>CM039505.1:41626125-41741806 GCA_022432975.1 Begonia masoniana | reverse complement strand
CCTAAAGGCGAGTAATCCTACCACTGGCAACTTACTCGGTTTTCCTTAGCAACTTGAGCACTCCTTCAGACTACTTCACCTAAAAACCTTTACATACAGTGGTAAATCAAAAATCCTAAAAGTTCTAAGCACAAGTCCTCTCTAGAATCTAACCTATAATATAAATACTTTTAAATCTTCTTATCGAGCACCTAGGTTCGCCGATTAACTTTCAGAACCTAAAAATAACCAGATTAGCAACTAGTACTACCACAGATTAACAATTCACTACTAATCACCCCGCCATTGATGAATCCGACTACAAGTTTAGCTGAAAACAAGCTCTAAGTAACTACCAGCAACTAAAAGGAGGAAAAGTCATTTTGTTCTCGATCGGTAGATTTGAGTCTGGTTGTTTCCTATCGAAGATGTTGTGTAGGTTTTTGTCGTCTAGCGATCGGCAGATGTTGGATGAGGGAATCATCCGGCTGACGTCATTGGTAGATGTCGCGCGTTTGTCTATCGGAAGATGGAAATCTGACGGCAGATGAATTTGTGTTGACTTCATCGGCAGATGAAGTTGTGTATGAAGTTATGTTGACTTCATCGGCAGATGAAGTTATGTTGACTTCATCGGCAGATGGTGTTGCGTTGACGTCATCGGCAGATGGTAATGCGTTGTTTGTGCACGTCATCGGTAGAAGCCTTTTTGTTTTCATTTTTTTGCTCCTTCCGTTGGCTTTGCTCATCGGCAGATACGTTGGATTTCCGCGATTTCTCCTAGTATTCCACAGTTTTAAACTTTAATTCCAAACTACCGATTGTCTCTTAACATTTCAAACCATGATTTATAGTTTTGTTTTACTACATTGCTGTTTAGAATTATTTCCGCTGCAAGTTTTAAATATTTTAAATTTTTAGAAAAAGTCAAATTTTGAGTGTCGAGCGAAATTTCTTTTTTTAAATTTAGCATCAAGTCGTCATGATTCGGTTCAGTGTTATGGGTAGCAAACCGGGTTCAGATGACTCGGGGCGTTACAAAACATTATCGAATCTATTTACTAACAAACCCAATTCTTTGGTACGACTTGAAGACCTCTTCAAGGATTTGGATTGGGAGCCAAGCACAAGGGATTTTGATCAATCTGTGCACTTGCTATCTTGGGAACCAAAGACGGAGGAACTTGAAAAAGGAATTTGTCTTCCTCGGGAATAAATTGTAACTTTCGGTTTATTGTTTTATTTTTTGAATCTTTTAGCAAACATTGGCCTTTTTGTAATGTTTTATAGTTTCATGCATCCTTAGGCATGATTAGATGTATGCTAGGTTAGATGGTGGTTTGAAAGATGGTTGAAATGAAGAGTGTGTTGTTGCACTAGGCCAAGGTTTTGGCCCATTTTGAAGCCCATTTCGATGCTCATTTCTAACCAAGGCCTCCAGCCACCCTAGGTCTATAAAAGCATGGTTATTGGTGCTTGTAATGGTTGTTGATGATATGAGAATAACCTAATTTCGGCTGAAGAGTTCGGAGTTGAAGACCGGTGCACGGTAAGGCTCGGTTCGGTCAAGAACAGAGAAGGAGTTCTCTCCTTTGAGCATTCAAGACCACGGTTGCTTGAATAGCTTTCGTTCCACTCTTCTTCCCTCTATTTTCAGAGTAGGATACACGAAGAAGGTGGCCATAACCTGTTCCAGTTGCTGCCAATCTTCCATGGAAGATTGTATGCCGAGAGCTTACAAAAGATTGCTCATCGGACAACATCTGGCATTCTTCACATAACTTTTGATTTTCTCATTTCTGGACCTGAAACTTTAAGGAAATATTGTTGACATACATAATAAGAAACCCTTAAAATTTCATTGCACTCCGTTATCATTTTCTCATTGTCTGGATTTTCTATTATTTTTGGACCAGCAAATTTGTTGTTGGTTCTTGGTGGTTCTTCCCTCTTCCATTCAATTTGTAGGCAGAACTCAACCGATTTGAAGGCAGAATCATGTCATGTGGTATCAGAGCTATGGATTACTTTACCCCGAAGGCTGGTAATCGATTGGTTTGCATTTTCTTACCCGTATTTTACCTACATTTGAATCTGCATTTTCTGTTCAATGTTTCTAATCCGATTTCTAGTGCTTTAATCCTATTGTGTGTTAATGTTTTCAGCACTTATCCGAACTTGTTATAGATGGAAGAAAAAAATTTATATTCGGAAATAGAGTGTTAATCTACTAAGTTTAAAAGTTAAAAATCGATCCTAATCTGTTTTTTGAAAATCCAGCATATTCCTTTGATATTCCAGCATATTCCTTTGTTATTCCAGCATATTCTTTTGTTTTTCCAGCATATTCCTTTTTTTATTCCAGCATATTCCTTGGCATAAAATTTATTCCAGAATAATGAACATGTTTAAAATGCAACGTGATTAAATAAGTTGTTTGCTGTTTAATTAAATCTGCTTTTTGGTGATTTATGCAAAACCGAGAATATTCTTTTATGCTTCTTGTTTTGCTCACTTTTTACTTTTAAAAAAAATAAAAAATGTGCTGGCTGTTAACCTTTGCCTTTCTTTTTGCTGAGTGAGCTTCAATTCGTGAATGAGCTGAGTGTTTATTTACTATTGTAACACCCGGTTTTACGGGATTTTTTTATTCCAATATATAATGGTATTTTTGTAAATATATCAAATTAAATCCGTTTTGCGAGCGAAAAGTTTTAATAGAGCTCTAGTAATAAATTGGAATTTATGGTGAAATAATGAAATTTAGAGAAACTGGATTGTTAGTCAATTAACGAGACAAGAAGAAAATTAATAGAAAATCAAGAGGAAGGGTAAATAGGTAATTTGACAAGTAAAATTTTAATAAAAATCACAAATCCCTCTTTTTCCCTCAACACTTACGCGATTCTCTTTTCTCTCAACCCTCACTGCGATTTCTTCCCCTCCCGTGCATTCCACTCTTCCGGCGACGAAACTTCTCCTTCCGGCAATCGGTTCTTCATGTTTCCATCTCCAATCACAACCCTAGGTAAGATTCTATAGTTTTCGAACGTTAGATTTCGGTTTTGTGAAGTTATACGGTTAGGGTTTTGTTAGGGTTTTGTCAAAAACGTGGATTTAGGTTTGAAATCTGTAACACCCTGTTTTACAGGATTTTATTATTCCAATATACATGGTATTTTTGTAAATATGTCAAATTAAATCCGTTTTATAAACGAAAAATTTTAATAGTGCCTTAACAATGAATTGGAATTTATGGTGAAATAAAGAAATTTGGAGAAAACGAATCGGTAGTTAAATAACGAAATAAGTAACGAAACAAATAGAAAATCAAATAAAGGGGCAATATAGTAATTTGACAAGTCAAAATTATTAAAAACCAATTAACCCTCTTTCTCCTCTCCACCCTTACACGATTTCTTCTCCTCTCCCAAATCCAGCGATTTTTTCTCTTCCTCCTACAACTTTAACATTTTGGCCGATTCTCCTCTAATCAACGGCGATTCCTTCACGTTTTCTTCTCCAATCCCGACCATAGGTAAGAATCTACTTTTTTGGAGATTTAGATTTCAGTTTCTAGAGTTTAAACAATTAGGGTTCGTTTAGTGTTTTGTTAAAAATGAGAAATAAGGTTTGAAATCGATAGGGTTACCGTGATTATGGCTCAAATGGATGTATTTTTGGCAGTTGGTGAGAATTAGTTGGATTAATGAGGGTTGTTGAGAATTTGGTGGTTGGAGGTTTTAGAAACTCTATTAATGGAGGTTTAGAAATTCACGAGCATGAATTGCTCGATAAAATGCCTCAGCGAGTTAAATTAGAATTTTAAGAAATTTCCTTTAGCTATGAGTTTGTAGTTTTCAAAACTCAATAGTTTAGACTCGATTTTAATAACGAATGTTGTGAATTGTCATAGATAAACAACACTCGTGGACGGAGCTTGAATTGCAATGGACGCGAGGTAAGTCTTCGTGACTTATTTGGCCGATCCGGCCTACACCTTGGATGAGCTTTGTTGATCGAGGATAATAAGAGAAATTCTTGTTTAGTGTAGGTTGGAAGGGTAATTAGGATAATTGTATGTTAGAACCTTTTTTTTATTAGGTTCTATGTTTTATTTTTGCTTTTCTTTACGTTTATGCTCAAATCCATGTTCATGCATCATGTTTTACGAGCCGGCACGAAAAATGAATTTTCGCATATGTTTTCATGAAAAGAAATGCCTAATGAAAAGATATGAAATGCATGTAAGCCCGGTCACGTCGGGGTGGGGTTCAGACGTGGCTGTCCTGAGAGGATGAGCATGTTTTCCCCGTGCAGATGGAAAGGGCTATCTAACCACGAGATGTGCCCTCTCTATCTTGTTAGTCAACCCCCAGTGACATTTCCCGCTATGTAACTAAATAATGAAAAACAAATGCATGTTTTTACAAACCTTGCAAGCATAGCATGCATTTACATTTACGTAGATTTACTGAGCCTTTAGCTCATAGTTTATTTTCTATGGTGTAGGTGACTTTGATACAAGTGAGGACGACGTTCCTCCGCCCGATATATAAGCAGGTTGAAGAAGGATGGCCTGTGGGAGTGCGCTGGGCAGTCGACGCGTATTTTTACTCGTGGAGACATCACGTAGGTATTTTGGGATTTTGATAGTTAGAAATGTCGATAAATGTATAGGATGTTTAGATGGGCCGACGGGTGATAGGTTAGAAAACATACGTGTTTTGATGTTTTGGTGAATTCGTTTAATGAAATTGTTTTGTTAAGTTTTTAATTCGGATTATACTGGAATTGTTTGGTGTTTTTTTAGGTTGAATCACGGATATGCTCGAGTTTTAGAGCTATCCAAGTAGTTGGATTTTGTGGTTTCAGTCTCGTTTTTATTGTGTTTTAGGATACGTTTTGGGTTGGTTTTGACGGTTGATGAAGTGGGGAAAAGTATGAGGAATGAGTGAGGTTATGAGTGTTTGAATGTTGAAGTGTTGTTATGAAATGTATTTAGAGGTAAATTGATGAAGATATGGAGTTGAAGTGTGAAGTGTGTGAGTATGGTTTGCAGGGGATCGAAGGAAAGGAGAAGAGGAAGGCAGGCGCTCTCTCGATTTCCAAAAATCCAGAGAGGTCGCCGATCGATCGCCTGGGAGGGCGATCGATCGGCAATATAGGCTGCTCTCTAGAATTTTTCCAGAGAGATAGTCGATCGATCGCCTGCAAGGGCGATCGATCGACTATGAAGGGAAGAAGAGGGGCGATTGATCATGGCAATCGATCGCCTGCGAGAAAATCACCACAGCCGATCAATCGGCTAAAATGGCCGATCGATCGGCTGTGCATTTTTATGGGCGAATTGCCCTTTTTGCCCCGCGTTTTCACTGGTCTCTTGGCCGATTGTTTTTCTTTCATTTTAATGTGTTTTCTTGATTGGTTTTCAAGGTTTTTAAAACGATTTTTGACAATTTAGACTTTGACTAATGTTACAAAAAAAAATTATACGAGAAATTAAGGGAACAGTATTAAGGGTCGTTACATTTATGGTACCAGAGCCTCCGGGTTTTAAAATCAGTTCTGTAAACTGCTCGACTGCATAGTTACTACGCGGACATCCTTCCTTAATTGTAAGTACATTTAAATGCTTTCTTTGATTTTAATTTCTTAGGATTATTTTGTTTTAACTTTTATAGGAGTTATAAAAATGGTCTGGACAAGAGACGCCAGGGACGAAGCCCTGGATAGATTGACAGATTTGATGGGCCATCAGGCTCAGTATATGGACAAACAAGTCCAGTACATTGAACGTCTGGTAAACCGTGAGGATAATAGAGCCCGAGAGGTGGTAGTTCCAAACGATCAGGGCATGGAGAGGTTCTAAAAACTACAACCTCCAGTATTCAACGGTCAGTCTTCGAACCCCTCCTTAGCTGAAGAGTGGATCCGGACAATGGAAGATATGTTGGCGTACGCGAAGATAGAAAACGAGGATAAAGTCACGTATGTCACCTTTCACTTGGCACTGGATGCCCGATTTTGGTGGGATTCTATTAAAGCGACTACAGACGTGACACTGATGAGGTGGGAACGGTTTAAAACCGTGTTCTTTGATAAATACTTCAGCCGTACAGTGAGGGCAACAAAAAGAGCAGAGTTCACGCAGCTAAAGCAGACCAGTACAGTTGCGAATATATTAGGAAGTTTGAGGCATTATCCCGGTTTGCACCGCGCCTGGTCAGCGATAATGAAGACAAGGTGCAACAGTTTATGGATGGGCTAAACCCAGAGATTCGAAAGAATATCATAGTATCTGGCATTTTAGATTTTCCCTACGAGGACATCGCGGCAAGAGCCTTGGAGTTTGAGGCTACAGAGCTGACGTGCGTTAAGCCAAGGGAGCCTACTAAAGGTTTCTTTTGAGAAATTCATCCTCAGTCACGGAACAGAGGTTGGCAACAGAAAGGACAACCACTAGTACCACAACAAAGAGGAGTCAATAGACCATTTGAAGGAGGTAATGACCGGGGAAAAGGAAAACAGATACAGGGAACTACTCAAATGCCTTGGTACCATAAATGCTAGAAGGAGCATAGCGGTGAATGCCGATTGGGCACATATAGATGTTTTCGGTGTGGAGAGACAGGCCATTATGTTAAACATTCCCCAAAGCCGGGCCGAGAACAGCCAGGCATAGACCAGAGGAGAGTTATGCCAAGGATCTTCGCCTTTATCAAGCCTTGTGACGTCGATGACGAGGCTCAGCCATCTGTTATAGCAGGCACTATTCTAATCACTGGTATTGCAGTATTCTCACTGATAGACACGGGGGTTACGCACTCCTTTATTTCAACCACATGTGTGTCTAGATTGGGGTTAGTGCCGGAGTTAGCAGATTGTGAGTACAGTGTGATGTTGCCTTCAGGAGAACGAATGCAGTCAAGTTACATTTTCCAAGGCAATGTCGTCTTTGTGGGAAATAATACCCTCTATGCCCGGTTGATAGTTATGGGTATAGAGGTGTATGATCTTATTTTGGGGATGGACTGGCTGTCTCGCCATTGCGCCACCATTGACTGCAGGTCCGGGATGGTAACTTTCCGCCCCCAAGACAAAGGATAGTTCATTTTCCAAGCGATGAATAAGTTAAGTGGGTTGCCTACTTCCTATGCGATGATGGTCAGAGAGCAGTTTAAGGATGGATGCTTAATTTATGTGGCTGCGGTGGTTGATACTCGACTGCTTAATGGGTTGAAGCCAGATGACCTCCCAATTGTTAAAGAATTTTCAGAGATTTTTCTCAATGATCTTCCCGGGTTATCGCCAGATCGGGAGATCGAGTTTGTAATAGATGTTTATCCAATTTCGGCGCTTGTGTCCAAGAATCTGTATAGGCTGGCACCTGCTGAACTGAAAGAGCTGAAATCTCAGTTAGAGGAGCTGTTAGACAAGGGGTTCATTCGACCCAGCTTTTCTCCTTGGGGTGCGCCAGTCCTGTTCGTTAAGAAAAAAGACGGAACTCTCAGGATGTGTGTTGATTACAGAGAGTTAAATAAATTGACAATGAAGAATAAGTATCCACTGCCCCGGATTGATGACCCATTTGACCAACTGCAAGGTGCCTGAGTGTTTTCGAGGATTGACCTACGCTCGGGTTATTATCAGTTGAAGGTCCGAAAAGAAGATATTGAAAAGACGGCATTTCGAACGAGGTATGACCATTACGAGTTTTTAGTAATGTCTTTTGGACTTACCAATGCCCCTGCAGTGTTTATGGATATGATGAATCGCGTCTTTAAGGATTATTTGGACAAGTTTGTTGTTGTTTTGATCGACGACATCTTGATCTATTCTAAAACAAAGGAGGAACACGAAGAGCAATTACAGATTGTCTTAAGAATTTTAAAACAACATCAACTTTATCCAAAGTTCTCCAAGTGTGAGTTCTGGCTGGATCGAATTAATTTTCTCGGCCATATTATATCTCATGAGGGAATCTCAGTGGATCCAACTAAGATCAGAGTTGTCAGGGATTGGCCACAGCCCAAGAATGTGCGAGAAGTACGAGGATTTCTCGGATTGGCCGGCTATTATCAGAAATTCATCTAGAGCTTTGTGTGGTCGAGGAAGAACGAGGAAGAACGAGAAGTTTGTATGGTCGTCCGCTTGTGACAAGAGTTTTGTGGAGCTGAAACAGAGATTGACTACGGCTCAAGTTCTCACACTACCAGTTGAGGGTGATAAGTTCAGTATTTATTGCGACGCCTCAAAGATTGGACTTGGGGGTGTATTGATGCAGGAGGGCAGAGTCATTGCTTATGCTTCTTGGCAGTTGAAGCCATATGAGCAAAATTATCCGACACACGATCTTGAGCTTGCAGCGGTTGTCTTTGCGTTAAAAATCTAGAGACACTATCTGTATTGGCAGCAGTGTGAGGTGTTCTTAGATCACATGAGCTTAAAATATTTGTTTACACTGAAAGAACTTAATATGTGACAGCAAAGGTGGTTGGAGTTTGTTAAAGATTATGACTTTGTGATTAAATACCACCCAGGGAAGGCAAACAAAGTCGCTGATGCCTTGAGCTGAATGCCTGCTACGAGTCAGCCTTTACTTGCATCAATGTCGGTAATGCTGAGGTCTGAGATTGAGAGGTTTGATGTGGAGATCGTGGCGAGTTGTCTACTATGCTCACGAACATTTCTCTCAGGCCGACAATAATTGACAAACTCTGAGAAGCTCAAAAGGAAGACTTGGAGTGTGAGAGATATCGATTGAGCATGACATCTGAAGACCCGTCCGATTTCAGCTTGTCGGATGATGGCGTATTGAGATTTAGACATAGGTGGTACGTGCCTAACGATGAGGAGCTGAAGAGAGAAATCTTAACCGAGGCACACTCCTCGGCATACTCAGTGCATTCGGGGAGCACAAAAATGTATAGAGACCTGAGACAACACTTCTGGTGGCCAAACATGAAGAGAGAGATTGCCAGGTATGTGGAAACCTGCCTAGTTTGTCAACAGGTTAAGGCGAAATACAAAAGGCCAGCTGGAACCTTACAGCCACTGCCGATTCTGGAGTGGAAATGGGAGCAGATCTCTATGGATTTCATAGTTGGACTCTCGAGAACAACGAAAGAGCAGGATGGCATCTGGATGATAGTGGACCGTTTGACAAAGTCGGTCCACTTTCTATCAGTGAAGATGACCTATTCTATGGATCAGCTTGCTGAGCTGTATGTGTAGGAGATCGTCAGATTACACAGAGTACTCATTTCGATTGTCTCCGATAGAGATGCCAGGTTTACTTCAAAATTCTTGAAAAGTCTGCATAAGGCGATGGGAACTCAGCTAAATTTCAGTACGGCGTTTCATCCTTAGATTGACGGACAGATAGAAAGAACAAATTAGATTCTTGAGGATATGCTTAGAGCTTGCGTACTGGAGTTTCAGGGCTCGTGGAGTTGATATTTACCCTTGATTGAGTTCTCGTACAACAATAGCTTCCAGGCTACAATTGGCATGGCTCCGTACGAAGCGTTGTATGGTCGGAAATGCAGGTCTCTGCTATATTGGGATGAGGTAGGCGAGGCTAGTGTAGTTGGCCTAGATATTTTACAGCAAACAGCGAAGAAGATCGTTGTTATCAGACAACGTATATAAATAGCATAGAGCTGCCAAAAGAGCTATGCTGACATTAGACGGAGGGAATTGGAGTTCAACGAGGGTGATGAAGTATACTTGAAGATTTCTTCGTTTAAGGGTGTGATGCAGTTCGGAAGAAGAGGTAAGTTGAACCCTTGTTATGTGGAGCCCTTTCCTATTTTGAAGAGGATCGGAACTATGGCGTACCGGTTACAGCTTCCGACATCCATGGAAGGCATTCATGATGTGTTTCACGTGTCCATGCTCAAAAAATGTGTGCGTTACCCATCACACGTCATTGAGACAAGAGAGATCGAGGTGCAACCAACACTGACCTATGTGGAGAGGCCAGTGCGGATTCTAGAGTCCTCTATCAAGGTGTTGCGCAATAAGGAGATCCCGCTGGTAAAGGTTCTGTGGCGGAATCACGATGTAGAGGAGGCTACTTGGGAGAGGCAGCATGATATGATGTCTAAGTATCCTGAACTGTTTGTATAATCAATTGTGATGACAAAATTTTAATTAAGGTGGATCAAATGTAACACCCGATTTTACGGGATTTTATTATTCCAATATATATGGTATTTTTGTAAATATGTCAAAATTAAGTCTGTTTTACGAACAAAAAGTTTTAATAGAGACTTAACAATGAATTGGAATTTTTGGTGAAGTAAAGAAATTTGGAGAAAACGAATCGGTAGTTAAATAACGAAATAAGTAACGAAACAAATAGAAAATCAAATAGAGGGGCAATATAGTAATTTGACAAGTCAAAATTATTAAAAACCAATTAACCATCTTTCTCCTCTCCACCCTTACGCGATTTCTTCTCCTCTCCCAAATCCGGCAATTTTTTCTCTTCCTCTGATGACTTTCACGTTTCGGCCGATTCTCCTCTGATCAACGGCGATTCCTTCACGTTTTCTTCTCCAATCCCGACCCTAGGTAAGAATCTACTGTTTTAGAGCTTTAGATTTCGGTTTCTAGAGTTTAAACA
Organism: Begonia masoniana; assembly: GCA_022432975.1. Taxonomy (NCBI): domain Eukaryota; kingdom Viridiplantae; phylum Streptophyta; class Magnoliopsida; order Cucurbitales; family Begoniaceae; genus Begonia; species Begonia masoniana. Next base: position 41,731,194 of record CM039505.1, on the reverse strand, counting down.
ATTAGGGTTCGTTTAAGGTTTTGTTAAAAAAGTGAAATAAGGTTTGAAATCGATAGGGTTATCGTGATTATGGCTCAAATGAACGTATTTATAGTCGTTGGTGAGAATTAGTTGGATTAACGAGGGTTGTTGAGAATTTGGTGGTTAGAGGTTTTAGAAACTCCATTAATTGAGATTTAGAAATTCACGAGCACGAATTGCTCGATAAAATGCCTCAACAAGTTAAATTAGAGTTTTAGGAAATTTCCTTTAGCTATGAGTTTGTAGTTTTCGAAACTCAATAGTTTAGACTCGATTTTAATGACGATTGTTGTGAATTGCCATAGGTGAACAACGCTCGTGGACGGAGCTTGAATTGCAACGGACGCGAGGTAAGTCTTCGTGACTTGTTTGGCCGATCCGGCCTACACCTTGGATGAGCTTTGTTGATCGAGGATAATTGGAGAAATTCTTGTTTAGTGTAGGTTGGAAGGGTAGTTAGGATAATTGTATGTGAGAACTTTTTTTTATTAGGTTCTATGTTTTGTTTGTGCTTTTTTTACGTTTATGCTCAAATCCATGTTTTACGAACCAGCACGAAAAATGAGTTTCCGCATATGTTTTCATGAAAAGAAACGCCTAATGAAAAGATATGAAATGCATGTAATCCCGGTCACGTCGGGGTGGGGTTTAGACATGGCTGTCCTGAGAGGAGGAGCATGTTTTCCCCCTGCAGATGGAAAGGGCTATCTAACCATGAGATGTGCCCTCTCCATCTGGTGAGTCAACCCCCGATGACACCTCCCGCTATGTAACTAAATAATGAAAAACAAATACATGTTTTTACAAACCTCACACGCATAGCATGCATTTACATTTACGTAGATTTACTGAGCCTTTAGCTCATAGTTTATTTTCTATGGTGTAGGTGACTTCGATACAGGTGAGGACGACGTTCCTCTGCCCGATGTAAAGCAGGTTGAAGAAGGATGGCCTGTGAAAGTGCGCTGGGCAGTCGACGCGTATTTTGACCCGCGGGGACATCACGTAGGTATTTTGGGATTTTGATAGTTAGAAACGTTGATAAATATATAGGGATGTTTAGATGGGCTGACGGGTGATAGGTTAGAAAACATACGTGTTTTGATGTTTTGGTGAATTCGTTTAATGAAATTGTTTTGTTAAGTTTTTCATTCGGATTATACTGGTATTGTTTGGTGTTATTTTAGGTTAAATCACGGATATGCTCAAGTTTTAGACCTATCCACGTAGTTGGATTTTGTGGTTTCAGTCTCGTTTTTATTGTGTTTTAGGATACGTTTTGGGTTGGTTTTGACGGTTGATGAAGTGGGGAAAAGAATGAGGAATGAGTGAGGTTATGAGTGTTTGAATGTTGAAGTGTTGTTATGAAATGTATTTAGAGGTAAATTGATGAAGATATGGAGTGGAAGTGTGAAGTGTGTGAGTATAGTTTGCAGGGGATCAAAGGAAAGGAGAAGAGGAAGGAAGGCGCTCTCTGGATTTCCAAAAATCCAGAGAGGTCGCCGATCGATCGCCTAGGAGGGCGATCGATCGGCAATATAGGTTGTTCTCTAGAATTTTTCTAGAGAGGTAGCCGATCGATCGCCTACACGGGCGCTCGATCGGCTATGAAGGGAAGAAGAGGGGCGATTGATCGCCTGACAAAAAATCACCACAGCCGATCGATCGGCTGAAATAGCCGATCAATCGGCTATGCATTTTTATAGGCGAATTGCCCTTTTTGCCCCGCGTTTTCACTGGTTCCTTGGCTGATTTTTTTTCTTTCATTTTAATGTGTTTTCTTGATTGGTTTTCAAGGTTTTTAAAACGATTTCCAACAATTTAGACTTTGACTAATGTTATAAAAAAAAAAATTATACGAGAAATTAAGGGTACAGTGTAACACCCGAGATGACGGCCAGGTGATTTTCCTAACTGTATTAACGGTCATGAATATTTAATCTTTACAGTTTAGGACTTTTACCAAGAATAATTAATTTCAGGTGGATTTAAACTAGGTTGGGTGGCAAAGTTGTAATAATGGAGGGTGATGACCAATATATAAAGAAAAAGGAAATGTTTTAAACCTCACTTGAACCACTGTAGCCGACACCTTCCTTTTCGGCGATTTCTTCTCTCCCAAGCTCTTGCTCTCTGCTTTCGGCATACTCTCTTCGACGATCGGTTCTCTGACTACTCTGTGCCCGAGGTATACAATAGTCAATGTAGCTATCTGTTAGCTTGTTAACCCTGTTTTCTACTCGGCATTGGAGTTTTGGATTTTCCAATGGCCGACTAATAATAAGAACATTTGGAATCTGAGAGTGGGAATGCTTTTATCAAATTGATTCTGGACATTTAAAACAACCACCTCTGAGTTATCGATAATCGAATCAGTCTGTTTTGGTTTTGGATTTCAAACTTCACAGGGTATTAGACTAAGGACTCGGGAATAACTTTAGCTATTAAATCTTAGGATAACTTGAGATTAGAACTATTAGGATTTTTGTTTTAACTACTGCAATGTAAATGTTTTAGGTGAAGAAGTTTGAAGAGAAAGGAGCTCAAGTGCTAAGGAGACCAGGTAAGTGAATGTATTAAGATTTTCGGCTAATAGAGCCCTACATCGTGGGAGTACCAGGTTGTTTTAGATGTCTGATGTTTACCTTATGATGATGAACTTGTCTGCACTTGAAGGATTGATGAATGATGTGAGTTATGCTATTTGATGACCTGCTAGTGAATGTGAAGTTGTCTGCTCTGATAAGATCCTTGTCATAGTCTGATGGGTTAAAAGTTCTCATGTTCATACATCATGAATGTTTCTCAAGTATAAGAAAATGTTTTAATGCATGTTTTCCATGAACAAGATATGTATGTATATATGTATATATATATAAGATTTATGCAACGTGGATTAAGTGAGGGTTGGGGGCGGTTCGGCGTATGTCACAGTCCAAAGAAGGACATATGAATACAACCCGCAGTAAGGAACAAGATCAAACTCACTGTCGAACCCCCTTTACCGGCACAAATCCTCTCTTTATCCACACAACCTAAACAAAGAATATGATCAAAGACTATGAATGATGAATATGATCAAAGACTAAGAATGATGAATATGATCAAAGACTATGAATGATGAATATGATCAATGACTATGAATGATGAATATGACCAATGACTATGAATGATGAATATGATCTATGACTATGAATGATGATTTCAAGCAAAGATATGAATAAGAAAAAGACTTATGAGCATGTGATTTTCCCAAACTATACATTCATGCATCCATGTTAGTGTTGCATTCCTTACTAAGCATTAGGCTTATAGTTTTAACCTTATGATGTAGGTGATGAGTTTTCAGGTGAAGAACTCAAGGTTAATGAGGATGTCTAAGCTTGGTTGCTGAAGGATGCTCAGTGTGACAGTGAAGGCTGGATAGGCGAATAAGTTCCCTGGTTATGCTCATAGTGTGTCAGAAAAGTTTACGATGAACAGATGACTAAATAGAACAGAATTTCTTATAACAATGAGATTTGGATTTGAAGGGCTTGTCTTTAGAGTCCGAATACGATTTTAAGGATTAATGAATGGTTTGTTTTGTTTGAGTCTTCCGCTATGCGTATTTTTAGATGAGTTTATGATTGCTACTCTTTGAGGTTTATGGTTACTAAGTTAGGAATCAGGTGAGTTGTGATATGTTCTATCGAATGAAGATGTTTGATGATTATAGTGTTTTACTGCCGTATGATAGAAGCTAGATGAGGCAATCATCCGGCTGACGTGATCGGCAGATGTAGAGTGTTTAAGCCATCGGATGATGAAAGTGTTATTTTGTCGTCTAGCGATCGGCAGATGTAGAGTGTTTAAGCCATCGGATGATGAAAGTGTTATATTGTCGTCTAGCGATCGGCAGATGTAGAGTGTTTAAGCCATCGGATGATGAGAGTGTTATTTTGTCATCTAGTGATCTGCAAATGTAGTGTAATAAGTCACCGGATGTTGAGAATGTTATTTGTCCTTTAGTGACCGGGTCATGTTTTAATTATTCACGTGAGATGCACATGACCACCGGATGATGTACCCTTATTTCATCGGATGATGTAGAGAGCTTCTCCACCGGATGGTATAAACTCGGTTTTGTCGTCTAGTGACCGGTAGATGTGGTTCATTCTTCTATCGGTAGATGCAGTCTATAACTTAAAGTTTTCCCTTCACTAGCCGATACACATTGTACTGCCCGCCGGCAGATATGTAATGTTTTCCTTTGCCGATTGAGGCTTACCGAATCGCATATGACATCTTTAGTTAAATTATGTTCAAAAAAAAATACACTGCTAATAATGAATCATGTGTGAGTAATAAGGATTAAATGATTAAGAAAGATACGGATTATGTGACGATCCTCCTGGGTCGCTACATACAGTGTTAAGGGTCACTACAAAATCGATAGGTTTACCGTAATTACGCCTCTAACGGATGTATTAGTGATTATTGGACGTAGTTAGTAGGTTTCTTGATGAATATTGGAGTTTTTTGTTGTTGGTTAACTTGAACCTCCTTTAATGGAGGTTAGGAATTCACGAGCGTGAATTGCTCGATGAAATGCCTCAATGAGTTAGGATAGAGTTTTAGGAAATTTCCTTTAGGCTCGGTTTAATGCCGTGTATTGTGAAATGTTTTAGGTGAACAATGCTCGTCGATGGAGCTCGATGTGCTACGGACGCGAGGTAAATCTTCATGACTTGTTTGGCCGATTGGCCTACATCGTAAGAGTGGTTATTGATCGAGGTTTTCATGAATTTAGATGCTTTTGGGAATTAGGATGATGGGTAGTTTAGGTTGATTGTGTATTAGAATGTTTTCCTAGGTTCTTTTTAGGCATTGTTCTTTGTTTCTTTACTTGTATTGCATAATTCATGTTCATGCATCACGTTTTCAAATTAGCACGAAAAAATGAACTTCCGCATGTGTTTTCATGAAATGGAAACGACTAATGAAAGATATGAAATGCATGTAATCCCGGTCACGTCGGGGCGGGGTTCAGACATGGCTGTCCCGAGAGGAGGAGCATGTTTTCCCCTGCAGATGGAAAGGGCTATCTAACCGCGAGAAGTGCCCTCTTTATCTGGTGAGTCAACCCCTAGTGACACCTCCCGTTATGTAACTAAATATTGAAAAAGGAATGCATGATTTTATGAACCCTGCACGCATGGTATGCATTTTCATTTACGTAGATTTACTGAGCCTTTAGCTCATAGTTTATCTCTATGGTGTAAGTGATTTCGAAACAGGTGAGGACAATATTCCTCCACCCGACGTATGAGCAGGTTGATGGAGGATGGCCTGTGGGAGTGCGCCGGGCAGTCGGTGCTTATTTTGACTCGTGGGGACGTCACGTAGGTATTTTGGGATTTTGATAATTAGAAATGTCAATAAATGTATAGGGGGTTCAGTTGGGCTGATGGGAGATTAGCTACAAAACTTACATGCTTGATGTTTTGGAAACCCGTTTGTGAATTCTTTTGGTTAAGCCTTTTATAGAGATTATACTGGAAATGCTTGGTTGTTAAACTTTGTAAGGGTTTCGTTTAGTTTTCAAACGGATCCACGCAGTTCGTTTTTAAGAAAGTTTACTTCGTTTAAATATGTTTTGAATTGGTTTTGTGTGATGTGTTGAGTGAAAATTGTATGGGGGTTGAAGTGTTTGATATGAGTTGAGTTTAAGTGTTTGTGGTTGAAGAAATTAAGGGTGAGAAGTAAAAATTGTGAAGTGTGTGTGTGCAACGAGTTGAAGTGAAGAAAGGGAGAAGGAGGCAAACCCTCTGGAATTCAGATTCCAGAGGGGTTGCCGATCAATCGCCAGAAGGGGCGATTGATCAGCAAGTTTAATGGGCAGCTCTCTAGAAAAACCAGAGAGCTTGCCGATCGATCGCCTGTGAGGGCGATCTTTGGCTGAGTGAGATCGCCAAGGGGCAATTGATCATGGCGATCGATCGCCTAGCAAGAAAATGCCATAGCCGATCGATCGGCTGAAATGGCCGATCGATCGGCTATACATTTTTGGGCGTAATGCCCTGTTTGCCCTCGGTTCAATTGGCCGATTGTTTTCTTTTATTTAATATGTTTTCTTTAAACAAATTTCAATAAGTTAGATGTTGATTAAAGCCTTTAAAGTTGAAATTTACTTAGTGCACAAAATGAAATTTTTTTACGGTAATTAAGGGTACGGATAAGGGTCATCACAACTATTGTGTTTAAATAGTAATTGGTAGATATGAAATTTGACATTTCTCCCTTAAAACAGCCATAACTTTGGCTACGAGTGTCAGATTTTTACGTGCCACCCAGCAAATCTAAGCTCTCGAAAAGATCTACAATGGTGTCACATATTTTTCCTACGACAGTCACATTTTGTTCCCAAAAAAGTCGTTTAGACCCTCAAACATGCGTTTCAAATTTTTAGGTTGGAATTCTAGTTAAGTTCACCGCCTTTACCTTTCCTAACATCTAGGATCAACTTAAACCTAATTAAAATTTTTCTTCTTAAAACTTTAGAAATCACATAAATGAAGACTAGGAGCGGAATTAGCCGAGAGCCAAACCAAGCTATGACTCAAGAACCGAACCGGGGCAAGAACATTCCCCAACCAGAGACTCACATCCCTCAAGAAGGAGAGTCAAGCTTGCAAGGACAATTGAATGGTCTTAGTGGAAAAGTCATTAACCTAAGTCAACAACTTAGAGACCTAACCCTTGGCATGCAACAAACTTAGCAAGCGCAATTCTGTAGAACCCTACACCTATGGATAAACCCAAAAATTCTAATAGGAGGTTCCCAAACCAAGAAACCTATCCAAATGTTGAATGACCCGATAACCCTAGAACGAGATTTCAAGGCTTTGACTACCGAGATGAAGATGAATGGACCCTTGACAGAGAAGAGAATTTTTGGTCAAGTCGTCGAAAGGACCTAGAGGATTTGAAGAGCGTTAAGTTGCATGTTCCCCCTTTCAATAGCGCATGCGATGGTAATACCTTTCTAGATTGGATAGATAAATTGGAGAAAGTTTTTGACTATTATGACTACTCAGATAAAGTGAAAATCAAGTTAGTTTCAGTCGAACTCACGGGATATGCAGCTCTTTGGTGGTCCAACATTAAATCCCAAAGACAAAAGATAAGAGATGACCCCGTTATCACGTGGAGATTAATGAAATCCCTCATGACCAAGCGATTCATTCCTACCCAATACTGACAAGAACTGTTCTTACAAATCCAAAACCTAAGACAAGGAGGTTGGTTCGTTGAAGAATATCTTACCAAGTTTGAGACCCCAAGAATTCGAGGAGAAATGGACGAACCTGAGGAACAAGTGTTTGCAAGATTTATTTGAGGATTGAACCGAGATATAGGAGACATTATTGAGTTGCACCCCTAAGAAACCCTTGATGCGGTAGAGCAGATGGCTATGAGAGTGGAGCGACATATTAGTGGAAAAAGGAAATCTAGTTTTACTCCGCAATTTCAGCCCAGGACTACCCCAAAGGTTACACCAAAGCCTCCTGAACCAAACAAGACTTTCACCCAAGCCGAAGGAAACAAACCTTTCACATGCAATTGGCCACCCAAAGAATCAAGTAGTAAGACCCTAGTAGATAGTGCCAATCCCCCTAGATCGCGAGAGATAAAGTGCTATAAATGCCATGGCGTTGGTCAATTCATGGCTCGATGCACCAATAGACGAGTGATGATTGTCCAAGAGGACACTGGAGAGTTTATAAGCAAGGACAAACAAGAAGAAGTGGTAGAAGATGAGGAGGAGGAGAGTGATTCCCAAGAAGAGATTATTCACGCACCCGAAGGTTCCCTACGTATGGTGAGAAGACATGTTCTTGTGACTAAGAGTTCTAGAGATGACTGTCAACGAGAGAACATCTTCCATAGTAGATGTCACATCAAGGATAAGTTATGCTCCCTGATTATTGACGGAGGTAGTTGTGCAAATGTAGCCTCAAAGGACTTAGTTACAAAATTAGGATTTGAGACTAGTGCTCACCCCCACCCTTACAAGCTACAATGGCTAGATGATAGGGACGAATCCAAGGATATCAAGTAGAAAATGGTGATGAAGATAGAGCAAGAGAAGGGAGGTGATGGTGTGTGATAGTGGCCGAATATTAGAGGGATAAAAATGATTGAAATTCTAAAGAAAAATGAACAAGATGAAGGTGGATTGAAGTGTGTGAGAACCATGAAGAAGTTATAAGGAGATGAAGAGAAAAATGCAAGAAAAAAAAAGTGAAATGTGTGGAAGTGATGGCCAAAATTTAAAGGGTAAGAGTGTGTGAAAATGTGATGAAAATAAAATACCTTTGGCAGACCCGAGAAGCTATCTTACGTTGAGCTCTCGGGTGCACGTTTTCTCAGATGAAAACGACCACCGTAGGCCTAGGTTTTCTTCCTCGTAACCCTTACTCTAAAGAGAGCAAGGTGAGGAAAAATAAGAGTTAGCTTAGCAACCTTGAGCTAGGATAACAATAGAGGACCTCTCCACTCGATAGAAATCAAGGAAAACAGCCGAAGGGCTTCTAACACTAAGTTAGGGAAATAGAAATTTCATAAAATGGGCAAAAATCGAATACAAACACCAATGTAATGATTAAATAGTCAACCTAGGTGGATGATTAGGGTTTGGCTAGAAATGTAGGATGAAATGTGGAGCCTTTGATGAAGAAGCAATCAATGGCCGAGGAGGGTGCCATCTGTCCGCGCACAACAAGGGTGGAGATGCAATCTAGCGCACGCTGATCCACGGTGCTGGAGCGGTATCCGGGTGCGCCAATCCGACGCAGCTCGTTGCTGCCCGAACGACCAATCAACGGCACTAGAGGTAATCTCGCGATCCAGTGCACGCATCCAACGGCACCAGACGCTGTTGCCCGCGCACCTACCCGCTGCTGCTGGTTACTGCTGTGCGCGCCTGCCTGAAGCTTGCCATCTGCTCGCGCGCGCCTAATTAGCCTTCCATGCAATCTAAGACATCCTTTAGCCAATGGATGAGATTTTGCCAACTCTTTGATCCATGTTGCCACTAGCACTTGTACCTGCAAAATCCATACCTTAAATGTCGGCTCTTCTTTGCGCTAAGGCTTCCTTTGAGTCCAATTGTTGAGTGGTTTCTCCTTTGAAGGCTAAATCTTCAACCCATCATCCACCAAGATACATCTAACCCTAACCACACAATCTAATGCATAATGCAACTATAATAATCCATACAAAAAGGCTAGAGTACGCCAAATAAGTTCAAAAAATAAAAAGTACATTAATTAATGGGCCGGGAAGACAAATTCTCATGGGCCAAGCGGTACTCCCTTCCAAGTGCTCCAAGTGAGGTCTCCAACGAGATCAACTTCCTGGAAGAAAAGAAATTACATCCATTAGTAAAAATGCTAAGTAATTAATGGGCTTTGGGCAATGATCTATCTTTGGGCCTCCTTGGCACATCATCCCTTCTAGGTGGCCGAGGATTTGACCTTAAATCCATTGATTCAGCCACCTCTTCAAAAGTCCCAATATCAACAAGAGAAATCAAAACTTGGGCACTACGGATGGATGATAAGGGTGGTCTTTCTAAAATTTCCTTTGGCTAGAGTTGTAAGATTGAATTCGTGAGCTACTTTGGAGGACGATAGCTTAGTGGTTGAATGAAAGTTTCCAAAGTAGTTGATTTCACCATGTAGCATTAGTGAGTTTCCATTATTCTCTTTCGACCAAAGAAGTACTCTGTTTCTTCTTAAGACCACAAATGTAAATTTTCTATTTAATTGACCATTGTCCCTCGTTCGATGGTAAAATTTATGATAGTCACATGGGGGGGTTAATGGATTCAATGATCCACCCTTTTTTGAACTAAGGTATTCATTGAGTACAAAGGGGGTAAGATTCTTTTTCATTTGCATGGCTATAATAAGGGAAGTAAGAAGGCAATATTTAGGTTCAAGGCTATAGGCTATCGTCTTCGCAATTGGGCGTGAAAGAATGCGGTTTCTTTTGATACTTGGAAAAGAATGAGGTGGAACAATGATCATACTTCCTACTCCAAAAATACTTTCCTCATTTAACTCCCTTGTCTTTTGATGCCATATTGATATGTCTTCCAAATGGTAAGGTTTCTCTTTTTCATATAAGGGATTAAGGTGCCACTTGATAGAGGAGGGTTCTTGCTCTTATGTTGACATTAATCCATGCTTCGATAAGAGAAGATTTTCCTTTATTTTTCCTTCTTTTTGTGTGGCCTCATCACAAGCCATTTGTTCGAGAGTCATAGGTAGCAAATTGATTTTTCTACCTGTAAAGTTAAAAGTGTGGTGGTTTAGAAATCCATCATAATGTACTCTATAGTCGTAATGCCATGGGCGTCCTAATAGGATATGGCTATCACTCATTAGGATGACGTCGCAAAGAACCGAGTTCTTATATGTTCCTATAGTGAAGTCTACGGCTACTTGCTTAGTTATCACGTGTTCATTTCTATCGTCCAACCAATTTAGCTTGTAAGGCGTAGGGTGGTTAATGGTTTCTAACCCTAACTTGTCAACCATGTTTTGGGAGGCTGCATTGATACAACTTCCTCCATCAATGATTAATGAGCAAACCTTGTCTTTGACTGCGCAACGACTTTGGAAGAGATTTTCACGTTGACAATCCTTATCCACATTTTTAGAAATTAAAGCTCGCCTTATAACAAGTAGTAGATGTAACGACCCCTTATCCCAGCAAGATATTGTCCGCTCTAAGGATTGGGCCGTAGCCCAATATCCTCCCCTCACGGCTTTGTTTGGCGAGAACTTCCCAGAAGGTCACCCAACCTGGAATTGCTCTCGCCGAAGCACTTTTAACTTCGAAGTTCTTATGGGATCCGTTGTCAATCGTGCTCTAAAACGCGTCTTGTTATGTTGGGAGGGTCTCTTTACATATGTTTCATTTCCACATACTTCCCCAAGCGATGTGGGATTGTGACGACCCCCTTTTTACGACCCGTCACCTTCCGGTTCGCCTGCCCGGACGTACTGCCATCCGGGTTCCGGTTCGTGCCGCCATCGTACATACTTACACATCTGGGTCATCACAATCACCCCCCCCCCTCGGGGGCCCAACGTCCTTGTTGGCCACATTTCCGGTTGGGTACAGGCTCTGATACCATTTGTTACGACCCCTTATCCCAGCAAGATATTGTCCGCTCTAAGGATTGGGCCGTAGCCCAATATCCTCCCCTCATGGCTTTGTTTGGCGAGAACTTACCAGAAGGTCACCCAACCTAGAATTGCTCTCGCCGAAGCACTTTTAACTTCGGAGTTCTTATGGGATCCGTTGCCAATCGTGCTCCAAAACGCGTCTTGCTATGTTGGGAGGGTCTCTTTACATATGTTTCATTTCCACATACTTCCCCAACAGCTGGGTACTCTTATAGACCGTGAAGGCTTATGACCTCAAGAGACAGCCATTCCGGGTAATCGTGGGATGGAGAGATTTCAGAAGCTCCAGCCCCCTATATTTAACGGACAGTCCACGGATCCCTATTCAGCTGAGGAGTGGATTTGCACTATGGAGGACATGCTGGCGTATGCTAGCATTGAGGACGGAGAGAAGGTTGCATTGGTAACCTACCACTTGGCACTGGACGCCCGATTTTGGTGGGATTCCATCAAGACGACCACCGATGTGACGATTATAGGATGAGAGAGATTCAGAGAGCTGCTTTATGGCAAATATTTCAGCCATACCATACGAGAGGCAAAGATGGTTGAGTTTATGCAGTTACGGCAGGTTGGTTCTATTGCCGAGTATGTGAGGAAGTTCGAAGCCCTTTCTCAATTCACGCCACGTCAGGTCAGCATTAACGAGGACAAGGTACGCCGATTTTTACAGGGACTTAGTTAGGAGTTCCGGATGCACCTTACTATATCTGGGGTATGGAATGTATCATATGACGAGATAGTGGCCAGGGCACTTGATATTGAGGCAGTTGATAGAGATTCTGCTAAACCGAGGGAGCCATCTAAGGGTTTCTTCCGAGAGATACGTCCTCAATCACTGAACCGAGGTTGGCAGCCTAGAGCACAGTCTCAGCAGCAACAGAGAGGTGTTAAAAGACCTCTTGAGGGAGGTAATGATCGGGGTAAAGGGAAGCAAGTACAATGGGCTTCTCAGATACCTATTTTCCCTAAATGCCAGAGGGAACACACTGGCCAGTGCAGATTTGGCATGAATGTGTGCTATCGTTGTGGAGATGCGGGCCATTTCGTCAAAGATTGTCCGAAGCCCGGCCGAGATCTGTCAGGCGGTGATCAGAGGAGAGTTATGCTGAGGATCTTTGCATTTATTGAGCCTGGTGATGTCGACGATAAGGCTCATCCCTCTGTGATAGCAGGTACTATTCTGATTATGGGTATAGCTGTATTTACTTTGATGGATAGGGGAGCTACGCACTCCTTCATATCAACCGCATGCATGACTAGATTGGGGTTAGAGTCTGAGTTAGCTGGGGTTGAGTATAGAGTGATGCTGCCTTCAGGAGAGCATATGCAGTCAGAACGTATTCTCCAGGGCAACGTCATCTCAGTGGGGGATATTACCCTTTATGCTCGTTTGATAGTTATGAGAATAGAGCAGTATGATCTTATCTTAGGGATGGACTGGCTTGCACAGTACTTCGCCATCATCGACTGTCGATCCGGGATTGTGACCTTCCGACCCTCGGGTAAAGCCGAGTTTTCTTATCAGGCGATGAACCGATTGAGTGGATCGCCTATTTCTTATTCCATGATGGTCAACGAGCAGTTTAAAGGTGCGTGCTCTATTTATTTGGCCTCAATATTTGATATTCAGTTGCTCAGCGGAGTGAAGCCGAGTGACATTCCTATAGTCAGAGAGTTCTCTGAGATATTCCTCGACGATCTTCCCGGATTACCGCCAGACCGGGAGATTGAGTTTACTATTGACGTTTATCCAAACGCAGCGCCAAGGTTTAAGAACACATACCGGTTGGCACCAGCCGAGTTAAAAGAGCTGAAGACTCAGCTTGACGAGTTGTTAGAGAAGGGTTTTATTCGACCCAGCGTTTCACACTGGGGTGCGCCCGTTCTGTTTGTCAAGAAGAAAGATGGGATCCTCAGGATGTGCATCGATTATAGAGAGTTGAACAAATTGACAGTGAAGAATAAGTATCCACTGCCTCAGATTGATGACCTATTTGATCAGCTACAGGGTGCCCGAGTATTTTCCAGGATTGACCTACGCTCGGGTTACTATCAGTTGAAGGACTGGAAGGAAGATGTACAAAAAACGACTTTTCGAACGAGGTATGGGCATTATGAGTTCCTTGTCATGTCTTTTGGACTTACTAATGCCCCTGCAGCGTTTATGGATTTGATGAACCGTGTCTTCAAGGAGTATCTGGAAAAGTTCACTGTGGTTTTCATCGACGATATCTTGATCTATTCTAAGACAAAGGAAGAGCACGAGGAACATCTGCGGATTGTTTTGCAGATTCTGAGTCAACACCAACTGTATCCAAAGTTCTCTAAATGCGAGTTTTGGTTGGATCGGGTCAGTTTTCTTGGCCATATCATATCACAGGATGGAGTTTTTGTGGATCCGAGCAAGATTCAGGTGGTCAGAGATTGGCCACAGCCAAAGAACGTACGTGAGGTGCGTGGATTTCTTGGATTAGCTGGTTATTACCGGAAGTTTATAGAGGGATTTTTGAAGATCGCACTTCCTCTTTCACGATTGACTCGGAAGAATTAGAGATTTATATGGTCGGCTGCTTGTGACGACAGTTTTATGGAGTTAAAGCAGAGATTGACCACCGCTCCAGTATTGGCGCTACCTGTTGAAGGTGACAAGTTTAGTATTTATTGCGATGCATCTGGAGTTGGACTCGGTTGTGTATTGATGCAGGAGGGGAGAGTTATTGCTTATGCTTCTCGGCAGCTGAAGCCGTACGAGCAGAATTACCCTACGCACGACCTTGAGTTAGCAGCTGTGGTCTTCGCACTAAAGATATGGAGACATTATTTATATGGGCAGCAGTGCGAGATATTTTCCGACCACAAGAGCTTGAAGTATTTGTTTACGCAGAAGGAGCTGAATATGCAACAGAGACGATGGCTCGAGTTCGTCAAAGATTATGATTTTGATATCAAGTACCATCCAGGAAAGGCGAACAAGGTTGCTGATGCTTTGAGTAGAGTGCCTTCTACGAGTCAGCCTTCACTAGCAGCGATGTCAGTTACGCTGCGGTCTAAGATCGAGAGGTTCGATGTGGAGATAGTGGCAGAGTTGTCCAGTATGCTCACCAACATTTCTCTCAGGCCGACTATTCTGGATAGGATACGCGAAGCTCAGCAGAATAATACGGAGTGTGAGGAGCTTCGATCGAGTATGACGTTGGGTGACTCGTTGGATTTCCACTTATCAGATGATGGTATTCTAAAGTTCAGGCATAGGTGGTACGTGCCTAATGACGAGGATCTGAAGGAGGAGATATTGGCCGAGGCACATTCTTTGGCTTATTCTGTGCACCAGGGAAGTACCAAGATGTACCGGGATTTGAAACAACATTTCTGGTGGCCTAACATGAAACTGGAAGTTGCAAAATGTGTAGAAACTTGCCTGGTTTGTCAACAAGTAAAGGCAGAACATCAGAGGCCGGCCGGAACACTACAGCCACTGCCTATTCTGGAGTGGAAATGGGAGCAGATCTCCATGGATTTTGTTGTGGGGCTCCCGAGGACGACGAAGGGCCATGACGGTGTTTGGGTTATCGTGGACCGATTGACAAAGTCGGCCCACTTCTTATCTGTGAGGATGACATCTTCTATGGATCAGCTCGCCGAGCTTTACGTGCAGAAGATTGTCAGACTGCATGCAGTGCCAGTTTCTATAGTCTCAGATCGTGATCCGAGATTTACTTCGAAGTTCTGGAAGAGCCTGCATAAAGCTATAGGGACTCAGCTTAATTTCAGCACGGCATTTCATCCTCAGACTGATGGTCAGACAGAGAGGACGAATCAGATTCTTGAGGATATGCTCAGAGCTTGTGTGCTGGAGTTTCAGGGCTCGTGGAGCCGATATTTGCCTCTGATTGAGTTCTCGTACAACAACAGCTTCCAGGCTACGATCGGTATGGCTCCGTACGAGGCTCTGTATGGTCGCAAGTGTAGGTCTCCGCTATATTGGGACGAGGTTGGAGAGGCCAGCATCGTTGGTCCAGAGATTCTACAGCAAACGGCAGAGAAGATTGCCATTATCCGACAGCGTATTGAGGTAGCTCAGAGCAGACAGAAGAGCTATGCAGACACGAGACGGAGAGAGCTAGAGTTCGAAGAAGGTGATGAGGTTTATCTTAAAGCTTCTCCGTTTAAAGGCGTTGCGAGATTTGGAAAGAGGGGCATGTTAAACCCTTGCTATGTGGGGCCCTTTCCTATTCTGAAGAGGATCGGGAAGATGGCGTACAGATTAGAGCTTCCGGCTTCTATGGAGGGTATCCACGACGTATTCCATGTATCTATACTTCGGAAGTGCCTACGCTATCCATCGCATATCGTCGAGGCTAGAGAGATTGAGGTACAGCCTACCTTGACTTACGAGGAGAGGCCCGTACGCATTCTGGAGTCTTCCATCAAGGTATTGCGCAACAAGGAGATTCCGCTGGTCAAAGTTTTGTGGCGGAACCACGAGGTGGAGGAGCTACATGGGAGCGACAGCAGGATATGATGACTAAATATCCTGATTTGTTTGTATGATTTAATTTTGTGGACAAAATTCTAAATACGGTGGGTGGAATGTAATATCCGGCTTGTACGAGATTTTATATTATAATATATATTGGCATTTTTGTAAATATGTCAAATCAAACCCATTTTTACGAAAAGAAAGCGTCATTAGAATCCTAACGATTAATAGGAATTTTAGGGAATTTACGGGATTTTTCGGAGAAATAACGCTATATTCCGAGTAATTAAGTTTCTCGTAATATAAAGGACGTTTTAGTAAAAATAGTAAACGAGGACCGATTTTTGAACGGACAGTTTTGATAAATCCCAAATAATAAGTTGGAGTTATTGGCAAAATAAAGAAATTTGGAGAAACCGAACAGTTAGCCGATTCACGAAACGAATGACGAAACGAATATAAAATATTTACTAAGGGCAAAATGGTCATTTGCCAAGTCAATTTTTAAATTAAAAACCAAATCTCCTTCTTTCCTCCAGACTTCACGAATTCCTTTATGTTTTTCTTCTTTTCTCTTGCGACCAGAGAGCGACTTCCTCCATACCATCGACATTTTCTCAACGCCGATCTCCGATTTTCCTCCGTTCGTCTTCCGTTCTTCGCGTTTCCTCCTCCAATCGACGCTCTAGGTATGGATCTACGATCTTAGAGCATTTATTATGATTTTTACGGAGTTTAAACAATTAGGATTTCGTTTAGGTTTTGTTAAAAATCGAGATTTAGGGTTCGAAATCGATAGATTGTTGTAGATTACGAATGTGTAGGGCGTATTGAACGTTATTTGACGAAGTTAAATTGATTTTTGAAAAATGTTAAAATTGGAGAATTTTTGGGTTTTTAGGAAAAAACTCGTAATTGTGATTTTAAACTATCGAGCGTTAATCGTTGTTTAAATACTTCGATTAGTTAAGATAAAGTTTTAGGAAATTTCCTTAGTTACGGTTTTGTTGAATTCGGACGATTAGAAGTTTAAACGCGTGGTATTGATAATCGTTGTGTTTTGCTTCAGACAAACAACGCTCGTGGACGGAGCTTGAGCTGCTTTGGACACTAGGTAAGTTCTCGTCATCTTCTCTGGCATTTTGGCCTACACCGTACGTCGAATTCATCTCGAGGAGTTTTGGTGATGCGTTTGTTTAAATTGTTCTTGTTGGGTAGTTAGGTTAGTCGTTTATAGGTTATGTTATGTTGTGTTATGTTTGTTTATCGTCTTGATGGTACACATGCTTGTTGTTTACTTTATGCATTTGACTGCTCATGCATCACGTCTGTTAAAGCATATGTTTAAGAGAACGAACGAAATGAATCTACGTAATCTGTTATCTGGTCACGGCGAGGTAGTTCAGCCCTCGGTGACATTCTGTCTGCGACCTAATTAAAAAGTAAAATGAACCAACGAAATGAATCTACGTAATCTGTTATCTGGTCACGACGAGGTGGTTTAGACCTCGGTGACAATCTGTCTACGACGTAATGAATCTGAATCTAAATCTGTTATCTGCATGAATCTGAATCTGAATCTGTTATCTGCATGTTTTATGAATGACATACGCATCTGCACGCAATCTGCATGTACGAGACTTGCTGAGATTTTATCTCATAGGTGTCTGTATGGTGTAGGTGACTACGAGGAAACAAGTGAGGACGATGTTCCTCCTCCTGAGGCATGAGTTCAGTTGACGGAGGATGGCTTGCGTGGTGTGCTGGCGCAGTCGATGCTTACCTGACCCGTGGGGAAGTATGTACGTGTTTTGAGGGTATTAGGTTATTTTGGATAAATTGTACAAAGTTAGAATATTTTAGGATGTTGGATCTGTTAGTTGATAGGTTTTAAACGTTTTCAGAAATCTATTTTATAAACTGTTTTTTTGTAAAGTTTTTATGGAATTGCTGGATGATTTTAATAGGAGGAATTGTACGGTTTTAAACATATCCACGAAGTTTGTTTTCACGAAAGTTTGTTATGTTTTAAACACGTTTTAATGTAGGTTTATTTCGTTAAGTCGGAATTTGATAAATTGGGATGAGAGTTAAGTTGTGTTGAAATGTCCAGAGTTTATGGCGTACAAGGATGGAAAAGTGCATGTGAATGGATGAAGTTTTGCTCTCTAGAAATTGGATTCCAGAGAGCAAACTGAATGTTCGCTGCACTCTGGAATTCAGAGTGTGCAGCAATCGTTCGCTGCAGCAATGCAGCGACCAATCGCTGCAGCGCTGCAGCAATGCAGCGCTTGATCGCTGCAGCGTTGCACCAATGCAGCGATCGATCGCCCCTCTCATTTATCACGGCTTTTGACGATTCTGCCCTCCCTTCTAATTCTGATTTAACTTTAATTGTTTTCTTAAATGTTTTTAAGTTTTAATAAATTGATTTGAGATATGTTTTAAATGATTTTCCAAATGAATTCCGATTTCGATTTCGGTTTAGTTTCCGCCTAAGGTTAGGTTTAAAGTTATAATGATAAGTATAAAAAAAAAATATATGTACGGATTATTGGGTACAGTCTTATGGTTGTCACAGTAGAGGTCCTTCTTGAGTTGGGCATTCATCGACTTCTTGGTCACTTTCTTCTACTACTTCCTCTTCGACCTTATTATACTGCCCTTCATCATTTTCACTCTCCCATTCATCGGTTGATTCCTCGGTGACCATTACACGACGATTAGTACATTCGTTAGCATAATGTCATTTTTCCAGACATTTAAAGCATTGGACATCTCGTGCTCTTGGTCCTTTAGGTTGGTTTTCTAGGGCTTTGTTTGTGGGTGGGGGATTGTGAGTGGTGTTTGGTCCTTTCAGTGGCCAATTACGTTTAGTTGGCTGCTTGTCATCATTCTTTGGGGTAAATTTCTCATGGTCAAAACTTCTTGGTGAGAACTAGTTAGGGAAATTGCTTTTACGTTTTCTTTTCAATTGTCTCTCCACCGTGAGGGATAATTGGATGACCAAGTCCATAGCATCAAGTTGTTGCATTTCCACCGCATCACCTATTTCACGATTTAGTCCTCACATAAACCTTGCGATTAGTTGTTCTTCAGGTTCCTCAATAGCACAGCACATATTGAGTGTCTCAAATTCTGTGAGGTATTCATCAACGGTAAGGTTATCTTGTCTAAGGTTTTGGAGTTGGTGGAAAAGTTCGTGTCTATAGTGTCGTGGGACAAACCTCTTATGCATTAGTTCTTTCATTGAATTCCATGTGGATACGGGGTAACCTATTGATCGCATTCTTTGGGTTTTAAGATTGGACCACCACTGTGTGGCGTGGCTTGTGAGTTCTAGTGAAGCGAGTAAAATTTTTACTCTGTCGGAGTAATCATGACAATCAAAAACTCTCTCAACCTTGTCAACCCAATCCAAAAAGGTGTGTCCGTCACACATTCCATCTTAACGTTACGGAGGTCATTATTATCCCTTTGACGATTCGGGCGATATTGCTCCAAGGGTCATCATTATCTTCATCCTCTAAGGGTCCTTGGATAGGAGTTCTACGCCTAGGGCGTTTGTGTCTAATCCTAGAGGAGGTCTCTTGGGAAGGATCTCGTTCATGGGATTCTCTTCGGGGATGGTTTGTCATATGTTCTTTAAATTGAGCTATCTCAAGGGAAACGTCCTTGATTTGTTGGGTGAGGGCACCAACCAAACCCGTTAAGGCATTAATTTGACCTTGCATGCCACCTTGAATGCTAGATTTACCCTCGTGACGGGTGTGTTCAGGAGGGGGAGTGTCCCTAACTTGATTAGGTTCTTGATGTGGTGTGTCTCGTGTAAATCCACTTCTATTAGTCATAACTAAGTGTTAGTTATTTAATTTAACTCTCAAATTTAATTTCTAATTCTTGTCTAAGTTGTTTCATCCTAAGTTAATGAGGTGATTATCTCGTTAATGTCTTAGGTGAATTTTAGGCACTAAAGAATGTTTCCTAGCTAAGACAATAATGACTAAAAATCATGCTCACACTTAACATTTAAAATTTTGGAGTCAATAAAAAACACTTAAGAATTTCAACAAACACTTAGTAAACTACTTTAGATTTCAATTTTGCAATATGAGTTCTACTACCACAAAATCAACAAAATTCAACAAAGTTACCAACTTTAATCTAGATCCACTCAAGATAATATTAATATAAATTTAATAACTCCCAAAAACAGCAAGTAATAACATTAAAACACAAGTTTACTCAAGGTTAACATGCTGAAATTTTAATTATAAAGAGCAGAATTTTCATAAAGTGCATGATTCAATATTGCCGATTTTAACTTCATTGTTGATTCTATACTTGTAAATCAATTTTGTGGAGTAAAATGCTAGCATATAAAAAATGAGTCACAAACTAATTCCAAGTGAAAACAAACATCAAAATGATATAAAAACCGAAGTAAGAATACTAGAAAAACCGAGACATAACATCAAGCATAAACCGATTTGATTTAAGTTTCTTGGCCGATTTCTCTATGCAACAATAAGAGCAGATTTTATATGAGTTAAGGGCATACATTTTAGTTGCAAATCATGGTTCAAAACATAACAAAATGTGCTAGAAAGACCGAACTAAAAATCATGCAAAAACCGAGAAACAAATCAAATAAATCCGAGAAGAAATCAAGTCACAACCGATGGAATTTTGGACTTTACCTTGGCCGATCCTTTGCTTCAATGTAAACCACATTTACCTTACTGTTTTAAGCTAATAAATAGTAAGAGAAACATGCAGCAACATCAAGTTAAACATAGCAAAAATAAGCATGAAGATATAATCGAAACAAGTCATAAAATAAGAGCGGCTATCCCGGTTTTGTGCTAGATTTTTGACTCATGTCAAATGCAACTAAAACGCATAAGGGAAGCACTTTACGCTCTAATACCATTTGACACGAGGTCCCTTAGAAAAGGGGCTGTGTGATACCCACAAAATAAACAAGTGCTCGTATGATATGTGATTAGCACAAATTCGAGGCTATCAAGTAGAAAATGGTTATGAAGATTGAGCAAGAGAAGGGAGGTGATGGTGTGTGATAGTGGCCAAATATTAGAGGGATAAAAATGATTGAAATACTAAAGAAAAATGGACAAGATGAAGGTGGATTGAAGTGTGTGAGAACCGTGAAGAAGTGATAAGGAGATAAAGAGAAAAATGCAAGAAAACAAAAAGTGAAATGTGTGGAAGTGATGGCCGAAATTTAAAGGGTGAGAGTGTGTGAAAATGTGATGAAAATAAAATACCTTTGGAGGATCCAAGGAACTATCTTACGTTGAGCTCTCGAGTGCACGTTTTCCTGGCAGGAAAATGACCACCCTAGGCCTAGGTTTTCTTCCTCGTAGCCCTTACTCTCAAGAGAGCAAGGTGAGGGAAAATAAGAGTTAGCCTAGCAACCTTGAGCTAAGATAACAATAGAGGACCTCTCCACTCGATAGAAATCAAGGAAAACAACTGAAGGGCTTCTAACTCTAAGTTAGGGAAATAGAAATTTCATAAAATGGGCAAAAATTGAATACAAACACCAATGCAATGCTTAAATAGTCAACCTGTGATGTGCCTACGATCCTGAATTGTCAAGCACAGACCAAGGTATGCATTTTGACTATTTTATTTACTAATTGGTTTGTGAATTTTGTAGGAAAAAGGTTTACTTAAAGCTTGGAATTTTAAAGAGGGAATTTGTCTTCCCTTCATCAATTGTGTAACCAAGCTAATTGCATAATTTTTAGTTTAACTTTAATTTGGCAAATATTGGCCTTTTATGTAATTTGGACAAACATTTAGTCCTTATATTTAGTCATGCATAATTAGGCATTTAAGGGTAGATTGTGTGGTTAGGATTAGTTGGTGGCATTGGTGTTTGGTAAAATCCATGGGCCATAAGAGCAACAAGCCCATGATCAATTAAAGAGGAAATTGGGACATCCATTTAGCCCATGAGAAGAGGGCCCATCAGCTTATCACGTTGAAAGCTTCAGCCCAGCCCAATTGACAAACAACTTCAGCCTGCTCCTCAACTCCACGAAGAAGCCAGCGAGCAGTCTGTGAGAAGCGATCTCCAGACGATTGCACAGCGCGACCACGGGATCCAGAGATCGACGGCGAGCACTCTGCGAGCGCACGGATTGCCCACCTGGATTAGCTAACCAACCGAAGCCTTTCCTTACTCCAAGCAAGCAGCCTCGTCAGCCTTGAGTTCCCATTTCGCGAATGCCTGGTAGAAGCCTTCCAACGGCTATTTTCTTCTCTCGGCATTTCCAACCCTAGCCACCTTAGGTATTTAAGCATCGCTTTGAGTGTTTGTACGCAATTTTTCTGATCAATATAAACCTATTTTCCCTCTCTGAAAATCCAGAAGGATTTCTGGTTGCCGTCAAGGAAAGCCACGGTGGTTCTGCCGTGAGGAGTGTGCCTCCATTGATCATCAGTCTTACGGTGGCTGTGATCTCTTATCTTCCCTCCCTCTCTGTTATCGGAGTTTCAAAGGCTGAGGATGTTAACTGGGCCCAGCAG
This sequence comes from Begonia masoniana, assembly GCA_022432975.1. Taxonomy (NCBI): domain Eukaryota; kingdom Viridiplantae; phylum Streptophyta; class Magnoliopsida; order Cucurbitales; family Begoniaceae; genus Begonia; species Begonia masoniana. The sequence goes on along the minus strand of CM039505.1, from coordinate 41,708,889 downwards.
TTGTTGCCTTTCCTCGGAAAGGCATTCACCGAGAAGCATAACATAAGATAGCTTCTCGGTCAGCCAAGAGTTTTCCACATTCCATTTCACCTCCATTTTATTTTGTTCTGTTTTCCTCCCCATTTTTCTGTCAAGTGGTATCAGATCTCAACTTGGTGATTGAGTTTTGTTTTCCTCAGTTTTACGTTATGTTCTTGTTTATTTGTTTGTCTTCTGTCAGCATGCTTAGTTTAGGAATTGTTTCTGTTTAGTGTCTGCCCAAGTAGCATTCCACGCTTGCTGTTTTAGTCTTTGGTTATGATTTAGTTCTGTTCTTTGTGTGTTTCCTTTGTGCCTTGTTTCTATTTTTTTGCTGTTCTGTTTTGGTGACCAAAACATCATCAAATGTTCCAGCACATTTCTGTATCTTTGTTTCATTTTAGTCTCTTAGTGTCAGCATGACAGTGTTCAGTCTGTTCTGTTTAGAAAATTCAGTGTTTGAATTCTTGTTTCTGTTTTAGTTGTCGGGTTTTATGAACTGTTGTTTGCTCCAGCATAAATGTCTGCTAATTTCCTTTTACAGCAACGTGGTATGTTTAAAACATGCATTCTAGTATATGCTTGGATTAACATTTACTGCTGCTAGTTAAAAAAAAAAAAGATTGTGACCGTAGGTTTTATGTTTTAGCATTTATAAGGTATTTGATAAGTGCTGCTGAGAGAAACTGAATCAGTAACTTTTTGGGTTTGAAGCTTGCTGGTTGAACTATAGAACTTGTTGATAATACTTGTTGAAATCAAATTTTCACAGCCTGTATTTACCGTGCCTATAGTTAAAATACAAAACAGAACCATCATTTGTGCTGCTTAGTATTGATGCAAATCCAATATTCTGTTTGCTGCTGATTATTATTTGATTTATCACTAAGCTTTAGGTTTGTTTTCTAACATTTTCTGCTGATATGGAAACTGAAAATTTACTGACATTACCTATTTGAAATCATTTACAGCAAGTATTGTGCATGTCGAAGTTTGGGACGTAAGACAGGATCATATTTGTGTTATTGTTGATAAAAATCTGATATATTTTGCTGTTGATTCTCTTGGTTTATCACTGAGCTGATTAGTTGTTGGATGTTCTATTCCGGTTTGTTCAATCGAGTTTCTTAGGCTGTCGTTGTTATTGGCTTGCAGAATTAATACATTGCTGGTTTATTTTTGTTTCTGTTTTCCTAACTTTACATGAGAATTCTGCTTAGTGTTCTGATTTTCTTGGTTCAAATTATCATATGATGTTGCAAACTTGATTATTGAATCTCTGTAATATCACTTGCTGAATTGCTTACTTAATTCATATATTGTTCTGTTATCTGTTAAGCAGCAGCATATATGAAATTAGACTTTTGTTGATTGCAAACCTTGCTGTTTCTATTTACTGAATTCCATACAGAACTGGTTTGCAAAATTCTTAAAATCTGTTGCTCTATTTACTGTATATCTAGTTCATATTTGGGTTGTCTAAAATCCTGTTTTTGTGCTGAATTGATAAACATTTGGGTGATCTTAATGTGCTGAATCCTAGTTTACTGCTCGAAGAAATTGCTGAATCTTGGCTACTGAATTTTGCTGTTGGAAGTATAAATTCTGCTTTGCTTTCAGCATGTAGTTAGGGAAAATTCTGTTTAATCCATCCTTATGAATCTGTTTTGACTTCCAAATTTATTGCATCTTTCATCTAGTTATTTTCTATTTTTAGGATATTTTTTGCTGGTTTATCAATTTTTGGATTCTGATGTTAGTGGTGTTCGTTTTGATGTTATAGCCAAATTGTTGGTTTTAAATTGAATCTGAATCTATTTCCAACACCAAAATTCTATTGAAATTCGTGTTCACATCCAAGGCTCACTAAATTTGTTGGGAAGTGTTTCCCTTTTGTTCCCTCTATTTTCCTTGATTATACTCTGTTTGCTGCAAGTTAAGTTTTCTTCGCTAAACCAATTTACCCAACTAATGTTGTTTCAATCTTATTCCAAAATTTGAACATGTTACTTTTGGTGATAATTATTCTGCTTGCTACTGATAATTGCTTGAACTTCCGCTGGCCAAAAACTATCTATCCAATTTGTTGCTGCAAGTTGATAATCAGGTTTGGGTATTAATCTGTTTTGTTGTTGTAGCCGAGTATTGCTGTTATTTTGCTATTGTTATTTGCTTATTGGTTCAACATATTTTACAGCAAAATAGCATAACCTCACCTAGACCATAAGTAAAATAAAGCAGCATTTTATAAGTGATTAATACTTGTTGTTTTGCATTATTCATCTGTTGCACTCCTCCGCTTCCTGTTTCTTAATTGTGTTGGTTGTTTATCAAAAATGGTTAGACAAAATCATTTCAATTGTGAACAAATTGATCCTGAGTTTGATTGTCAATCAACAAATAAACTTGTTGCAAATTATTTCCGAACCGAAAGATTATGGGTTAAAAACTATGTACTTTTTCTTGAAGAAAACATTGAATGGTTAATTAAATGGTTTACTAATTTGTACCATGAGTATATGCATTTTTTAGAATTAGAAAATGCCATGAATGATAGTTTTAAGGAACAAGATGTTAAAAGTGTATTGTTGGAAGATGTTTTTGATGAATCACCACTTCTGAATTTATTTTGTGAAAATTTCTATAATTTATATGAATTGGAATTTGTTGATGAATTAGTTGGTGTGGAAGAACTAACTAATTGCAGTAAAGTTGTGGAAGAGTTTCCTCCCCAAAAGGAAGAACTTCATTGCTTGAGTGAAATGTTTTCTGCCATACAAAATCGAATAGCTCCTAAGGTTATCATGTGGTATAACCCATTTTATGACGACCCTAGGAAAGAAATTTTAGTTGAAGACTTTGTTGAGTTGCCCATAGCTAAAGAGGAACCCCTCCAACTTGTGGCTAAAGGTATGTCAGATCTCCAAACCTGACAAGGCACAACCATGGTAAGCACTATAAACCCAAGGTGTGTACATTTAGATACTTTAATTTCTTGGTTGTTTAAAATTGGATGGTTTGAAAGTTATTTGGATAAGAGTGCTAATTTATCTTGGTTGCTTAATATTAATGAACAAATTAATCTCTTTGACTTGTTTAAAAATAGAGCTTCTATTATGTCATCTCTTGATTTTTCAAATTGCCTTAGTAAGCAAAATTATGACTTATTGAACTTTATGAGGATGAATCTTCCGTGCTTCAACAATATGTGGTATCATTTTAAATGGTTCATAAAATTTGTTTTACCTTTTTGTGGTGTGAGACTTATTATTGAAGTTAAACTTTTTGAGTTCATAACCACCTATTTTTGGAAGAATAGTGAATTTAAAGTCTTGATTGAAGGTTATTTGTACATTTTCGTAGGGAAGAATTTGTTATGTTGGTTTGGCATTGATAATGAATATTTTACTTTTTGATTTATTGGTGATAACTTGTTAACCGAACTTGATTCATATGTTGTAGAAAATGAGTATTTTTCTGTTTTGAGTACTAAAATTAAAGAAAATTTTTGGAGAACCTCATGGTTTCCCAAACCTCTACGGAAGATGCCAGCCAAGGGGCCACAGGTGAGCCAATTATTATGACTAATACAAGGTATGTATCTCTTGACCATCTACTTGATTGGTTATTTAAAATTAATTGGATGGAAAATTATTTTGATAGTGCGTTAAAGGTTCCTCATATTTTGCATAATGGTTGGGATAACTATATAAATTTGGATCTTTCTTGCATTCATCTTCCCTTGCGACATTCCTCTAGTTTCGTAAAGATTATTCTCTGCTTAAATGACATGAGGCTATTGGATAAATTTAGAATCATTGAGATAGAGAATTATGACGATAATGATGTTGTTTGGATTACTTGGGAGTTTATTTTTGACGAATTCATACTTGACTCACCCATGTTCCGTAAGTTTCACTTGCCAAGCTATGACTCTTATTTTATCTTTCGAAATGTTTTATCTAATCACTTAATCACTTGGTTACATAGGATTGGATGGTTAGATGATTATTTTATTCGTGTTATTACTTTGGATGTTTGTGATCAAGCTCTTCTTATTCTTGCTAATATTAGATGCAATTTTAAATGTCATTTATCGAAGCATGATTATGAAATTATGAAAAGAACTAGGAAGAGAAATGTTGTTGATATCATTTTGTTATTAATGTGGATTGAATATTATTGGTGGTTAAAGGGCTTACAATTATTTGCATTAATGAATGTTTACTTTTTAACTCTTTTTAAATTCAAAATAGTTAGTCCTAATTTTGAAGAAAACCTACTTCGGGCGGACCAACCATTAGATTTGAGGTCAAATCTTCAATCACCCGGAGAGGATGATGTGCCTACGATCCTGAATTGTCAAGCACAGACCAAGGTATGCATTTTGACTATTTTATTTACTAATTGGTTTGTGAATTTTGTAAGAAAAATGTTTACTTAAAGCTTGGAATTTTAAAGAGGGAATTTGTCTTCCCTTCATCAATTGTGTAACCAAGCTAATTGCATAATTTTTAGTTTAACTTTAATTTGGCAAATATTGGCCTTTTATGTAATTTGGACAAACATTTAGTCCTTATATTTAGTCATGCATAATTAGGCATTTAAGGGTAAATTATGTGGTTAGGATTAGTTGGTGGCATAGGTGTTTGGTAAAATCCATGGGCCATAAGAGCAACAAGCCCATGATCAATTAAAGAGGAAATTGGGACATCCATTTAGCCCATGAGAAGAGGGCCCATTAGCTTCTCACGTTGAAAGCTTCAGCCCAGCCCAATTGACAAACGACTTCAGCCTGCTCCTCAACTCCACGAAGAAGCCAGCGAGCAGTCTGTGAGAAGCGATCTCCAGACGATTGCACAGCGCGACCACGGGATCCAGAGATCGACGGCGAGCACTCTGCAAGCGTACGGATTGCCCACCTGGATTAGCTAACCAACCGAAGCCTTTCCTTACTCCAAGCAGGCAGCCTCGTCAGCCTTGAGTTCCCATTTCGCGAATGCCTGGTAGAAGCCTTCCAACGGCTATTTTCTTCTCTCGGCATTTCCAACCCTAGCCACCTTAGGTATTTAAGCATCGCTTTTAGTGTTTGTACGCAATTTTTCTGATCAATATAAACCTATTTTCCCTCTCTGAAAAGCCAGAAGGATTTCTGGTTGCCGTCAAGGTAAGCCACGGCGGTTCTACCGTGAGGAGTGTGCCTCCATTGATCATCAGTCTTACGGTGTAACACCCGGAAATTTCCAAATACGTGCGTAACCTTAGATTTGACGTGTTAGGATAGGTTAGTTATGCAAGTGTAAGGTGTGCATTGAAGTGTATTAGAATTGGAGGGTTTGACAAGTCAAAACACCTTGTGATTGGTGGAGGAAGGTTGTTGAAAAGTCAAAGGGATATCAACCAATAGGAAGTATGCAATTAATGATAGGAAGTGGGGAAATTGAAAAGCCATCACGTTGGATGAAATGAGGAGAAGAAGAGTGGGGTTTATTTGCAATTTTAAAAAAGAATGGTGGAGGTATTCAAAAAGTGGAAAAACATGTAGGTTAAAAAGGAGAGTTGCTCTTTTCTTCTCCATCTTCATCGTGCTTCTCCCTTCTCCTCCATAGCCATCGATCCCCTTTCTCCTTTCTTCATCTATTGAAGACTTTTCAAGGTAATTTCACTTGGGTTTTGGTTTGTGTACATTTAGATGAAGTTTAGAAGTGTTTTATGTATTTTGGTTGAGTTTGGAGAATGTTGGAAAACCCTAGGTTAGGGATTCCGAAAAATTAAGTTTAGATGTTAGATTTCCTTCCTATTTTGGTAGTTTAGTTGTTGAATGGAGTGATTTAGGTTGTTAGAGGGATTAGATGGAAGATTGAAAGAGTGTTACACAAAATAGGTTGAAGAACACCATATACCCGATTCTGTCTTTGGGAATTTCGGGCTGACCAAAGTGTTTGGTTGGTTGATTTGAGTGATTCAATGGATAGTAGATGTGAAGAGGTTTCCGAGTTGGGGTGGCACGTCGAAATCCGTTGAAAACGAGTGAGTTACGACCGTTTGAAGTTAGACGGTCAAATGTGGGTTTAAGTGTTTAAGTGTGAGGTTGTGTGAATATGGGTTAGTTTTGTTTAAGTGAGTTGATTTCTTAGAACCCTTTTAGTTTGTATTAAGTAAACTTTCCTTATTTGTTAGGTAATTGAGCGAGTAACTCGGTCAGACGAAGTGGACGAAGTGAACGGATCGAGCAATAAGGTAAGTAGAGGAATTCTTTTGATGCCTTAGGCCTACACCATGGAACGGTAGGGTTAACAGTTGTTTATTTCTTTCGTGTTGTGTGGTGTTATTTGTTTCGTGTGATATTGTGTTGCTTTGATTCGCGTTGAGTTTTATATGTATTGTTGGTTCGTGTTGAGTTTTACATGCATTGTGAGTGTGAACAGTAATCAGACAAAGTGAACGGCAAACTTTTCTTGATTAGAGTAACCTAAGGGGATCTCTATGAGAGATGACCGGCTAACCGGCTGACCGGCTAAAATACGTGACCGGCTAAAATACGTGATGGTGGTGTTGGAAAGGCCGTTCTGTACGACTATAGGGCGTGAGCTTATGGCCGTCTTGTACCGTATAGGATGTGAGCTTACCTGACCCACACGGCTTATGAAATGTTTAAAATAATGAACGGCAAATAAGAACAACTGAGGGTTAGAAACAACATGCATTAGGATTGTTTGTCGAGTGTTTCTTTCTGTAGTATTTGTTATTCCCTACTTGCTAAGCATTAGGCTTACGTTGTGTTCTATGGTGTAGGTGACGAGATTTATACAGGTGAGGTTGATGAGACAACTCAGGATTAGGCCGCAGTCGGAGGGGAACGGAGTCCGCCGGTGCGGGTCATTGTCGGGGCGTCTGGACCACTTTTCCTCGGGTAGTGTGGGAGGTGAATATTTGATAGATGGTTGTTTAGTGTTTGTAATGTTTTTGGGAGTAAGATAGAACCAAGGGTGTTTAGTACCGGTTGTACGGTTTCGATGTAAATGATTTTAATTCGTGTGTCGTTTTGGTTGAAACTATTTTCGTAGTGGTTGTTAGTGTTTGGGGATTGAAATGGTATATTTCTGTGATTTATTTTAGGTTTTGGGTATTTAAAGTTTTAGGCGTTATATTGCCCGTTTTGATTTTAAAATAACTAACGTCAGGTCGTGTTCGTTATTTTTGTATTTATTCGTTTTAAGTCGGTTTTCCGAGATTTTTACGGGACTCGAAGATTTAGGTGTCGGGAAGGTATGTTTAAATTTTCAGAATTTTTGGAGGTGTCGGGGATGTAGAAAAGTGTTAAAACGTGTAGGGAGGTGGAAAAAGGTTAAAAAGGGCGTTTTTGGGTGTTTTCGGTGATGAAAAACCCGAGCGGGCCCGACCGATCGGGCCCGGGGCACGACCGGTCGCGGTCGGGAAATTTCTGGGTGAAGAAAACCCGAGGAGGCCCGACCGATCGGGCATTTAGCCACGATCGGTCGTGGAAATCAAGAAGCCGGGCGAGCTGGTGCGCTCCAGCGCGCGCGCAGCGCGCGCGTAGCGCGCACGCTGCACACCGCCTGGGCACGCCTGGTGCCCAGCGCCCCTCTTTGCCCCATTTTTTATTTTTTTTCGTTTTTCGCCCGATTTCCAACATGTTTTGACCCGACATTTTTCCAACCTATTTTAACGTATTTTAGACACGTGTTCCAAGAAAATTTGAGGGTTCGAAAAACCCGAACATCGAGCCGGGAATTTTACAAAATCGAGCCGAATATTTTACGAAAATTATTTTAAACGTCGTTTTAAACACGGGATTCGTTTGCATCGTGACGCACCGTGCCCGGGGCGGGTTCGGGGCGTTACAAGTATGGTATCAGAGCGTTAGTGGTCAAGTCGTTCAGTGGACTACCCGACAATGCCGGCCGCCGTACAACGTGCTTCACCGACTGTAAGTATTCTTTAACTTTAGCTATATTTTTCTAAAATTAGATTGTTTAACCTTACAGGATTAGAAATGCTTAGAGACCGAGACCAAGAACAACGGAGACGACCCGGACGACCCCGGAATGAACCAGAGCGACCCCGTAATGAACCCGAACAACCGGAGGACCTGAATAAACAACTCAGGGACCTCTTAACCATGCAAGCTCAATTGCTCGGTGTCTTTATGAATCAAGGACTACAAGGAGGCCTTGGGGCGGGGTCCAGCTCTGGAGCTGGCTCTAGCGGAGAAAGATTTAGACGGTTAAAGCCCCCTGCCTTTGAAGGAAGTCTGACTAATCCAATAGCAGCTGGAAATTGGATTTGTACAATTGAAGAAATGTTTGGTGTGTCCGAGTTGGAGGAAGAAAACAAGGTTAAGTGTGCGACGTTCCACCTATCTGATAGTGCCAAAAGTTGGTGGGGAACAGTGAAAGCTACGACCGATACTCAGAGCATGAGTTGGGAAGATTTCAAGGAAATATTCTATGAGAAATACTACAACCGAACAGCCCGAGCAGAAAAGCGATTAGAATTCATGGCTTTGAAACAGACTGGATCCGTTGGAGATTATATTCAGCAGTTCGAAACATTATCCAAGTTCGCCGGCCGTATGGTCAATAGTGAGGAAGATAAAATTTTTCAGTTTGTACAAGGTTTAAAGCCAGAGATTGAAATGCTAGTGACGACTTTTGGGATCGACGGGATACCATTTACCCGTGTGACGGCCAAGGCTTTAGAAGTGGAGAAAACTGCCGGGAAGATCCTTAAACCTACTGATGCTCCTAAGAGAATGTTCAAGGATATTACCGCACAGTTTAGCAAAGGCGGATCCTCTTCGCAATTTCAAGGTACGAAACGACCGGGAGGAACTATGAAAGACCAAAGGGGTGGTAAGAAGCCGCAACAACAACAGAATAAAAGGTTTCCGCCGTGTCCAAAATGCCAAAGACCTCATCCCGGTGAATGTGGGCAATATGATGGGAAATGTTACAATTGCTTCGAGGCTGGTCACATCTCCCGGGATTGTCCAAAGTTGAAAGCTGCCCGATGTTTTAATTGTAGTGAACCTGGTCATCTAGCAAAGAACTGTCCTGCACCAAAGAAAGGTCCGGTCAAAGCTATGCCTCGAATTTTTGCTATGATCGAGCCCGACAGTGAAGACCGTCCTGTTGTTATCTCAGGTACTGTGTTTGTTAATTTGGTACCTGCATTTACTTTGATAGACTCAGGTGCTTCTCATTCTTTTGTGGCAACGGCATTTGTGGTGAAAGTGAACATGGAAGTGAGTTCGGCTGAATGTTTTTATGATGTGAAGTTACCTTCGGGTGAATGTCTGCATTCAGAACAGATAGTATTGAATAGTTTGATATCAGTGGGAAGGAAGCAACTGCCTGCTGATTTGATAGTCATGGGGATTACCGGGTATGATGTCATACTCGGTATGGATTGGTTGTTCCGTCACCATGCCACCATCGATTGCAGAACAGGGACTGTTAACTTTAATCCTCCGGATGGCGAGAAGCTCTCTTTGCAATCGTTGAGGAGTGTTCAGACGCTTTCAGTTATGGCTTCGCTCGATGCTCAGGAATCTGCTAAGGGTGAGTTTATTTGTTTTCTTGCAACTGTTGTAGATGTTCATTCAGTAGTAGAAGTGAAACCTCAGGATGTTCTAGTCGTTCGTGAGTTTCCTGAGGTGTTCTTGGAGGAATTGCCTGGTCTACCTCCGGACTGGGAAATTGAGTTTGTTATTGACACGTATCCTGGAGCTGAGCCTGTGTCGAAGAATCCTTACAGGCTGGCTCCTTCTGAGTTGAAAGAATTGAAGAAGCAGTTGGAAGAATTGGTTGACAAGGGCTTTATTCGCCCTAGTTTTTCGCCTTGGGGAGCGCCCGTATTATTTGTTAAGAAGAAGGACGGGTCGCTTCGAATGTGTATTGACTACCGAGAATTGAACAAGCTAACGGTGAAAAACAAGTACCCATTGCCAAGAATAGATGATTTGTTTGACCAGTTGCAAGAAGCCAAAATATTTTCTAAAATTGACTTGAGATCGGGGTATTACCAATTGAAGGTCAGATCACAGGATATCCCGAAGACGGCTTTCAGGACTCGGTACGGACATTATGAGTTCCTGGTTATGTCGTTTGGTTTGACGAATGCTCCAGCTGCTTTTATGGACCTGATGAATAAGGTGTTCAAGGAATATCTCGATAGATTTGTAATTGTGTTTATCGATGATATTTTGATTTATTCAAAGGATGAAAAGGAGCATAAGGAACATTTAAGACTTGTTCTGGAACTTCTAAAGCGGCATCAGTTATATGCCAAATTTTCGAAATGTGCGTTTTGGTTGACGGAGGTGCATTTTCTTGGTCACGTAATTTCGAGTGGTGGAATATCAGTGGATCCGGCCAAGATTCAATCGATTAAAGAATGGCCTCAACCGAAAAATGTTAGCGAGATTCGAAGTTTTCTGGGATTAGCCGGCTATTATAGAAGATTCATTGAAGGGTTTTCTAAAATAGCAGCACCTATGACTCGTCTAACACGAAAGGATGTGAAGTATGAATGGTCTGAAGAATGTGAGTTAAGCTTTCAGACATTAAAGCAGAAATTAACTACAGCTCCAGTTTTGACGTTGCCTGTAGCCGAGAATAAGTTTTGTATTTATTGCGATGCCTCTCGAATAGGCCTAGGTTGCGTGCTTATGCAGAATGATAAGGTGATAGCATATGCTTCTCGACAGCTGAAACCTTATGAGAAGAATTATCCAACCCACGACCTGGAGTTAGCCGCTGTGGTGTTTGCTTTGAAAATTTGGCGGCATTATTTATATGGTCAGCAATGTGAAGTATATTCAGATCACAAAAGTCTGAAGTATATTTTCACCCAGAAGGAGCTAACCATGAGGCAGCGGCGGTGGTTAGAGCTCGTAAAGGATTATGATTTGGAAATTAAATACCACCCCGGGAAGGCCAATGTAGTTGCAGATGCCTTAAGCCGAGTATCAACTTCCGTGTCAGCAATGGAAGTGGAGATGTCCAGGGAGTTGTGCACGGAGTTTCAAAGATTCAATTTAGAGTTGATTGCAGACGTGACTGCCGTGTTATCTGATCTTTCTCTGAAGCCTACCATTTTGGAGAAAATTAGAGAAGCTCAGCAAGCAGATTCGGAGTGTAAGAAATTTAAGCTGAGTATGGTGTCTGACGATAGGACAGAGTTCAGTTATTCGGATGACAGGATTCTGAAGTTCCGTAATCGGTGGTACGTTCCGAGCAATGAGCAGCTTCGGAAAGAAATTTTGGCTGAAGCTCATTCGTCGAAGTTTTCTGTTCACCCCGGGAGCACCAAGATGTACAGAGATCTCAAACAGCATTATTGGTGGCCTGGAATGAAGAAGTCAGTGGCTGAATTCGTTGAGACATGTTTGATCTGTCAGCAGGTGAAAGCAGAGCATCAGAGACCTGCTGGGAAGTTGCAGCCATTACCGGTTCTAGAGTGGAAGTGGGACCAGATTTCCATGGATTTCGTTATTGGATTGCCTAGGACGACGAAAGGATTTGATGGCATATGGGTGATTGTTGACCGTTTAAAAAAGTCAGCCCACTTTCTGCCGGTAAAGATGACTTATAGTATGGATCGATTTGCTGAACTTTATATTCAAGAGATTTTGAGATTACATGGTGTGCCAACTTCGATTGTATCAGACAGGGATCCGAGATTTACTTCAAAATTTTGGCAGAGTCTGCACAAGGCGATGGGGACTCGGTTAAATTTCAGCACTGCTTTTCATCCTCAGACGGACGGACAATCTGAGCGTACTATTCAGACTCTTGAGGATATGCTCCGAGCGTGTGTGTTGGAGTTTCAAGGTTCTTGGAGTAGGTATTTACCTTTGGTGGAGTTCTCATATAACAATAGTTATCAAGATACTATTGGGATGGCTCCATACGAGGCTCTCTATGGGAGGAAGTGTAGATCGCCTCTTTATTGGGACGAGGTCGGAGAATCTAGCTTAATTGGCCCGGAGATCGTTCAGCAAACCACAGATAAAATCCAGTTCATTCGGCAACGCATTCTGACAGCTCAGAGTCGCCAAAAGAGTTATGCCGATGGTAGGAGATGAGAGCTGGAATTTGTTGTAGGCGATGAAGTTTTCTTGAAGATCTCACCATTTAAGGGTGTCATGAGATTCGGGAAGAGAGGGAAGTTGACTCCGCGATATGTTGGTCCATTCCCGATTGTAAAGCGAATAGGAAAGACGGCGTATCAATTAGAGTTGCCTGCTTCAATGGAGGGAGTGCACAACGTATTCCATGTGTCGATGCTTCGGAAGTGTCTAAGGGATCCATCGCACGTGGTGGTACAGCAGGAAATCGAAGTGCAGCCTACATTGTCCTACGAAGAGAAGCCGGTGGAAATCTTAGATTATGCAATGAAGAAATTACGCAATAAGGACATTCCACTGGTGAAAGTGCTGTGGCGCAATCACAATGTTGAGGAGGCAACGTGGGAGCGTCAACAGGACATGATGGAGAGCTATCCTGAACTTTTCAGGTACGCAAATTTTGAGGACAAAATTTTTGTAAGGAGGGTGGATTGTAACACCCGGGAATTTCCTAATACGTGCGTAACCTTAGATTTGACGTGTTAGGATAGGTTAGTTATGCAAGTGTTAGGTGTGCATTGAAGTGTATTAGAATTGGAGGGTTTGACAAGTCAAAACACCTTGTGATTGGTGAAGGATGGTTGTTGAAAAGTCAAAGGGATATCAACCAATAGGAAGTATGCAATTAATGATAGGAAGTGGGGAAATTGAAAAGCCATCACGTTGGATGAAATGAGGAGAAGAAGAGTGGGGTTTATTTGCAATTTTAAAAAAAGAATGGTGGAGGTATTCAAAATGTGGAAAAACATGTAGGTTAAAAAGGAGAGTTGCTCTTTTCTTCTCCATCTTCATCGTGCTTCTCCCTTCTCCTCCATAGCCATCGATCCCCTTTCTCCTTTCTTCATCTATTGAAGACTTTTCAAGGTAATTTCACTTGGGTTTTGGTTTGTGTACATTTAGATGAAGTTTAGAAGTGTTTTTATGTATTTTGGTTGAGTTTGGAGAATGTTGGAAAACCCTAGGTTAGGGATTCCGAAAAATTAAGTTTAGATGTTAGATTTCCTTCCTATTTTGGTAGTTTAGTTGTTGAATGGAGTGATTTAGGTTGTTAGAGGGATTAGATGGAAGATTGAAAGAGTGTTACACAAAATAGGTTGAAGAACACCATATACCCGATTCTGTCTTTGGGAATTTTGGGCTGACCAAAGTGTTTGGTTGGTTGATTTGAGTGATTCAATGGATAGTAGATGTGAAGAGGTTTCCGAGTTGGGGTGGCACGTCGAAATCCGTTGAAAAACGAGTGAGTTACGACCGTTTGAAGTTAGACGGTCAAATGTGGGTTTAAGTGTTTAAGTGTGAGGTTGTGTGAATATGGGTTAGTTTTGTTTAAGTGAGTTGATTTCTTAGAACCCTTTTAGTTTGTATTAAGTAAACTTTCCTTATTTGTTAGGTAATTGAGCGAGTAACTCGGTCAGACGAAGTGGACGAAGTGAACGGATCGAGCAATAAGGTAAGTAGAGGAATTCTTTTGATGCCTTAGGCCTACACCATGGAACGGTAGGGTTAACAGTTGTTTATTTCTTTCGTGTTGTGTGGTGTTATTTGTTTCGTGTGATATTGTGTTGCTTTGCTTCGCGTTGAGTTTTATATGTATTGTTGGTTCGTGTTGAGTTTTACATGCATTGTGAGTGTGAACGGTAATCAGACAAAGTGAACGGCAAACTTTTCTTGATTAGAGTGCCCTGAGGGGATCTCTATGAGAGATGACCGGCTGACCGGCTGACCGGCTAAAATACGTGACCGGCTAAAATACGTGATGGTGGTGTTGGAAAGGCCGTTCTGTACGACTATAGGGCGTGAGCTTATGGCCGTCTTGTACCGTATAGGATGTGAGCTTACCTGACCCACACGGCTTATGAAATGTTTAAAATAACGAACGGCAAATAAGAACAACTGAGGGTTAGAAACAACATGCATTAGGATTGTTTGTCGAGTGTTTCTTTCTGTAGTATTTGTTATTCCCTACTTGCTAAGCATTAGGCTTACGTTGTGTTCTATGGTGTAGGTGACAAGATTTATACAGGTGAGGTTGATGAGACAGCTCAGGATTAGGCCGCAGTCGGAGGGGAACGGAGTCCGCCGGTGCGGGTCATTGTCGGGGCGTCTGGACCACTTTTCCTCGGGTAGTGTGGGAGGTGAATATTTGATAGATGGTTGTTTAGTGTTTGTAATGTTTTTGGGAGTAAGATAGAACCAAGGGTGTTTAGTACCGGTTGTACGGTTTCGATGTAAATGATTTTAATTCGTGTGTCGTTTTGGTTGAAACTATTTTCGTAGTGGTTGTTAGTGTTTGGGGATTGAAATGGTATATTTCTGTGATTTATTTCAGGTTTTGGGTATTTAAAGTTTTAGGCGTTATATTGCCCGTTTTGATTTTAAAATAACTAACGTCGGGTCGTGTTCGTTATTTTTGTATTTATTCGTTTTAAGTCGGTTTTCCGAGATTTTTACGGGACTCGAAGATTTAGGTGTCGGAAAGGTATGTTTAAATTTTCAGAATTTTTGGAGGTGTCGGGGATGTAGAAAAGTGTTAAAACGTGTAGGGAGGTGGAAAAAGGTTAAAAAGGGCGTTTTTGGGTGTTTTCGGTGATGAAAAACCCGAGCGGGCCCAACCGATCGGGCCCGGGGCACGACCGGTCGCGGTCGGGAAATTTCTGGGTGAAGAAAACCCGAGGAGGCCCGACCAATCGGGCATTTAGCCACGATCGGTCGTGGAAATCAAGAAGCGGGGCGAGCTGGTGCGCTCCAGCGCGGGATGCGCGCGCGTGCGGCGCGTGCGGCTCGCGCAGCGCGCGCGCAGCGCGCCCGCTGCACACCGCCTGGGCGCGCCTGGTGCCCAGCGCGCGCCCAGCGCCCCTCTTTGCCCCATTTTTGATTTTTTTTCGTTTTTCGCCCGATTTCCAACATGTTTTGACCCGACATTTTTCCAACGTATTTTAGACACGTGTTCCAAGAAAATTTGAGGGTTCGAAAAACCCGAACATCGAGCCGGGAATTTTACAAAACCGAGCCGAATATTTTACGAAAATTATTTTAAACGTCGTTTTAAACACGGGATTCGTTTGCATCGTGACGCACCGGGCCCGGGGCGGGTTCGGGGCGTTACATACGGTGGCTGTGATCTCTTATCTTCCCTCCCTCTCTGTTATCGGAGTTTCAAAGGCTGAGGATGTTAACCGGGCCCAGCAGTTGTTGCCTTTCCTCGGAAAGGCATGCACCGAGAAGCATAACATAATATAGCTTCTCGGTCAGCCAAGGGTTTTCCACATTCCATTTCACCTCCATTTTATTTTGTTCTGTTTCCTCCCCATTTTTCTGTCAACATGGGTGGATGATTAGGGTTTGGCAAGAAATGGAGGATGAAATGTGGAGCCTTGGATGAAGAAGCAATCAATGGCCGAGGAGGGTGCAATCTATGCGTGCACATCAAGAGCGGAGATGCAATCTGGCGCGCGCTGATTGATGGTGCTGGAGCGGTATCCAGCTGCGCCAATCCAACGCTGCTTGTTACTACCCGCGCACCCAATCAACGGCGCTGGAAGTAATCCTGTGCGCATCATCTAGCTTCCACGTTTGCAATCCAGTGCGCGCATCCAACGGTGCCAGACGCTGCTGCCCACGCGCCTACCAGCTGTTGCTAGTTGCTGCTGCGCGCGCCTGCCTAAAGCTTGCCATCTGCCCGCGTGTGCCCAATCAGTCTTCCATGCAATCCGAGCCATCCTTTAGCCAATGGATGAGATTTTGCCAACTCTTTGATCCATATTACCACTAGCACTTATACCTGCAAAATCCATGCCTTAAATGTTGGCTCTTCTTTGGGCTAAGGTTTCCTTTGAGTCCAATTGTTGAGGGGTTTCTCCTTTGAAGGCTAAATCTTTAACCCATAATCCACCAACATACATCTAACCCTAACCACGCAATCTAATGCATAATGCAACTATAATAATCCATACAAAAAGGCTAGAGTACGCCAAATAAGTTCAAAAATAAAAAGTACAATAATTAATGGGCTGGGAAGACAAATTCTTATGGGCTAAGTGGTGCTCTCTTCCAAGTGCTCCAAGTGAGGTCTCCAACGAGATCAACTTCCTGCAAGAAAAGAAATTACATCCATTAGTAAAAATGCTAAGTAATTTATGGGTTTTGGGCAATGATCTATCTTTGGGTCTCCTTGGCACATCACGATGTCAAGGTGACCAAACAAGTGAAGGTAGAGTTCTCTTTAGGGAAGTTTAAGGACACTGTCCTTTGTGATGTCATACCTATGAGCGCAAGCCACTTACTCCTAGGCCGACCCTAGTAGTTTGATCGAATAGTTCACCCCGATTGTTACTCTAACTGTTATTCCCTTAAATTTGAAGGAAAGACTCTCAAGTTGTTTCCCATGACCCCTGAGCAAATTTCTAAAGATGACGCTACAGGACAAGAAGCTGAGAACAAGGCTAACATTTTCATAACTAGGAAGCAAATGGAAGCGTCTGTACGTAGAGGAGATCCTTTGATTTTGATACTATTTCGAGATAAAGTTATGGAGCTAGGAGTTATGCCTGAAACTGTGAAGACTTTACTCAAACAATTCCAAGATGTATTTTCAGAGGACTTACCTAAAGGTTTACCTCCCCTATGCGGCATTGAACACCAAATAGATCTTCAACCTGTAGCCGCGCTACCTAATCGACCAGCTCATCGAATGAACCCTGAAGAAACCAAGAAGCTGCAAGACCAAGTACAAGAACTATTGGACAAGGGATACATAAGAGAATCCATGAGTCCTTGTGTAGTACCTACCCTCCTAGTACCCAAGAAAGATGGCACCATGAGGATGTGTGTCGATAGTCGGGCCGTGAACCAAATTACAATCAAATATAGATTTCTCATTCTTAGGCTCGAGGATATGTTAGATGAACTCAGTGGGGCCACCATTTTCTCTAAAATAGATCTCAATAGTGGTTACTGTAACACCCCTAATACTGTACCCTTATTTTACCCGTATAAATTTTTCATTTTCATTTTTGTACTTATTTCTTTCCTCTACTTTAATTAAAACCTTATGCGGAATTTAAACTATGGTTGAAATCGGAACTGAATCGGAATTAAAACTGAACCTTAAATGCATTTAAAACAAATCTTTATTAAAACTTAAAAGAAAACCTTTAAAAGAAAACTTTAAATTAAATTAAACAAGTGGGAGGGCAGAATTGGAACTCTGTCCTCAAAATGAAACAGGCGACCGATCTCTGCACTGCAGCAGAGATCGATCGCTGCCATGCATTACAGCAGGGGCGATCGATCTCTGCTGCAGAGCAGAGATCGATCGCTGCTAGCTGTGCAGCAATCCGATCGCTGCTAACTATAGCAGCGATCGATCTCTGCTCTGCAGCAGAGATCGATCGCTGCAAGCATGCAGCGATCCCTTCTCCCTTTCAGACTTCAAACCTCTAACACTTCGCATTTCACAAACAGCGACCGATCTCTGCATTGCTGCAGAGATCGATCGCCGCACACTTTCAGTGCAACGATCAGTGAAAACTTCAGCGACCACTTCAGCGACCACCTCCTACTTCAATCGCCTTCACTTTTCTTTACACTGCTCTCTGGAATTCCAGAGAGCAAACACTTAACAATACTCTCTGGAATTCCAATTCCAGAGAGCGATTCATGCTACTGGAAACTCTCTGGAACCTGATTCCAGAGAGCAAACATTACTTAATTTAACACCAATTTCTTCCAATAACATCGACCAACTTTACAGCGGACTTTGCGAAATCCGACTGCGTGGATGCATCTAAACATCGAGCATAACCGTATCAACCTAAAACCAATCAAAACATTTCCATAACATTCATTAAACAGTTTAAACCAAAACGTTTTACATACAATTATCAAAACGTTATCTAATCCCTATCCAGATCCAAACAACCTAAATATTCTATACAATTATCAACTCAAAACATCCCAAAATAACCCCAGAGTCCAGACATACATCCCCACGGGTCAGAAAGCGCCTCGACTACATAGCGCACTCCCACGGCCGTCATCCATCAACTGCATCAGACGGAGGAACGCCGTCCTCACCTGGTTCGATATCACCTAAGAGGTTACCTACACCATACAGACACATATGAGATATTGAAATCTCAGTAAGCTACGTAAATGCAGATGCATGCGTGCGTATGCCATTCAGAAATCATGCTCAGATTCAGATTACAGATACAGAATTACAGATTACAGATTCATTACGTCACAGACAGACAGAATTGTCACCGAGACCTCGACCCACTAACCCAAGGGGGCCCGTCCGGCGGTTGGACTACCCCGTGGGGTTAGAGAGGGGGGGTACACGCTTGCAACACGCACAGCCGTGCCTGAGCCCCATCTCGCGTGACCAGAAACAGACAGATTACGTTTATTCATTCAGATTTCGTTACAGATTTCATTTCAGATATACGTTCCTTTTCTTAAAAACACGTGCAGAAATTCCTTTTCATGACTTTCGAAAATCGTGATGCATGAACAGTTCATATCAGCGGAAAGTAAACAAACAACGTGCATACATTCATGGCAGTAAAGCAAAACCTATAAACAACTAACCTAACTACCCAACCAGAGTAACATAAAACAAACAGTTCCTCGAGTATTCCCGAGACGACGACGAAGTATGGTGCAGACCTTTGGGTCAAAGTAAGTCACGAAAACTTACCTCGAGCGCGCTGGATCTCAAGTTTCGTCTACGAGAGTCGGGTGTCTGAGAAAAATACGACATTCACAGTTAAAACCAATTTAAACTATAAATGTCCAAATCTCAAAACTTAGCTAAAGAATTCTCCTAAATTCTTCACTTAGCTAATTAAAGCTTTTCGAACATTAATTATAGCTCGATTATCCAAATTAACGAGTTTTCCCCTAAAACCCGAAATTTACCAATTTATAACTTTTTCGCAAATCGACTTTTCTTCGTCCAATAACGTTCAATACGTTCAATATATACGTAATTATAGCTAACCTATTAATTACGAAGCCTAAATCGCGTTTTTAACGGAAAACCTAATTTAAACCCTAACCCTAAATCGAACTAAAACTCGAAACAAACGCTCAGAGATTGAAGCTACATACCGAGAGTAGCGAGAGGAGGAGAAACTGTGAAGAAATCAGAACGAACGGAGGTCGGACGGAGGTCGGATCGTTGGAAGTCGTCGGCTGAGGGGTGAAGAAATCGCCTCTGGCGATTGTGATTTCCAGAGAGAAGAAGAGAAGTGAGGGAATAGGGAGGTGATTGTTATTTTTATAAAATTTAGTTTGCAAATTACTATTTTGCCCTTAGTACTTAATTCTATTAGTTTCGTCCTTCGTTTCGTTAATCGTCCAACTATTCGGATTCTCGAAAGTTTCATATTTTGCCAATAACTTCTATTCATTGCCAGGGATTTATTAAAACTGTCCGTTTGCAATTTGGACCTCGTTTGCTATTTTTACGAGAACGTCTTTTACATTACGAAAAGCGTATTTACTCGGAATATAGTGTTTGATCTCCGAAAATTTCCGTAAATTCCTTAAAATTCTAATTAATCGCTAGGATCGTAATGACGTTTTCTTTTCGTAAATCGGACCTGATTTGACATAATTACAAAAATGCCAATAACAATATAATAATAATATAATAAAAGGTCCGTACAAACCGGATATTACAGTTACCATCAAATTAGAATAAAGGAAGGTGACGAATGGAAGACCGCCTTCAAGACAAAATATAGATTATTTGAATGGATGGTAATGCCCTTTGGATTATCCAACGCCCCGAGTACCTTCATGAGACTTATACACCATGTACTTAAGGATTTCTTAGGAAAGTTTATAGTTATCTATTTTGACGATATACTGGTGTATAGTCTAGACCCCCCCAACACCTCAATCATCTAAATATACTTTTCCAAACCCTACGAAAAGCTCAGTTCTATGGAAATTTAACCAAATGTTGATTCGCGCAAGACAAGGTTTACTTTCTAGGGTTTGTTATTTCGAAGGATGGGATGGAAGCTGATGTTGACAAGATCAAGGCCATTAAGGATTGGCCTACACTTAATTCTATAGCCGAGGGAAGTAGCTTCCACAGACTAGCCTCTTTTTAAATAAGGTGGATGGATTGTAATATCCGGCTGTACGGATTATTATTATTTTAATGTAAATGACATTTTTGGTAAATATGTCAAATCAATCCATTTTACGAAAAGAAAGCGTCATTACGATCCTAACTAGTAATAGGAATTTTAAGAAATTTACGAGATTTTTCGGAGTAATAACGCTATATTTCGAGTAATTACGTTTCTCGTAATATAATGGACATTTTAGTAAAAATAGTAAACGAGGTCCGAATTGCGAACGCATAGTTTTAATAGAACCCTAGTAATAAGTTAGAATTATTGGCGAAATAAGGAGATTTGGAGAAACTGAATCGTTAGACAATTAACGAAATGAAGGACGAAACAAATATAAAAACAATAAAAGGGCAAAATGGTAATTTGCCAAGCCAAATTTATTAAAAACATAATTTCTCTTCTCTTCTCCCAGACTTCACAATTCCTTCTGCATTTTCCTTTTCTCTCTCTCCCGCGGCGACATCTTCTCCCTCACGGCGTTCCTCCTCTCCAACGGCGATTTGTCCTCCATTCGTCCTCGATTCTTTGCGTTTTCTTCCTCAATCCCGACCCTAGGTACGATTCTAAGGTTTTGGTGAAGTTTATTTCGATTTTCACGGAGTTTGACGGTTAGGGTTCGTTTAGGGTTTCCGTTGAAAATGTGATTTAGGGTCCGAAATTAATAGGTTTATTATGATTGATGATATAAAGGACGTATTGACTGTTTTTGGACGAAGTTAGATTGATTTGTGAGAATGTTAAAGTCTTAGGATTTTCGAGTTTGTAGAAAATGCTCGTTAATTGAGGTTTTGGAATATAGAATGTGTAATGTTCGCTAAAATGCGCTATTAAATCAAATTAGAGCTTTAAGGAATGTCCTTAGTCAAGGTTTCGTTAAATTTGGACATTCAACGGTTTAAGCTCGTTTTAACAATGATATTGTGAAATTTCTTAGGTAAACAACGCTCGTGGACGGAGCTTGGATTGCAGCGTGCACGAGGAAAGTTCTCGTGATCTTCTCTGGCTGATTGGCCTACACTGTACGTCGAGGTCGTCTCGAGGAGTTTTGGTGACGTGTATGTTTTATTTTCTTTGGTTGGGTAGTTAGGTTTAGTCGTTTATACGTTACACTTTTATAGTCTTGATGGTACATATATTGATTGTTTACTTTATGCAATATTAAACTGTTCATGCATCATGGTTTTAAAAATGTCATGAAAATGAATTTACGCACGCATTTCATGAAAAGAACATGCATGTAAAGGCAAGTAAAGTATCACAGTAAACAACCATGACATTGGGTTATCGGGGATGATGTTCAGACCTGGCGTTCCGTGGTGAGCGGGTTTTCCTTCCTTCAGATGGTGTGGGCTGTCTAACCGCTTGACGTGCCCTATCCCTCTGTCGAGCGTTTCCGATAACCATAGACTGACACATACAGATATATGCATTGACATGGACGGTTTTCATAGCATTGAGCATACATGATCATACATTAGCATTTACGTAGAGCTTATTGAGATTTTTATCTCATAGGTGTCTTTATGGTGTAGGTGACATAGATCCAGGTGAGGAGGATTTCCCTCTACCGGACGATCATACAGATTGACGGAGGATGGCCCGTGGTGGTGTGCTGGGCAGTTGACGCGTAAATGACCCGTGCGGACAGTATATAAGTATTTTGGGGACAAAATGGATAGAATATGTATAGGATATTTTGGGGACAAAATGGATAGAATATGTATAGGATGCTTAAATGACGACTTTTAATTTGAAATTCTGGAACTGCTTGGTTGTTTTAAATTTTCATAGGGGATTTTGTACGGTTTTCAAACATATCCATGCAGTTTGTTTTCGTAAAAAAATGTATTTCGTTTAAATGTGTTTCGAGTCGGTTTAAAAAGGGCTATAGAGGAGATACGAGTATTTGGGGGATTTTATGTTAAATTGTAGTTGAAAATGTATGAGGTGTGATGATAATTGGAAAAGAGAAGAGAAGGTGTAGAGGAAAAGAAAGAAGAAGACGAGAAAAGAAAAGAAGGAAAGAAAGAAGAGGAAAAAGAAGAAAATGTGAGGGAGGCAGAGTGGGTGGCGATCGCTCGCCGGGGAGGGCGATCGATCGCCCCTTGTTATGGCGTGATCACCAGCGGAGGCGACGCGATCGCCTCCTGATCGCCACAAAGTGGCGATCGATCGCCTCCTGCTGGTCAGGCGCAATCAGATCACCTTACCAGGCGATCGCTAGCAAACGGCCAGCGATCGCTGATGGGCGATCGATCGCCCCATCATTTTGGGACAGTCGTCCCATTTTTGCCCCGTAATCTGTTTTAAATAAATTTTAATTGTTTTAACTAACAATTTTAAGTTTTAATTAAATTGTTTTTAAGTTTAGTAAAAAGGTTTATAAACATAGATTTCAATTTCGATCTCGATTCGATTTTTAAAGTTTTATTTCCGCACGAATCTTATGTTTTAAATTATATAAGTATATAAAAAAAAGATAATACGGGAAAAATAGGGAATAGTAAAAGGGTCGTCACAACTTATGGTATCAGAGCCCCCGGGTTTTAAAAACGATTTTGTAGACTGCTCGACTGCACAGCCACTACGCAGACATCCTTCATCAACTGTAAGTATGTTTATATGTTTTCTTTAAGTTCTATTTCTTAGGATGCTTGTTTTATATTTGATATAGGAGTTATATAAATATGGTGCGTCGAGGAAACGATCGAGATGACTGAGACGATACGATAGACACTCTTAAAGACTTTATTGCCCAACAGTCCCAACATATGGAGCGTCAGGCCCAACAAATGGAGAGGCAATCCCTGCAACTTGGTACCTTAATTGACCGTGAAGGTTCTAGGGCCCTAGAGACAGCGACTCAGGGCAATCGAGGGATGGAAAGATTTCAGAGGCTCCAACCTCCAGTATTCAACGAACAGTCTACGGATCCCTTTTCAGCCGAGGAGTGGATTCGAACTATGGAGGACATGCTAGCCTATGCTAGCATTGAGGACGGAGAAAAGGTTGCGTTGGTGACCTACCACCTAGCATTGGATGCTCGATTTTGGTGGGATTCCATCAAGGCTACCACGGACGTGACTATTATGAGCTGGGAGCGGTTTAGAGAAGTATTTTATGACAAGTATTTCAGCCATACCGTACGGGAAGCGAAGATGGTTGAGTTTATGCAGTTATGGCAGGTCGGTTCTATTGCCGAATATGTAAGGAGGTTCAAAGCCCTGTCCCGATTTGCACCACGACAGGTCAGCGTGAATGACGACAAAGTGCGCAGATTTTTACAAGGGCTTAGTTAGGAGTTTCGGAGGAGCCTTACTATATCAGGAGTACGGAATGTATCCTACGACGAGATTGTGGCCAGAGCCCTTGAGATCGAGGCAGTTGAAAAGGATTCTGTTAAACCAAGGGAGCCAGCTAGAGGCTTCTTTCGCAAGATCCACCCACGGCCTCAGAATAAAGGCTGGCAACCAAGAGCACAGCCACAACAACAACAATAGCAGAGGGGTACAAAGAGGCCCTACGATGGTAAAGGCGATCAGGGTAAGGGGAAACAAGTCCAAGGGGCTGCACAGAAGCCTGTTTGTCCGAAGTGCCAGAAGGAACATTATGGCACCTATCGATTGGGCACGAATAGTTGTTATAGATGTGGTGAGATCGGTCATTTTGCTCAGAACTGTCCGCGGGCAGCTATCGATTAGAGAACAGTTATGCTGAGGATCTTCGCGTTTATCGAGCCCAGTGATGTTGATGATGAGGCTCAGCCTTATGTGATAGCAGGTACTATTCTGATTTCGGGTGTAGATTTATTTTCTTTGATAGACACGGGGGCTGCACATTCTTTTGTTTCTACTGCCTGCGTATCTAGACTGAAGCTTATGCCTAAGTTAGCAGAATGCGAATACAGTGTGATGCTACCTTCAGGAGAGCGTATGTAGTCAGGTCAGGTTGTCCAGGGTAATATTGTCTCAGTCGGGAGTAGTACCCTCTATGCTCGCTTGATTGTTATTGGCATAGAGATCTACGATCTGATCTTAGGGATGGACTGGCTATCACAGCACTACGCCACCATCGATTGTCGATCCGGGATTGTGACATTTTGACCCCCGGGTAAAGCCGAGTTTTCTTATCAGGGGATGAACAGATTGAGCAGCTCACCTATTTCGTATTCTATGAAGGTCAACGAGCAGTTTAAAGGTGAGTGCTCTATTTATTTGGCAACTATATTCGATACTCAGTTGCTTAGCGGATTAAAGCTGAGGGACATTCCTATAGTAAGAGAATTCTCTGAGATATTCCTTGATGATCTTCCCAGATTACCGCCGGACAGGGAGATCGAGTTCGTAATTGATGTCTACCCTAGCTCTGTGCCAGTGTCCAAGAATCCATACAGACTGGCGCCCGCTGAATTGAAGGAGCTGAAAACTCAGCTTGAGGAGTTGTTGGATAAAGGTTTCATACGACCCAGTTTCTCACCCTGGGGTGCGCCCGTTCTATTTGTCAAGAAGAAGGACGAAACCCTCAGAATGTGTGTAGATTACAGGGAGCTGAATAAGCTCACAGTGAAGAATAAGTATCCACTGCCTAGGATCGATGACTTATTTGACCAACTGCAGGGTGCCCGAGTATTTTCCAGGATTGACCTGCGTTCGGGTTATTATCAGTTGAAGGTCCGGAAGGAAGATATTCAGAAAACGGCGTTCCGAACGAGGTATAGGCATTATGAGTTCCTAGTTATGTCTTTTGGACTTACTAATACCCCTGCAGCGTTTATGGACTTGATGAACCGTGTCTTCAAGGAGTACCTGGACAAATTCATGGTAGTCTTTATCGACGATATTCTGATTTACTCCAAGACGAAAGAGGAGCATGAAGAGCAATTGAGGATTGTTCTCGGAATTTTACAACGACACCAGCTTTATCTGAAGTTCTCTAAATGCAAGTTTTGGCTGGATCGAGTGAGTTTTCTCGGCCACATTTTATCAGAAGAAGGGGTTTCAGTGGATCCAAGCAAAATTCAGGTGGTCAGAGATTGGCCACAGCCTAAGAACGTGCGAGAAGTACGTAGATTTCTTGGATTAGCTAGCTATTATCGAAAGTTTATAGAGGGATTCTTGAAGATTGCAGTTCCTCTCTCTCGTTTGACTTGAAAAGATGTGAAATTTCTATGGTCGGCTGCTTGTGATGACAATTTTATGGAATTGAAGTAGAAGTTGACCACAGCTCCAGTACTGACACTACCTGTTGAAGGTGATAAATTCAGTATATATTGTGATGCGTCTGGAGTTGGACTCGGATGCGTGCTTATGAGGATGGTAGGGTGATTGCTTATGCTTCTAGACAGTTGAAGCGGTATAAGAAGAACTATCCTACGCACGACCTGGAGTTAGCAGCCGTGGTCTTCGCACTGAAAATATGGAGGCATTATTTATCTAGCAGCAGTGCGATATATTTTCTGACCACAAAAGCTTGAAGTACTTGTTTACGCAAAAGGAGTTTAATATGAGGCAGCGGAGATGGCTGGAGTTCGTAAAAGATTATGAATTTGATATCAAATACCATCCAGGAAAGGCGAACAAGGTTGCTGATGCTTTGAGTAGAATGCCTTTTACGAGTCATCATTCACTAGCAGTGATGTCAGTTACGCTGCGGTCTGAGATTGAAGGTTCGATGTGGAGATTGTGGCAGAGTTGTCCAGCATGCTCACCAACATTTCTCTCAGGCTGACTATTCTGGATAGGATACGCAAAGCTCAGCAAAACGATACGGAGTGTGAGGAGCTTCGATCGAGTATGACGTTGGGAGACTCGTCGGATTTTCATTTATCGGATGACGGTATTCTGAAGTTCAGGCATAGGTGGTACGTGCCTAACGAAGAGGATCTGAAGAAAGAGATATTGGCTGAGGCACGTTCTTCGGCATATTCTGTACACCCTGGAAGTACTAAGATGTACCAGGATTTGAAACAACACTTCTGGTGGCCGAACATGAAGATAGAGGTCGCCAAGTACGTTGAAACCTGTCTAGTCTGTCAACAGGTAAAGGCAGAGCACCAGAGACCGGCCGGAACATTACAGCCACTACCAATTCCGGAGTGGAAGTGGGAGCAGATCTCCATGGATTTTATTGTGGGGCTCCCGAGGACGACGAAGGGCCATGATGGTGTTTGGGTTATCGTGGACTGATTGACAAAGTCGGCCCACTTCTTATCTGTGAAGATGGCGTCTTCTATGGATCAGCTCGCTGAGCTCTATGTGATGGAGATTGTTAGACTTCACGGTGTGCCAGTTTTGATTGTCTAAGACAGAGATCCGAGATTTACGTCGAAGTTCTGGAAGAGCCTGCATAAAGCTATGGGGACTCAGCTTAATTTCAGCACAGCATTTCATCCTCAGACTGATGGACAGACAGAGAGAACTAATCAGATTCTTGAGGATATGCTCAAAGCCTGTGTGCTGGAGTTTTAGGGATCGTGGAGCAGGTATTTGCCACTGATCGAGTTTTCTTACAACAACAGCTTCCAGGCTACGATTGGGATGGCTCCGTACAAGGCGTTGTATGGTCGAAAGTGTAGGTCTCCGTTATATTGAGACGAGGTTGGCGAGGCCAGCATCGTTGGTCCTGAGATTCTACAGCAAACAGCAGAGAAGATTGCCGTTATCAGACAGCGTATCGAGATAGCTCAGAGCCGACAGAAGAGCTATGCTGACATGAGATGGAGGGAACTGGAGTTTGAAGAAGGTGATGAGGTCTACCTTAAAGTTTCTCCGTTTAAAGGCATCATGAGATTCGGAAGGAGGGGTAAGTTGAACCCTCGTTATGTGGGGCTCTTTCCTATTCTGAAGAAGATCGAGAAGTTGGCGTACAGACTACAGCTTCAGGCTTCTATGGAGGGTATCCACGACGTGTTCCATGTATCTATGCTTCGGAGGTGTTTGCGCGATCCATCGCATATAGTGGAGGCGAGAGACATCGAGGTAAAGCCTACTTTAACTTACGAGGAGAGGCCGGTACGTATTTTGGAGTCTTCTATCAAGGTTTTGCGCAACAAAGAATTTCCACTAGTTAAAGTCCTATGGCGGAACCACGAGGTTGAAGAAGCGACTTGGGAGCGACAGCAGGATATGATAGCTAAGTATCCCGAGTTGTTTGTATAGGCAAATTTTGAGGACAAAATTTTAAATAAGGTGGATGGATTATAATATCCGGTTTTACGGATTATTATTATTTTAATGTAAATGACATTTTTGGTAAATATGTCAAATCAATCCATTTTACGAAAAGAAAGCGTCATTACGATCCTAACGAGTAATAGGAATTTTAAGAAATTTACGAGATTTTTCGGAGTAATAACGCTATATTTCGAGTAATTACGTTTCTCGTAATATAATGGACATTTTAGTAAAAATAGTAAACGAGGTCCGAATTGTAAACAGACAGTTTTAATAGAACCCTAGTAATAAGTTGGAATTATTGGCGAAATAAGGAGATTTGGAGAAACCGAATCGTTAGACAATTAACGAAATGAAGGACGAAACAAATATAAAAACAATAGAAGGGCAAAATGGTAATTTGCCAAGCCAAATTTATTAAAAACATAATTTCTCTTCTCTTCTCCCAGACTTCACGATTCCTTCTGCATTTTCCTTTTCTCTCTCTCCCGCGGCGACATCTTCTCCCTCACGGCGTTCCTCCTCTCCAACGGCGATTTGTCCTCCGTTCGTCCTCTATTCTTCGCGTTTTCTTCCTCAATCCCGACCCTAGGTACGATTCTAAGGTTTTGGTGAAGTTTATTTCTATTTTCACGGAGTTTGACGTTAGGGTTCGTTTAGGGTTTCTATTGAAAATGTGATTTAGGGTCCGAAATTAATAGGTTTATTATGATTGATGATATAAAGGACGTATTGACTGTTTTTGGACGAAGTTAGATTGATTTGTGAGAATGTTAAAGTATTAGGATTTTCGAGTTTGTGGAAAATGCTCGTTAATTGAGGTTTTGGAATATAGAATGTGTAATGTTCGCTAAAATGCGCTATTAAATCAAATTAGAGCTTTAAGGAATGTCCTTAGTCAAGGTTTCGTTAAATTTGGACATTCAACGGTTTAAGCTCGTTTTAACAATGATATTGTGAAATTTCTTAGGTAAACAACGCTTGTGGACGGAGCTTGGATTGCAGCGTGCAAGAGGTAAGTTACCGTGATCTTCTCTGGCCGATTGGCCTACACCGTAGGTCGAGGTCGTCTCGAGGAGTTTTTGTGACGTGTATGTTTAATTTGCTTTGGTTGGGTAGTTAGGTTTAGTCGTTTATACGTTACACTTTTATAGTCTTGATGGTACATATATTGATTGTTTACTTTATGCAATATTGAACTGTTCATGCATCATGGTTTTAAAAATGTCATGAAAATGAATTTACGCACGCATTTCATGAAAAGAACATGCATGTAAAGGCAAGTAAAGTATCACAGTAAACAACCATGACATGGGGTTATCGAGGATGAGGTTCAAACCTGGCGTTCCGCGGTGAGCGGGTTTTCCTCCCTTCAGATGGTGTGGGCTGTCTAACCGCTGGACGTGCCCTATCCATCTGTCGAGCGTTTCCGATAACCATAGACTGACACATATGGATATATGCATTGACATGGACGGTTTTCATAGCATTGAGCATACATGATCATACATTAGCATTTACGTAGAGCTTATTGAGATTTTTATCTCATAGGTGTCTTTATGGTGTAGGTGACATAGATCCAGGTGAGGAGGATTTCCCTCTACCGGACGATCATACAGATTGACGGAGGATGGCCCGTGGCAGTGTGCTGGGCAGTTGACGCGTAAATGACCCGTGGGGATAATATGTAAGTATTTTGGGGACAAAATGGATAGAATATGTATATGATATTTTGGGGACAAAATGATTAGAATATGTATAGGATGCTTAAATGACGACTTTTAATTTGAAATTCTGGAACTGCTTGGTTGTTTTAAATTTTCATAGAGGATTTTGTACAGTTTTCAAACATATCCATGCAGTTTGTTTTCGTAAAAAAATATATTTCGTTTAAATGTGTTTCGAGTCGGTTTAAAAAGGGCTATAGAGGAGATACAAGTATTTGGGGGATTTTATGTTAAATTGTAGTTGAAAATGTATGAGGTGTGATGATAATTGGAAAAGAGAAGAGAAGGTGTAGAGGAAAAGAAAGAAGAAGACGAGAAAAGAAAAGAAGGAAAGAAAGAAGAGGAAAAAGAAGAAAATGTGAGGGAGGCAGAGTGGGTGGCGATCGATCGCCGGGGAGGGCGATCGATCGCCCCTTGTTATGGCGTGATCGCCATCGGAGGCGACGCGATCGCCTCCTGATCGCCTCCTGCTGGTCAGGCGCGATCAGATCGCCTTACCAGGCGATCGCTGGCAAACGAGCAGCGATTGCTGATGGGCGATCGATCGCCCATTTTGGGGCAATCGATCGCCACATCATTTTGGGACAGTCGTCCGATTTTTGCCCCGCAATCTGTTTTAAATAAATTTTAATTGTTTTAACTAACAATTTTTAGTTTTAATTAAATTGTTTTTAAGTTTATTGAAAAGGTTTATAAACATAGATTTCAATTTCGATCTCGATTCGATTTTTAAAGTTTTATTTCCGCACGAATCTTAGGTTTTAAATTATATAAGTATAAAAAAAAAGATAATACGGGAAAAATAGGGAATAGTAAAAGGGTCGTCACATGGATTGCACGAAGAAAAACCAAAAGTTTACCTCGACCTCAGCCTGCCAAAAGAGTTTTGAGCTAATTAAGGACAAGCTATGCCACTCACCTGTGTTGGCACTCCCAGACTTTAATAAAGTTTTTGAAATTAAGAGTGACGCTTCTGGAGTTGGCATAGGAGCCGTACTCATGCAATAGGGGAAATCCATTGCATTTTTTAGTGAAAAGTTGAAAGGAGCCGCACTCAAGTACTCTATGTACGATAAAGAATTTTATGCTGTTATAAGAGCATTAGAGCACTGGCAGCATTATCTCTTGTCTCGTGATTTCGTTATCAATACTGACCATCAAGCTTTGAGACACGTCAAGAGTCAGCATAAATTGAACAAGATACAAGCCACGTGGGTGGAATTTTTAGAAAGGTTCTTGTACACCCTCAAGTATGTAAAAGGGGAGAATAATGTCGTGGCCGATGCACTTTCTAGAAAACGGATTCTACTTACGGAGTTAGGGACTAGGTTCTTTGGTTTCGATTGGATTAAGGAGAACTATGAAACCGACCTTGACTTTGGACTCATATACATCAATATTTGGACAAGGTCGAAGGAGAATATTGTTTCATGGATGGCTATTTGGTTAAAGAGAGAAAGTTATGCATTCCTCAAGGCAGTTTAAGACGAAACCTTGTAAAAGAAACTCATTGTGGAGGCCTAGTAGGTCACTTTGGAGCGAAAAAGATCTTAGACACGCTTAAGAAACACTTCTACTGGCCCCACATGATGAAGGATGTACACCGCGTGTTGGAAACATGCATAATTTGCAAGAAAACTAAGAGTAAGGTTCTACCTCAAGGCTTATACATGCCTTTACCCGTTCCATCACACCCTTGGGTAAAGGTTAGTATGGAATTTGTTTTAGGACTACCACGCACTACACGAAGTAAGGACTCTATAATGATAGTCGTCGATCGATTCTCCAAGAAGGCACATTTTATCCCTTGTGCCAAGACCTACGATTCTGCACTGATAGCTGACCTATACTTTAAAGAAGTCATTTGCCTGCATGGTATTCCGCAATCCATAGTGTCGGATAGGGACACTAAATTTTTTAGCGCCTTTTGGAACACGTTGTGGAAAAGGTTGGGGACTAGATTGTGTTTTAGCACTTCCTTTCATCCCCAAACCAATTGAAGTTGTCAACAGGACCCTGGGTACCCTCATACGCAGTGTTGTATGTAAGAAACTATCTAACTGGGATATAGTACTTCCAGGTTTAGAGTTTGCCTACAACCACACCCTTCATTCCACTACTCAGCAATCGCCTTTTGAGGTTGCCTACAGGTTTAATCTATATATACCGCTAAACCTTGTTCTCTTACCCTTAAAAGACTTAGCTAATCCATCAGAAGTGGATAAGGCTAAACGAGTTAAAAAATTGCATGAGACTGCACGCAAAGCCATCAAAAAGACTAATGAAAGATTCGCCAAACAAGTCAACAAAGGATGCAGCGAAGTTATCTTTAATGAAGGAGACTTAGTTTGGTTACACTTGATAAAAGAAAGGTTTCCCGTCAAAAGAAGATCCAAATTATTGCCTAGAGCTGAAAGACCATTTAAGGTGTTGAAAAAGATCAACAATAACGCTTATAAGATTGAGCTATCTAGAGACTATGGAATTTCAACCACCTTTAATGTCCAAGATCTCTCTCCTTACAATGGTGGCGATGATGACATTAAGGATACCCAATTAAAGAATTTGAGGTCAAATCCTCAATCACATGGGCAGGATGATGTGCCCCAGAGGGCCGTCACTCGATTGCAAACCAAGGCCCAAGCATTATCGAATCTATTTACTAACAAGCTCAATTCTTTTGCAGGACTTGAAGACCTCTTCAAGGATTTGGATCGGAAGCCAAGCACAAGGGACCTTGATCAACCCGTGCACTTGCTATCTTGGGAACCAAAGATGGAGGCACTTGAAGAAGGGATTTGTCTCCCTCGGGAATAAATTGTAACTTTCGGTTTATTGTTTTATTTTTTGAACCTTTTGGCAAACATTGGCCTTTTTGTAATGTTTTATAGTTTCATGCATCCCTAGACATTAGGATTAGATGTATGCTAGGTTAGATGGTGGTTTGGAATATGGTTGAAATGAAGAGTGTGTTATTGCACTAGGCCAAGGTTTTGGCCCATTTGGAAGCCCATTTCTAACCAAGGCCTCCAGCCACCATAGGTTTATAAAAGCATGGTTATTGGTGCTTGTAATGGTTGTTGATGATATAAGAATAACCTAATTTTGGCTGAAGATTTCAGAGTTGAAGACCGGTGCACGTTAAAGCTCGGTTCTATCAAGAACCGGGAAGGAGTTCTCTCCTTTGAGCTTTCAAGCCCACGGTTGCTTGAATAGCTTTCGCTCCACTCTTCTTCCCTCTCTTTTCAAAGTAGGATACACAAAGAATGTGGCCATAACCTGTTCTATTTGCTGCCAATCTTCCATGGAAGATTGTATGCCGAGAGCTTACAAAAGATTGCTCATTGGACAACATCTGGCGTTCTTCACATAACTTTCGATTTTCTCATTTTCTGGACTTGAAACTTTAAGGAAATATTGTTGACACACATAATAAGAAACCCTTAAAATTTTGTTGCACTTCGTTATCGTTTTCTCATTGTCTGGATTTTCTGTTATTTTCAGACCAGCAGATTTGTTGTTGGTTCTTGGTGGTTCTTCCTTCTTCCATTCAATTTGTAGACAGAACTCGACCGATTCGAAGGCAGAATCGTGTCAATTCCTCGTCTCCCTCTAATCTCAGCTAAATCCAGAATTCAGTATCTGGGAAAGGTATAATGCACTTGTCCTGAGTTGGATTTTTGCTTCCATTTCCGAAGATTTTCTCCCTCAAATCGTATCCTTTACCAAAACCAGTGACGCCTAGGGAGCTCTTGCTCACGTTTTCTCTTCTTCCTCATTGGCAAGAATTGCAAAACTTCGAAGCCAATTACATTTTCAATCAAAAGATGGTTTTTCTGCAACAGCGTATATTCAGAAAATTAGGAACATGTGCAATACCCTGGTCGAGGTTGGAGAGCCGGTGTCTTACCGGGATCAGTTATTGTATTTTCTGGGAGGTCTTGGAAGCGAATATGATGCATTCGTTGTCTCCATCACAAATCGGCAAGACCAACACCCCTTGGAAGAGATTCACAGTCTTCTGCAAATTTTCAATTTTCGTCTGGAAAAAAAAATTATGTTGTTCTTCCGTTGCCGGGCAAACTTCAAGAGCACGCTGTCAACATTCATCCTTCTCGCCCAGACTGGAACTCTGACTTTCGGCCACCACCGTTAAGTCCCTTCAGGCCGAACACCTCCTCTGGTAATCCTCAGAACAACCCGAATGCTTACCCTTGGCGTGGACCTAGACCGAGCAGAAACTACAAAGGTCGGTGCCAGATTTGCCAAAAAGAGGGTCATTCTGCATCGGCCTGTTATCAGCGGCTCAATCCAGCTTACTTGCCCACTGCCCCAACCCAACATACATATAACCCATTTGTTCCCCACAACCAGGTAGCCC
This sequence comes from Begonia masoniana, assembly GCA_022432975.1. Taxonomy (NCBI): domain Eukaryota; kingdom Viridiplantae; phylum Streptophyta; class Magnoliopsida; order Cucurbitales; family Begoniaceae; genus Begonia; species Begonia masoniana. Next base: position 41,675,284 of record CM039505.1, on the reverse strand, counting down.
ACTTGGCCCATCAACCCTATAACCCGACCCACCTGAATCAAACTCATCTGCCTTACTCAGCAGCTCACAGCCCTCTTGAATTACACCCTCATGCGTTCACTGTCGACGAACCCTCTCCTTTTTCTAGCCCAGGGATTCTGCCAACCCCATTCCCTAATCCCTCCTTGCTCTCTGGCTGATGGATTCTGGCGCCACCCACCACCTCACGTGACACGGTGGCCCTTAGAAAAGGGGTCGTGTTTCAACCCACAAAAGAAGATTAGTGCTCGGGTGTGTGCAAAAGTGTTATGGTCGATGTTAAAGTGAGAAAGATGGAAATTATCATGCAAGAAAATGGAAGTGAATGTGTGTGAATATAATGGCCGATTAATGTGTGCATTATGAGGGCATGAAACAAAGAAGAAAAACAAGGAAAAAGATGAAGAGAAGATTGAACATGGCCGAGAAGAAGAATGACTAAAAGATGAAGAAAATATCAATAAGGTAAAGTGGAGTGTGTGAATAGTGAGGGCCGAAATTAAAGGGTGAAAAGTGTGTGAAAATGTGATGACAATGAAGAAGATGGAAATACCTTTGGCGGTCCCGAGGAGCTATCTTACGTTTGAGCTCTCAAGAGCACGTTTTCCTGGAGGAAAATGACCACCGTAGGCCTAGGTTTTCGTCCTCAACTCCTACTCTCAATGGAGAAGGCGAGGGAAACGATAAGACTTAACCTAGCAACCCGAAGGCTAGGCTAACAATGGAGGGCTACTCCACTCGATTCACGAATCGAGGAAACCCGAAGGCAAACCACACAAAGTGTAGGGAAATAGGGTTATTTTATAAATTGGGCAAAAGTGTTTTACAAACACCAATATTATGCTTAAATAGACAACCTAGGTGGATTAGGGTTTGGTAAGAATGAATTTGAGCCTTTGGATCAAGGAAATCAATCGATGGCTGAGGAGGAGCAAGCTGTGTGCGCAGATCAACGACGAAGGTGCATCTGGCGCACGCCTAATCGACGATCCAAGAGCTGCCCGCGTGCGCCTGGATTGGTCCCGCTGCTGCCCGCGCCAGGTGGCGTTGATGCGCGCGCCAGCGCGCGCTAATCCGACGGTTCTGGTTAGGCCCGCGCCATCCTTCATCAAGGGTTGAGCTTTTGCCATGTCATTGATCCAAGTTGCCACTAGCTCTTGTACTTGCAAAATCATACCTTGAAATGTGGGCTCTTCTTTGGGCTAAAGCTTTCCTTGGACTCAATTTGTTGAGAGGCTTTTCCTTGGTTGAATAATTTGTTGAATATTTCTTCAACCCATAATCCACCAACATTCATCTAACTCTAACAACACAATCTAATGCATGATGCAAATATATAATAATTCATACAAAAAGGCTAATGTATGCCAAATGAGTTTAAAAATTAAAAATTTAAAATTTAAAGGCCCGGGAAGACAAATTGCCATTGGGCTACTTGAAAGCTCCGTGCCAATGCTCCATTGTGGGCTATGCATGAGTTTGTCCATATCTTCCGATGTCGGCTCCCAAGTGAAATCCATGATGGGGTCAAAACCTGTAAAAAGAGAAAAATCATCAAAAAATTGAGTGACTAAGTTATGGGCCCGAGTTTGTGACTAAGTGATGGGCCTCCTTGGCATGTCATCACGCCTCATGCCTTTGTCCTCCAACACCCTCAGCCCTATGCTGGAACATCGCAAATCGCCACTGCCGAAGGTAATTTACTTCCCATCTCAAAAATTGGTTCTGTCATTCTTCCTTCTATCTCTCGGCCTCTCACCTTGAATACTATATGCCATTCTCCTCGTTTATCTCATAATTTGCTTAGTGTTCAAAAATTTTGCAAAGACAACTCTGTATATGTTGAGTTTCACCCAGTATTTTTCTTTGTCAAGGACAAACAGTCTCACCAGACTTTGCTCCTTGGTTCGCTCGTTAATGGACTTTACCAAGTTCTGCCCCTCTGTCTAGTTCAAGCTCTTCATACTCGTCTCCCCTCCTCGGCCAGTCACCCCTCTCTATTTTGGCACTGCAGACTAGGACATCCCTCCTCTGCTGTTTTAAAGCGTGTCATACAATCCAACAATCTCCTCGTGTCCCAATCTCAAATACCTCAATTATGTGCTTCTTGCTCAATGAGTAAAGCTCATCGCTTGCCATTTCCAGTATCAAGCTCACATGCAAAATTTCCTTTTGATCTTGTACACAGTGACATTTGGGGTCCATCCCCGGTTCACTTGGTTGATTCCATTAAAATTAAAAAGTGAAGTTTACCAAGTTTTTGTTCATTTCCATAAATTTGTTCTCACTCAGTTTGGAGTTAACATTAAAAGTGTTCAATCTAACGGGGGTGGCGAATTAAAATCTTTAACTCTTTTGTTTTAGTCTCTAGACATTCTTCACCGTATATCTTGTCCATACACTTCTAATCAGAATGGTCGTGTTGAGCAAAAAAACTGTCATGTTGTTGAGACTGGACTTGCCCTATTATTTCACTCTTCAGTTCCTCAACACTTCTGACCTTATGCTTTTACCACAGCCGCTACCTTAATCAACTTATTACCTACTCCTATTCTAGCACACAAATCCCCTTTTGAATGTCTTTTTCAATCTACTCCTGACTACTTATTGCTCCGTGTGTTTGGCTGTCTGTGCTTTCTTTTCGTTCGACCGTTCAACAAACACAAGTTACAACCTCGTTCTCTTCCCTGTGTTTATCTCAGGCCTAGCCACTGCCACAAAGGCTACACATGCTTCGACCTTGATTCCAACAAAATTTATATCTCTCGACACGTCACTTTCGTTGAGTCCAGTTTTTCCTTTTCCAATTTCTCCACGTCTAGCTTGCCACTACCCTCTTTTTCCCTGTCCATTCCATCTGTTTCACCTCTAGTTTTTTTGACAACTCCACCCAGCTTTCCTCACATAAGTCCAACTACCTCCTCACCACAAATAGCTTCCATTCTTCCACAATCTGCCCAAGTTCCATCACCTCTCATCTCCACACCCCAACCCACTCCTCCTATCCCTTAAATGCCCTCACCAACTTATGCCTCGCTCCCACCTCAAATAAATTAACATCCCATGAGGACTCGCGCCAAAGATGGTATCTTTCGACCCAAGGCTTTTTCCGCTCAACCCCTTATCGATCCCAAAACCTTCCTCCAAACCTAAAAACATCCCCAGTGGTTGATTGCTATGAAAGAGGAAATCTCAGCCCTTCATGAGAGACACACTTGAACATTAGTTCCTCCTCTTCCTCTAGGAGCCAAAATCATTGGCTATAAATGGGTTTTTAAACTTAAACTCAACTCTGTTGGTACAGTCAGCAGGTACAAGGCTTGGTTAGTAACCAAAGGATATGACCAGACAGAAGGGATAGATTATGATGAGACCTTCAATCCGGTTGTCAAACCAACTTTGATTTGCACCATTTTGTCATTGGCAATCTCTTATGGTTGGAATATCCGATAACTTGACTCTTACATGGAGAGCCAACTGAGACAGTATTTATACAGCAACCTCCTAGTTTTCTTAGTTCCACTCATCCATCAGCTGTGTGTCTCCTACATAAAGCACTATATGGTTTGAAGCAATCCCCTCGAGCATGGTACACCAAGCTCTCTAATGCTTTCATCTCTTGGGGTTTTTCTACTTCCAAATTGGACTCCTCCCTCTTTCTTTATCGTGCGTGCTTAGTCATCCTGGTAATGCTAGTTTATGTTGATGACATCATTCTAACAGGGAACTCAGATGTTCAGATGGATAACTTGTTACAGCATCTGCACTCTCAATCTAAAGTTTGTGATCTTGGACCGTTGTCTTTCTTCTTAGGGATTTCAGTCACTCGAACCCCCACAAGTATGAGCTTTTCGCAATCCAGGTACATATCCGACTTACTTCACCGAGCAAATATGGAATCCTGCAAATCAGTTCCTACTCCAATGGTGGCTGGACCTATATTATCCCAAAAATTTGGTATACCTTTGCGTGATGGTTATCTCTATTGCAGTATTGCAGGGGGTTTACAATACTGTTGTTTGACAAGACCAGATATTGCCTTTGTGGTCAACAAAGTTTCTCAGTTTATGCATGCGCCATCAGATATTCCCTGGCAAGCCGTTAAGCGCATCTTAAGATATCTTAAAGGCACCCCGTCTCTAGGTATCTCCTTTTCACCATCGGATAGTTGCAATTTGACTTGCTATACAGATGCCAATTGAGCCTTCTGTCCAAATGATAAAAAAAGTACAGGTGGATTCTGCATTTTTATGGGCACCAAATTAATTTTTTGGTCTTCAGCCAAACATAAGGTTGTTTCACGTTCCAGAACAGAATCCGAATACTGTAGTATAGCCAATGCCGCGGCTGAGGTATTTTGGCTTCAATCCTTATTAAGCGAGTTGTGTATTATGTAACGACCCTTAACCGTAACCCTTGAATCCCCATGGATTATTATTTATTCTTCCTTTTTTTAAAAGAAAGAAGAAAACTTTGGTCAAAATCCATGATGGTTGAAATCGTCGTGAAATTATTTGATAAAACAATATTTAAGTATCAATTAAAATATTAGAAACAATCGACCGAAGAGACCGAGGGTATAAAAGTGTAGAATATTTAAATGCCTTAAATTTGAACGCATCTACCGCTCAACAGTAACCGACTTACATCCACCGCTACACTTCTACCACCCATCTTCCGAATACTTCTACCGAACACATCCACCGCTCAACAGTAACCAATCTACATCCACCGCTACACTTCTACCGCCCATCTTCCGAATACTTCTACCGAACACATCCCCCTCTCAACAGTAACCAATCTACATCCACCGCTACACTTCTACCGCCCATCTTCCGATTACATCTATCGAACACATCCACCGCTCAATAGTAACACACAACATCTACCGCTCAACAGTAACCAATTTACATCCACCGCTATACTTCTACCGTCCATCTTCCAATAATCAGTTGAAAATGACACTTCAATTCTCTACTATCATTCACTTCTCCAGGCACAAACATACTTCGAACTAACTAAACATCACCAATATTCCTTGACATCTACAACACTCCTGCTCAAATCTACTTATTTCTTACCCTCTATAGACATCAAACTTCATTTCCAGAATACTCATATTCGTAGAAATATGGACCCTGATGAAATACGCATGGCGAAAGATTAAAGGACAGAAGAAAACATTTAGTCTTATAATCCTCTTTAAAAACATATAAATACTGAACAAGTCAAATACTTATCATCGTATAAAAAGTTCTCTTCTACTTATTCTTCTATATCATTGTCTTATACCATAACAGACCAGGAGCGGCATTCTCAGGTTGAATCGCCACCCAGCACAAAATCCACCCCATGAGTGTCACAACCCGAAACCCGACGGGTCTAGAATTTCGTATAATCATATTCGTAATCAAAATGTCAACCAAATTCTTTTTTTTTTTCCCTTTGTATATATATAAATACATTTTTAAAGAAATTCCAATCAAATTCGAAGTCATTTAAAATCATTTTGGGAAACATCTATTTAAAGAAAAGAATCAACAGATAATCGAATTAACATTTGCCGTTCACATCCACCGCTCATTTCTGTTGAGCATCATCCACAGCTCAACAGTAATATCCCACATCTACCGATGACGTCAGCCGGATGACACATTCATTCAGCATCCACCGATCATAACAAACACACAACATCCACCGGTGAGACCACGTGTTACCCACGTGACTTCATTAATTCGGCAGATGACATCTACCGCTCACATTCTCAGAACACATCCACCGATGACGTCAGTCGGATGACTCAATCACCCAGCATCCACCGGTCATTTCTGTCGAGCGTCATCCACCGCTCAACAGTACTCACATCTTCCGGTGACGTAAGCTAGATGACACATTCATCCAGCATCTACCAATCATAAAAAACACACAACATCCACCGGTGAACAGTAACACACAACATCCACTGGTCACAAAACGACAAAACTCGCAAGCCACATCCACCGACCACAAAATGACAAAACTCACAAGCCACATCTACCGATCACAAAACGACAAAACTCACAAGCCACATCTACCGATCAATAACACTCACTAAATACACCCACCGCTGATCGGTTGAAGTTGATATTTCAAACCTCTGTTCTTCTATAAACCCACCCCTTTTATAAAAATCCTCAGACACATGAACATCGAAAATTCTTAACTTAAATACGTAGCGGAAGACTTAATAAAAACAAATAAACCTTTAGTCTCAAAATCTTCTTTAAACACGAAATTGTACCAGACAATTTCAGTATTCTTCATCATAAGAAACTTCATCACACGTATGTTTCAATATCATAGACCTTGTTAAAAACGTACTACGAGCAACACACCACGGGTTAAAATCGTTCCTCAGCCACAAATCATCGCCACGAGCATCAACCAGCAACCAGACCTAAGCATTTTCTTCTAGAGTGAAATCCTCACCTGCTGTTTCGTCACCTACATCAGAAGGTTCAAACTATAAGCCTAATGCTTAGTAAGAAGTGCAACAAATATATGCATACTCAATAAAATCATGTTCACATCTCTTACTCAAATCGGAAATCATGCTTATGTTCTCATTCATTTTCAAATCGTGGGGATCGTATACTTATTCATCATTTTCATATCATGGATTAAGGAGGAGTTTGTGCCGAAGGGGGGGTGGGCAGAGTGCGTGTACATGGCCCTTACGGGCAAGAAACATGGTCCATCCTGGACAGTGACATGGCCAATATCGCCCCCAACCCTCACTTAATCAAGGTTTCATACGTTTCGTTTTCTTGTTTCATTTATAAAGGGGTATGCGTGTAACACACTTTGTATACTCTGTAAATAAATCATGATGCATGACCATAAACATTCTCAAAACATGAGACCATGGAAGGAGTCGTTCATCAGAAAACAGAGCATACACTATTCCAAACATTATACTAAAACAGACAACTTCTCAAACACAATCGAATATTAGAAACAAACTCAACCTACTACCCTTGTGATGCAGGGCCCTAATGGCCGAAAATCTTAACACACTCACTTACCTAGATTCCTTAGCAATGTCTTTCTTCACTTGGAGCTTTTTCCCACCTAAGTCATTTCACGTATTAATGTAAGAAAACAAATCCTAAGTAGTCTAATATTCCAGAATAGTAGCTCTCTAGCTAAGTATATATCCTAGAAGTCTAACTCATTTCCATTCGAGCATTATATCAGTCACCTAGTGTGTATAAAAATCTCAGCTAAACGATACTGGTGTTCGGGTTCACCAACTACCCAGGCTCAGCCAACATTCATTATTTCTATTTATTATCTACGACAATCATAAATGCTATGTTAATAGCTATATCTACTATGATACATCAACTTCCTCCGAAAACTCGAATCTAAAACTCTAATCAACTCTCAAATGACTAATCGGTAAACACATTGTCCAAGTCTTACCTCGAGCTTGTAGAATCGGAAGAAATCCGAAGGGAGTCGATCGTTGGAGGAAGAACAGAGAAGGGAGCTGAGGGGAAAGAGAGTCGGCTGAGGGGGGAAAGTCGGCTGAGGGAGGTTTTTGTGAGGTTTTAGGATTTCCATTTTCTATTTATACACTATTGAGCTAGGCCTATTTACAAGTTTGACACCAAACCTAATTTTATAAAAGAGCTGATTAAACTTTGGCGCCTAAATTTTTGACCAAGGAAATATATGCATGGATGGCAGTTAATTCAGTTGCGTTAAAAGAAAGTTCACCTGCCCGAAGTTGTCGGGTGTTACAATGAGCACCATCCAGCAACCCGACTTAAGCACTTTCTTCTAGAGTGAAGTCCTCACCTGCTCGTCACCTACATCATAAGGTTTAAACTATAAGTCTAATGCTTAGTAAGGAGTGCAACATGTACATAAATGCTCATAGATGCATATTTAATAAAATCATGTTCACATTCTTTATTCAGATCGAAGAGTCATGTTTATGTCCTTGTTCTTGTTCATATCGTGGAAATCATATTCTTTTTCATCGTTTTCATATCATGGATTAAGGAAGAGTTTGTGCCGAAGGGGGGTAGGCAGTGCATATGTACATGGCCCTTACGGGCAAGAATCATGGTCCATCCCTGGACAGTGACATGGCCAAAACTGCCCCCAACTCTCACTTAATCTGGGTTTCATACGTTTCATTCTTCTTATTTCATTTATCAAGGAGAATGCGTGTAAAACAATTTATATTCTCGATAGGTAAATCATGATGCATGGATATAAACGTTTTCAGAACATGAGACCATTGGAGGAGTCGTTCACCAGAAAACAAAGCATACACTATTCCAAGTATTATACTGAAGCAGACAACTTCCAAACATAATCGAATATTAGAAACAACCTCACCCTACTACCCTTGTGATGTAGAGCCCTAATAGCCGGAAATCTTAACACACTCACTTACTTGGATTCCTTAGCAACAACGTCTTTCCTTCACTTGGAGCCTTTTCCACCTAAGACATTTCATGTATTAATGTAAGAAAACAAATCCTAAATAGTCTAAATTCAGGAATGGTAGTTTCCTAGCTAAGTATATTTCCTAGAAGTCTAACTTATTTCATTTTGGCATTGTATCAACCACCTAGTGTGCATAGAAACTCCAGCTAAATAATAATGGAATTCGGGTTCACCAACTACTCGAGCTCCGCCAACGTTCGTTATTTCTACTCATTATCTACAACAATCAAAAATACTGTGTTATTAACCATTAATACTATGTTACTATAAATTCCTCAGCAAACCCGAATCTCAAGCTCTAATATAAAATCAACTCATAAATAACTAATCAGCAAACACATTGTTCAAATCTTACCTCGAGCTTGGAGTATCGGAAGAAATCTGAAGAAATCTGAAGGAAGCTGATCGCTGGAGGAAGAACAGAGAAAAGAGCTGAGGGGAGAGAATCGGCTGAAAGAAGAAAGTCGGCTGGTGGAGGTTTTTGTGAGGTTTTAGGATTTTCATTTTCTATGTATACACTTAATAAGCTAGGCTTAATTACAAGTTTGCCACCAAACCTAATTTTTTATAAAAAGAACTGATTAAACTTTGGCGCCTAAATTTTCGACTAAAGAAATATATTTAAACAAAGGTGACAGTTAATTCTGTTTCCTTAAAAGAAAATTCACATGTCCAAAGTTGTTGGATTTACTTAAAATTTTTATCACATAATTCCTACATTATGAGAAGATAATCTGAAAATTTTCGTGATTTTATAATACTAATATGATTTATTATAATTTGTTTACGTATGTTTTATAAAATAATTCACTAAAATTACAATAAATTGTAGAAGTGTTATAAAATCACGAAAAATTTCCGATTATCTTCTCATAATGTGGGGATTATGTGATAAAATTTTTAAGTAAATCCAATATCTTTTAATATTTTTTAAAAATTAATTTATAAAACAGAGAAGGAAGAACGTAAAAGGTCACTGTTCACGTGAACAGTGACCGGACAGACTGTAAAAACACCGTCCGTTCTGTCACTGTTCACGTAAACAGTGACAGGACGGACGGTGTTTTTTGTGTCCGTCCGGTCACTGTTCACGTGAACAGTGACCGTTTACGTTCTTCCTTCTTCGTTTTATAAATTAATTTTTAAAAAATACTAAACGATATTGGATTTACTTAAAATTTTTATCACATATTCACCACGTTATGAGAAGATAATCTGAAACTTTTCGTGATTTTCTAATACTTGTACGAGTTATTGTAATTTTAGTGAATTATTTTATAAAACATACGTAAACAAATTATAATAAATCATATAAGTATTGTAAAATCACGAAATTTTTAGATTATCTTCTCATAACGTGGTGAATATGTGATAAAAATTTTAAGTAAATCCAATATCGTTTAGTATTTTTTAAAAATTAATTTATAAAACGGAGAATAATCGAACGTAAACGGTCACTGTTCACGTGAACAGTGACCGGACGAACGATGTTTTTTTGCGTCCGTCCGGCATGATCATATTTGTCACATTTTTTATACTTTATGGTTTGCATTGTTAAAAAAATTACTTTGTGGTTTGAAACGAAGAACACGCATACTTTGTGCCAATAATTGGTAATTTCTCTATAATATAAGGAGAACCAGAACTGAACCGGAACAGGAACCAGAACTTTTGGTTCGATTTTTGTAGGTTACATGACCGATTTCGGTTTGGTTATTCCAAAACTGAATGGTGACTGGCTCAGATCGTTTCCTCTACAAAATCAAACCGAACCGAACCGAACCGAACCAGATTTTGCATACCCCTATCTTAAGAGCGAGGGAGTGTTTGTAGCTCATATCTCAAAATTTGAAATTTTTTAATTAACACCTTGAAGTTTGTTTGTTATCAACCGACACCCTTTCCTTAATACGTCTGATAAACGATTGCAATGTGCAACTCACATGGCATGATATGCTTCTTCTCCCTCGCGCAACCCTCTTCGCAGAACTCCATTAGAAGCTTCTTTGTGCCCTAGTCTAGGTGAAATCGACTCTTTCGCAGAAGAGGGAAAAACTGAAGACACATTCTTCTTCGCAGAAGAGGCAAGAAACTCGTTTGTGCCCTAGCCTAGAGAGCGCTCATGCTTGCGCAGATTCCCCAAATACTTCAGGTAGCTTCGGTTTGTTTTTTTTTTTAAGTTATTGAACACTTCTGTATAGAGATCTTTTGGTCTTGCTCGATAGACTCCTTTTTTAATTGATGGGAAAGTGGGATGTTGTTTTGCTTACCAAACGATGTACAAATAGGAAGAAAGAGTTCTGCTTTTTGTTAAATCTATTTCAATCTTAATCTGGTGTTGTAATTTTGATCATGAATTCCTATACTGTGTTTGCTGGTCTTCTGTGAGAAAAAAGTACTAAAAAATTCGCGTGTACAGTACTTGGTTCAACTGAATAATTGTTACAGAAAAATTGTAAATTGTGGAATAGTTTAGGTTCTGTTTGTATTGCTATCAGTAAAAGAGGATTGATTCTTTTTTTTTTTACATTTAACTTGAGTCAGGCTAACTATGAGTTATGTCATTTTTATGCGTGCATGTCTCCCTTCTTGCAAATATTTCATATTAATACTCCATCAGTGCTGTATTATTTAGCATTATAATATAGTTGATTTCCAACTTATCTTTTCTTGTTTTCTTTCCTTGCTTTGAAGTTGCTGATGATTTGGTACAACCTGTCATTCATCATATGCAGGTTTTATGTCATTTTGCAAATTAAAATTGAGTAGTAGTTAATTTATACAACTATATTTGTTAGTTTAAATTTGTTAGTTTAACACTGGAAAATACATGTAAAAGTTAAGAAGTTGTATACTCCATGGAAAATCAACAATTTCAAAACTAAGCTTATCAAGGCCTGACATGGGGAGAGATGAAGAGTTTTGGCAAAATGGGCAAAACAAGCTTGTACTTGGCTAGAGCATTTGGCCGATTGTCATTTATTTTGTTTTAGAGTTGTTGGTTCATCACTTGAACCCTAATGTTGTAAAGAGGTGTGGTATTTAAACCACTCTTATAGCAGCTGATGAGCAGCACATTTTGGAATAGAAACTTGAAATTCATCTCCTTTAGTTCATTTTGTAGCTTTAAAGGTCCCGTATACTACTGTTCAAATTGCAGAAATTTTTTCCCAACAAATTTGCAGACTACATGGTATACCTCATACTATATTATCTGATAGTCATTTTTTCATGAGTAATATTTGGAGGGAATTATTAAAGCTTAGTGGTACCACATTGTTATATAGCAACGCTTATCAGCCACAAAAGGATGGACGAGCAAAGGTGACCAATAGGTTTTTGGAACAATATCTACATTGTATTATTATGGATTTTCCAACTTCCTCGTTTAAATTCTTACATTGGGCAGAACTATCTTATAACACTTCTTCTCATTCTTCAATTGGGAAATCACCTTTTGAAGTGGTGTATGGTAGATAACCACCAGTGTTATTAACGTGTCAATTTGGCACTGCTAATTTTGAAGCGGTGGAGACAAATTTGTGGAATAGAGATGCAGTTTTGCGTACTTTAAAAGAAAATTCACTGAGGTCAACAATTTAATAGAAACCACCGTGATGTTCAATTTAAAGAAGATAATCCAGTATTGGTGAAATTTCAGCCTCATAGGCAAACTTCTATAATAATGCAAACTTATTCTAAGCTACAACGCATGTATTATGGTCCCTTTGTTGTTTTACGAAAATTGTGGAAAGTTGCTTACAAATTGCAATTACCTGAGGAAGCTAAAATCCATCCAGTGTTTCAAAGGAATTTAGAAGTGATTCTTCTATCCATTGTTGTCCATTACTTGTCAAATTTGTAGATAACCATCCTTCAGTTGAGCTAGCTATTATTTTAAACACTAGGCTGCATAAATGTGGTAATGGGATGGAAATTCAACTTTTAACAGTGGCAGCGATTACCATTGGAAAATATACCTCTCGGGTATTTTTGAGAGAGTTCAAGAAGTTTTACCCTACTTTTAACCCTCAGGACAAGGTTATTTTGAAAGAGGCTAATATTGTTATGCATGACGGTGAAGACACAAGCATCATATAAAGTAAGGCAAGTCAAGGAGCTGCGGCGTTGGAAGGAAAAGAGGTGGCCAGAATGGTTGAAAGATTTGTTTAAAGAGAATGTAATTGAAAATAACTGTTTGCGTTGTATAAATACTATAATGAACAATTTCTTTAGATATGAAGTATATTGAAGAAGTTAAATTCAATTTCGCCGGTTTGTTTCTCATAAGCTAGTAACGTATCAGAACTGAATTCCCTAACTTGGGTGGCTGTGTGATGACACACGGTGCAAACTATCTCTAGGCATTGTTGGCTTTTCCGTATGAGATAACCTAACTTCATTGTATTTATGCCTCGTTAGCTTTCTCATCTCGGAAACTCACTTTTTTAAAGTATATGGGAATTGCATTTATTTTTTTGTGCATTGACGACATTCATGCATTCATGCATTCATCGCCTTACCTTTATGCTCAATGATTTAAAGACATTGAATATGAACAATGAAGTAAAAAATGATATCCTGCATCAAAATTGACATAACAAAATAAAGTACTTTTAACAAATACAAGAGGTTTTTGTACTTTGTGATGTAGAGAATACATATAACAAATAAAATTAAAGTATTTACTTAACTCGATCAAAGAGCATATAACTATGGTTTGTTGAAGTGTTTGTGAGTCCTTCCTTTCTCACCAATACGTGTTATTTTTCTATTATCTATGATAATAGAAAATTGCAAATAATTCTTCTTATAAACATTTTATGTTTTATTATGTATAATTTATTTATCAACCTCTTTTAGAAAATAAAGTGAGAACTTCTTACTTGGCACAATTTTTTTGCTCAACAATGACATTTAATTTTTCTACATGCCTTGTAAGATCAACTTTTAACAATTTTTTTATCAATTACAATCCAAAATCTTAATAATTCAAATGCAACATTTCCATTATGTTCTTTAGAGAAGAGAATTTAAGAGATCTTTTAACTTAATTTGCGCAGAGGTAGAGATTGCAAAAGCAGAGGAAATTGTCGTGTAGAGATTCTTCCGGATCTTGGTGCTTCACGAGTGCCACCAACGACATAGGCCTCATCTCACCCTTGCCAATCAAGTGCTATCACCTTTTTCTTCAAATTCATGTTCATGTCTATTGTTGGTCATATTTTATTTTATTTTTTAATTTTAACGACAATTTCAATCGCTTGAAAAGAAGAATAAAAAGGGAACTGAATTGTATAATTAATGAAGAATCAGAATCTAATGAATATAAACAAAATAGAAATCTCTTAATTCCAAAAATAGCGACTAGGAGCAGCAAAAACAGGTATCAGATAAGGAGAGCTTTGGATACAAGCAATTGAATCTCTCATTATTTGTGGAGGACATTTATGAACCCTTCTTTGTTTTCTTTCTGTACAATATGTGGGCATGTTTGTTCCTGTCAGGAGAGAGAGAGAGGATTAGATATGAGGGTTGTGCTCCTCATCTCTTTGGCCAACTGGATAATATCATAAAACATAGAATGACCCACCATCTCACATGCTCAGCCACAGTGGTATTAGCAACCCATACTCATCTATTCCTTATTTAAATGTTATAATGCTTGAAAGAAAAGAGAAAGAACAGACATTATGGAGAGAGAGTGAAGCTTTAGAGTTTTTTTTTCTTAGGCTTCATCTCTTGTGGATATGGAAGTAGCCATTGACGTAGAAGATGATTTGTTATTTGCAGAGTTGAACAGACAGATCTCTCGTCTAATCATGGATGATGAGGATATTCATCAGGGCCCAGCTGCGTATTCTCCACTTTCTCTTCAGGTTCTTCGTTTTCATCTTCTTCTTCATCCCCATCATCTCTCTCTCTCTCTCCCCTGAAAATGCTTCTTCTTCTTCAGGAAAATTTTCGGAGGTTGAATAAATTAAAGGATTTCTCCACTGGAATTCAGCGTAGAGGTGAGGTTCCATTTGGTTATGAGAATTATATCCAGACAAGGGAAAGCCAAGGCACGGGAGTCTTCATTCCTCGCTCACTTGAAGCAAGAAGAACCAGAGATAGCCACAGGCATTCAAGATGCCCTTCCCATCCCATTAGATCCAAGAGAAGTCTTAGTTACAGCTCACGCTTCTTCCATTCCCATCCCCCACTCCCTTCACAGCCAAAGTACATTTGAAGTAATGGCATCTTCTTTCCATCAAAGGCTGTAAACATTTCATTTTATAGTTCATCATTTTCACCGCATCCTTTTTATAAACTCTGCTCTCTATTCTCCAAGTCCCGGATGTTTTAGTTGTAATATCATGTACAGTAGGAAAATTCATATTTAAATAATATTACAACATTTAATGCAAACTTATTTCCTAATATCTCCTGCCACGGCCCGAAAGGACCAATTCAAAATGCCAAGATAACGACTTGATGTCGAAGAGAATTTGATTGTCTTATCAAAATCTTACTTTATGGTTTTCATGGAAAAATTACATAAATTTAATTCAAATACAATTTTGAGAATGAAATGTTAATAATTGAAAAAGTGAATAAATGCAGAAAAAAAAGATAATGAAATTTACGTGAAAAATCCTTTTGGAGAAAAACTAAAGGAATATGAGAAATTCACTAATCAGAAATTAAGGTACTATGAGTTTTGCGACTCAAACATATATTTATATATTAAACTGGAATCCTAATTTTATTCAAAATGAGATTCCTATCATGGGTCGAACGACCTGACCCAATTAGATTTTGAGTCACACTGCAATCTAACAATCTACACATTAACGCGAATTCCACTGTATGAAATATATCTCAAGAACACCAATCTAGAAAATAATATCCTCTTTCACAAAGGCCCCTAGCGAGCCAAATCAATACTTGATACCGATCAAGTTTAAGCCTACTTAAACTTGAGAGACATACTAAAGAAGAAATTACATCTCATTCTCCATAGTATCTCTAAATTATCAACGTTGTAATACTGAACTGCATCTAAATATGTTGAAGACTCCCCACTGAAATTGTTACACTCGAACACATTCAACGCATAAGCATAACCAACTGACTAGTTTCCTCGTATCGCCACGAAGCATTAACTTTCCACTTGGTTCTTTCTTTTGCGATACAACTCTAGCGTGAAACTGAAACTGGTTATCGAACATATGTAATAGTCTAACTCACTAGATATGATGTATACTCAGATCCCAACTTGAACTTTAACTAAGAACTTGACTTCTTTCGAGTCTTCTCAAACAAACATTTAGAAGGTGAATTCACAAATTTAGGAGCCCTATTACTCGTTATTGTAGAACCCTATAACACATAAGTTTGCAGACCTTCTGTGTTCCATTAACATAATGAGAGCACCTCTATTGATATTCACAACACCACCTACAATACTGTACTTGTACCTTTTTGCATACAGAGTACTTAACGAGATCAAATTTTACTTCAACTCAGGAACATGTTACCCAAGTCCTCGCAAGTCCATCACACATCTTTATTCTGATGGTACCAATCCCAACTCTTTACAATGTGTGTTATTACTCATTAACACAACGCCTTTTGAAAAAGTCTCATATGTCGAAAATAAATTCCAATTTTAACTCATATAAAATGAACAAGCTTTATCCAAAATCCAATCATTGCTTGGCTTTGAGTTTACCTCTTACACAGTTAGAAGATCACCATCACTATAATTTTCTTCTGCGACAACATTGAGCGTCATCAGTTGTTTTCTCTTCTCAGGAGCTTTCAATTTCTGACACTTAGATTTAATGTGTCTCTTTTTCTAATAGTAGTAATAGGTTCTATCTCATTTTCTTGACTTTAATCTTCTCTTCGAATCCTAAACATCATCACTACCTTTATTGTTTGACTCTCTTGTTCTATCTTGAACGTGAGCCCCTCCACGCAAGACTCGGATCCAACAACAATCCACTTCATCTTCTCTTTTGATAACAAGACACCATAAACCTCTTCTAGAGTTAGACTTTCCTAAGGGTATAAAATCGTATCTCTAAAAGCACCAAATGAAGCAATCAATGAGCACAGTAGAATCAACCCCAAATCCTTCTCATCGTACTTGCATCCTATAGTTCCAAATCCGGAACTAATTCATTGAATGTAGTCAAGTGTTCTACAACTGAATTACCTTTCATCAACTGATAAAAATATAAACGTTGCTTCAGATGTAGCTTATTCGTCAGGATTTTCTTCATACACAACTACTTCAACCATAAATCAATGACAATTTTCTCGTTCAAAACGTCCTATAAAATCTGATTGGAGAAATACAAACATATCAAAGATAGGGCTTTTCGATCCTTTAGAATTTTCTCTTCTTCACTCCTAGACAAGGGCATTTTATCAAGCCCTAACACCGCATCGTCTAAATCCATCTGTGTCAGCACATCTCACATCTTCACATGCCATAAGCAAAATATCAAAATTGAATGAACACATCGGTCAAAATAACGGTTTGAACAAAAAATATTTGCACCAAAAATTTGAAGCCCAAAATCAAATAAATCATCTATTATAAAATGAGATGGTCGTTTAAATTTTCATGTTATTTTTATTTTATCTTTTATTTGGGCTACATGAATAAGGCCTTAAGTTGTTGTTTGTGTCTTTTTTTGTCTAAGTATCTAGTAGGCCTTAGTCTGACTTAGTTGTTACTTAATAATTGTCTTTATGAGTTTTAGTCCATTAAGTTTGCAAGCCCAAGTTGGAGCCTATAAATAGCTCTCTTGGTTGTCATTTCTAAACAATATTTGAATACCAAGTTTTAGGAATGTAACACCCAATTTTACGGAATTTTATTATTCCAATATATAATGGTATTTTTGTAAATATGTCAAATTAAGTCCGTTATGCGAACGGAAAGATTTAATAGAGCCCTTGTAATAAAATAGAATTATTGGTGAAATAAGGAAATTGGAAGAAAACCGAATTGTGGTTAAATAACGAAATAAGTGACGAAACAAATAGGAAATCAAATGGAGGG
This sequence comes from Begonia masoniana, assembly GCA_022432975.1. Lineage (NCBI taxonomy): Eukaryota > Viridiplantae > Streptophyta > Magnoliopsida > Cucurbitales > Begoniaceae > Begonia > Begonia masoniana. Next base: position 41,657,703 of record CM039505.1, on the reverse strand, counting down.
GCGTTGTGGTAATTTTTCAAGCTAAAAACTTTAATAAATATAAGTTCTCCCTCCCTCCTCTACGCGATTTCTCATCCAGCAAGAAACTCCTCTCCTCCAGGCGATTTTCTTCCCCCTCTCGTGCGTTTCTCTGTTCCGGCGACAAAGCTCCTCCTTCCGGCGATCTATCCTTCGCGTTTCTTCTCCGTAAACGCTCCTTAGGTAGGGTTCTATGGTTTTGGAAGATTTATTTTCTATTTACACGGATTTAAATGGTTAGGGTTCGTTTAGGATTTTGTTAAAAACGTGGATTAAGGTTTGAAATCGATAGATTTAGCATGATTACGCCTCTAATGGATGTATTGATGGTTATTGGACATGTTTAGTCGATTTATCGAGAGATATTGGAGTTTTCGGTTGTTGGAGAACTTAGAAACTCCATTAATGGAGGTTAGGAATTCATGAGCATGAATTGCTCGATGAAATGCCTCAATGAGTTAAATTAGAGTTTTAGAAAATTTCATTTAGCTAGGAGTTTTGTAGTTTTCGAAACTCAATGGTTTAGACTCAGTTTAATGACGATTGCTATGAACTGCTTTAGGTGAACAACGCTCGTGGACGGAACTCGGTGTGCTACGGACGCGAGGTAAGTCTTCGTGCTTTGTTTGGCCGATTTGGCCTACACCAAGAGTTATGACGTTATTGAGGATATTGGTGAATTCCGTAGTTGTAGAGTAAGAGGTTGGGTAGTTTAGGATTATGGGTCGTGGTGTGTTTTCTAAGATTTATTGTTTGTTTTCTATGTTAATTATAAATTATGCGATATGAACTGTACATGCATCACGCTCTTTCAAAATAGCATTTAAATGAGTTTCTACACGCGTTTTATGAAAAGAACTGAAATAATGAAAATGAACGAATGCATGTAATCCCGGTCACGACGGGGTGGGATTCAGACATGGCTGTCCAAAGGGTGAAACATGTTTTCCCCCAGGTAGATGGAAAGGGCTGTCTAACCGCTAGACATGCCCTCTCCATCTGATGAGAGTAGACCTCGGTGACATCTCGATATGTAACTAAATGAATAAAATGATAGCGTGATTTCTAAATGGCATGCATAGCACACATTTTCATTTACGTAGATTTACTGAGCTTTTACCTCATAGAATGTCTCTATGGTGTAGGTGACTGTGATACAGGTGAGGATGACATCCCTCCATCAGACGTATGAGCAAGTTGAAGAAGGATCTTCGTGGGAGTGCGTTGGCGTAGTCGGTGCGACTTTTGACTCGTGGGGAACGAAGTATAAGTATTTGGGGTTAGAGATTGGTAGAAATTGTATAGATAGTAAAATAGTTTATGGATAATTTATGAATTCTAAGTGATAATTTTATTTTGAAATATTACTGGAACTGCTTGGTGGTTTAAGTTTCACAGGGGATTTTTTTTTCAGTTTTTAAACGGATCCACGCAGTTGTTTTTATTGAAATCTGGCTACGTTTTTTAATCCGTTTTGAGTAGGTTTTGGTTGATTGATGAAATTGAGAAATGCATGAGGTAGAATAGTTACTATGTAGAATTGTGATTGAGTGTTTGTTGATGAAAAAAGAATGGGAAGGAAGAGAAAATGGTTAGATGACACGATTCTGCCTCCAAAAGGGGTGGTGTTTCTACCCACAAAAACAAGTTAGCAAAGAAACCGAAAAACAGAAGAACAAAAAATCTAGAAACTTCCAACTACGATTTCACTAACCAAACGTTAACGAAATTAAACAAAATTTTAAGGGGTTCTTTGATTATGAGTTAAGTTTATTTCCTCAAAATGTCAGGTCCAAAAGTTGAGTAAATCGAAAGTTACGAGCAGAACACCAGTTGATGTCCGATAAGCAATATTTTGTAAGCTTCCGGTATACACTCTTCCGTAGAAAAATGGCAGCAAGTGGAACAGGTTAATGGCCACCTTCTTCGTGTATCCTACTCTGAAAAGAGAGGGAAGAAGTGTGGAACAGTAGCTATTCAAGCAACCGTGGGCTTGAAAGCGTAAAGGAGAAAACTCTCATCGGTTCTTGATCGAACCGAGCCTTACCGTTCACCGGTCTTCAAGCTCCAAGCACTTAGCCGAAATTAGGTTATTCTCATACCATCAACAACCATTACAAGCACCAATAACCATGTTTTTATAGACCTAGGGTGGCTGGAAAAGTGGGCTTCGAAATGGGCTTCAAAGGGGCTTCAAAATAGGCCAAAGCCTTAGCCTAGTGTAACAACACACTCTTCATTTGATCCATCTTCCAAACCACCATCTAACTAGCATACATCTAATCATAATACCTAAGGATGCATGCAACTATAAAATATTACATGAAAGGCCAATGTTTGCCAACAAAATATAAGGCTAAAAGTTTGCCAAAAGAACAAGAAAAAGATATAAGCGTTCGGTTACAATTTTAATCCCATGGGAGACAAATTCCGTCTTCAAGTGCCTCCGTCTTCAAGTGCCTCCGTTGATGTTTCCCAAGTTAGCAAGTGCACGGGTTGATCCAGGTCCTTTGTCCTCGGCTCCTAATCCAAATCCGTGAAGAAGCCTTCAAGTCCTACAAAAGAATTGGGCTTGTTAGTAAATAGATTAGATAATGTTTGGGCCTTGGTTTGCGATTGAGTGACAGCCCTCAGGGGCACATCATCTTCCCCAGGTGATTGAGGATTTGACCTCAAATCCTTTAATTGAAGCTCCTCAATGTCTTCATCACTATCCGTGTAAGGACAGAGATCTTGAACATTAAAGGTGGTTGAAATTCCATAATCTCTAGGTAGCTCAATCTTATAAGCGTTATTGTGATTCTTTCCAACACCTTGAATGGTCCTTCAGCTTTAGGTAATAATTTGGATCGTCTCTTGGCAGGAAACCTTTCTTTTCTCAAGTGTAACCAAACTAAGTCTCCTTCGTTAAAGATAACTTCGCGGCGTCCTTTATTTGCTTGTTTGGCAAATCTTTCATTAGTCTTTTCGATGGCTATACGTGCAGTCTCATGCAATTTTTTAACTCGTTCTGTCTTGTTCGCTCCGGATGGATTAGCTAAGTCTTTTAAGGTTAAGGGAATAAGGTCTAGCAGTGTATATGGATTAAACCCGTAGGCAACCTCAAAAGGCGATTGCTGAGTAGTGGAATGAAGGGTGCGGTTATAGGCAAACTCCAAACCAGGAAGTACTAGATCCCAATTAGATAGTTTCTTGCCTACAACACTGCGTATGAGGGTACCCAAGGTCCTATTGACAACTTCCGTTTGACCATCGGTTTGGGGATTAAACGAGGTGCTAAAACACAATCTAGTCCCCAACCTTTTCCACAATGTGTTCCAAAAGGCGCTCAAAAATTTAGTGCCTCTATCCGACACTATGGATTGCAGAATTCCATGCAGGCGAACGACTTCTTTAAAGTAAAGGTCAGCTATGAAAGCAGAATCGTCGGTCTTGACACAAGGAATAAAATGTGCCATCTTGGAGAATCGATCGACGACTACCATTATAGAGTCCTTACTTCGTGCAGTTCGTAGTCCTAAAACAAAGTCCATACTAACCTCTACCTAAGGGTGTGAAGAAACAGGTAAGGGCATGTACAAGCCTTGAGGTAGAACCTTACTTTTAGCCTTCTTACAAATTATGCACGTCTCCAACACGTGGTGTACATCATTCATCATGTGGGGCCAATAAAAATATTCCTTAAGCATGTCTAGGGTCTTTTTCTCTCCAAAGTGACCTGCTAGGACTCCACAATGAGCTTCTTTTACAAGGCTTCGTCTTAAACTACCTTGAGGAATGCACAACTTTCCCGCTTTAACCAAATAGTCGTCCATAAAATGATATTCTCCTTCGGCCTTGTCTAAACATTTGATGTAAATGAGTCCAAAGTCCGGGTCGGTTTCATAGTGCTTCTTAATCCAATCGAAACCAAAGAATCTAGTTCCTAACTCTGTAAGTAGAACGCGCTTTCTTGAGAGTGCATCAGCCACGACATTATTCTCACCTTTTACATACTTAAGGGTGTATGGAAACCTCTCTAAAAACTCCACCCACGTGGCGTGTCTCTTGTTCAATTTATGTTGACTCTTGATATGTCTCAAGGCTTGATGGTCAGTATTGATAACGAAATCTCAAGACAAGAGGTAATGTTGCCAGTGCTCTAATGTTCTTATGACAACATAAAATTCCTTATCATACGTGGAGTAATTTAGAGCAGTTCCTTTCAATTTTTTGCTAAAAAATGCAATGGGTTTTCCCTCTTGCATGAGTACGGCTCCTATGCCTACTCCAGAAGCATCATTCTTAATTTCGAGTACTTTATTAAAATCTGGAGAGCAAGTACGGGTGAATGGCATAACGTGTCCTTTATTAGCTCAAAGCTCTTTTGACAGGCTGAGGTCCAGGTAAACTCTTGGTTTTTCTTCGTGCAATCCGTAAATGGTGAGACTATTGAGCTAAAGTCCTTGATAAACCTCTTATAGAAAGAGGTGAGTCCGTGGAAGCTACGTACCTCGGTTATAGAATTAGGTGTAGGCCAATATTTAATGGCCTTGATCTTGTCAATATCAGCTTCCATTCCATCCTTAGAAATAACAAACCCTAGAAAGTAAACCTTGTCTTGCGCGAATGAGCATTTACTTAAATTTCCATACAACTGAGCTTTTTGTAGGGTTCGGAAGAGTATACTTAGATAGTTAAGGTGTTGGGAGAGGTCTAGACTATACATTATTATATCTTTAAAATAGACAACTATAAATTTTCCTAAGAATTCCTTAAGTACATGGTGCATAAGTCTCATTAATGTACTCGGGGAATTCGATAATCTAAAGGGCATGACCATCCATTCAAATAATCCATATTTCGTCTTGAAGGCTGTCTTCCATTCGTCACCTTCCTTCGTTCTAATTTGATGGTATCCACTCTTGATATCTATTTTAGAGAAAATGGTGGCCCCACTGAGTTCATCTAACATATCCTCGAGTTGAGGAATGAGAAATCTATATTTGATGGTAATTTGGTTCACGGCTCCACTATCGACACACATCCTAATGGTGCCGTATTTCTTGGGTACTAATAAAGTGGGTACTGCACATGGGCTCATGGACTCTCTTATATACCCCTTGTCTAACAATTCTTGTACTTTATCTTGCAACTTCTTGGTTTCTTCGTGGTTCATTCGGCAAGCTGGTCGATTAGGTAACGCGGCTCCGGGTTGAAGGTCAATTTCGTGTTCAATACCGCGTAGGGGTGGTAAACCTTTTGGTAAATCTTCCGGAAATACATCTTGGAACTGGTTAAGTAAAGTCTTAAAATTTTCAGGAATAACTCCTAGTTCCATAACTCTATCACGAAAAAGTATCAAAATCAAGGGATCTCCTCTACGTATAGATGATTCAATTTGCTTCCTAGTCATTAATAGGTTAGCCTTATTCTCGGCTTCTTTTCTTGCAGCATCGTCTTTAGCAATCTGCTCAGGAGTCGTGAGGGCAAACTTAAAAGTCTTTCCATCAGATTTAAGGGAATAATAGTTCGAATGTCCATCGTGGTGAACTCTTCTATCAAACTGCCAAGGTCGGCCTAGGAGTAAGTGGCTCGCCCTCATAGGCACAACATCACAAAGGACCGTGTCCTTAAAATTGCCTAAGGAAAACTCTACCTTCACTTGCTTAGTAACCTTGACATCGTCCCTATCATCTAGCCATCGTAACTTGTAAGGGTGAGGGTGAACACTAGTCTCCAGTCCTAATTTAGTTACTAAATCCTTGGAGGCTACATTTGCACAACGACCTCCGTCAATAATCAAGGAGCATAGTTTATCCTTGATGAAACATCTACTATGGAAGATGTTCTCTCGTTGACAGTCTTCTCCAGAACTCTTAGTCACGAGGACACGTCTTCTTACCATAAGTAGAGGTCCTTCATGTGCGTGAACAATCTCTTCTTGGGAATCACTATCCTCCTCATCTTCTCTTACCACTTCTTGATCGTCCTCGTCCTCGCTTACAAATTCACTAGTGTCTTCTTGGAGGATCATCACTCGTCTATTGGGGCATTGAGCCATAAAATGACCAATGCCATGACATTTATAACACTTCATCTCTCGGGATTTAAGGGGATTGGCGGTATCTACTAGGGTTTTACTACTTGATTCTTTGGGTGGCCAATTGCGCATAAAAGGTTTCTTGCCTTCGGCTTGGGTGATGGTTTTGCTTGGTTCGGGAGGCTTTGGTATAACCTTTGTGGTAGTCTTGGGCGGGAATTGCGGAGTAAAACTAGATTTCCTCTTTCTACTAAGTTGTCTCTCAACTCTCATAGCCATCTGTACTACCGTATCAAGGGTCTCTTGGGGGTGCAGCTCTATAATGTCTCATATATCTCGGTTCAATCCCCAAATAAATCTTGCAATCACTTGTTCCTCAGATTCATCCATATCTCCTCAAATCCTAAGGGTCTCAAACTCGGTGAGGTATTCTTCAATAGACCGACCTCCTTGTCTTAAGTTTTGGATTTGTAAGAATAGTTCTGGTCGGTATTGGGTAGGAATGAATCGCTTGGTCTTGAGGGACTTCATCAACCTCCACGTGGTAACGGGATCATCTCCTATCTTTTGTCTTTGTGATTTAATGTTGGACCACCAAAGGGCGGCATATCCCGTGAGTTCGACTCAGACTAATTGGATTTTAACTTTGTCAGAGTAGTCATAATAATCGAAAACTTTCTCCACTTTATCAATCCAATCTAAGAAGGTATTACCATCGCATGCGCCATTGAAAGAGGGAACATGCAACTTAACGCTCTTCAAATCATCTAAATCCTTTCGACGGCTAGACCGAAAATTCTCTTCTTCATCAAGGGTCCATTCATCCTCATCTCGATAGTCAAAGCTTTCAAATCTCCTTCTTGGATTCTCGGGTCTTCCTACGTTTGGATAAGGTTCTTGGTCGGCGAACCTCCTACTAGGATTATCGGGTCTAACCATAGGTGTAGGCCTCAGGAAGGTTCTCTAGAATTGCACTTGCTAAGGGTCTCCATAATGTGTTGCATGCAAAGGGTTAGGTCTCTAAGTTGTTGGCCTAGAAAACATTCCAGGTCACTCAAGAACCCTATCGTTAGTGTTATTAGCATATATAAACAAAAATGACCATGATTAGGTCTTAAAGATCTTAGCCAAGGGTACAATATCATAAGTTGCCTTACATTATTCATGTAATGTGCAAACACCTGCACCTCAAATAATGAGCCTAAATTTTGGTTACCATCATTTAAATATATATAATATTACTACAATGCATCCTAAATATGTTACAAATAAAATCAGTTGTAAAATAAATAAAATCCTTATCTAGTTTAAAGGAACTTACACAATGGCACAATATCATAAGATGTCTCATATTATTCACATAACATGCAAAGACCTTCTGACTCAATTATAGGTGCATGACAAACAATGATCACAAACATGGGTCTAATAAATTTTGTTACCACCATGCATGCAAATAAACATATAACAAACAAAAAAGGTTATATCATAAACAAAACTCTGATCAGGTTTAAGGGATCTTATGCAAAAACACATCATAGTAAACTACTCATATTATTCATGTAATGTGTAAACACCTACTAGCTTAATTATAGGAGCACAATAAACCATGAGCCTAAACTCGAGTCTAATAAATCCAGTTACCATGGCCATTACATTGATTACTATACTCTTAAAATAAACATGTAAAGTAATAGAACATTAGTATATCATAAAAATTGACATGTTATGTGACACAACATGCCATTGTTTTTCTACAATAAATAGTTTTTGAAAACTATGTATGCGTTACAAAACATAATAAAACAAACTCCAACTTTGACCGTGGTTAGATCTCTTACCATGATGTTTGGTACTCTTATGATTTGGTTCAAACTACATGAAATCTCTCAATGTCTACACTAGTACTATCATTAATAATACATTATAAGAACTTTTAAAAATCATCGACGAATTCTATTGCTGGGATAGTACGCATCTCGAGAAAGTATTGAAAAAAATCACGCAAATTATGTATTTAGCACTCACGCTACAACCATGAACATAGTGGTGCATCAGCAGCCAATTGAAAGGTGCAAGTGATGTGACATCACCCTTACAAAGCCACGATCCCTAACCCGATGGGTCACCACCAGGGCCAAGACAACTTGGTGTCCCAACTTCACCTATACATGGCTAGCATCATGGTTATCTCAAAGAATAACCTAATGTTGTGGTGCATTATTTGGCGCCAAAGCATGATATGCCTCACAAATTTATACCATCTTGAAAGGGTCAGCACTACGATGCTAGTTCATCATTTTCACAATGCTAGCAAAGAACACGAAGGTCGTTGGGACACATTGTGAATAAAGTCATGGAGTCAGTTGGGTTTCAATCCATCAATTTTGACCTCTAATTGGTTTTAAACCCTAGCCATTGTAATTGTTTAACTTTTACATTGTTAATTTGATTTTGAGCATGTTTGTATGGTCATTGTTGTTATATTGGAACTGTTTAGTTAGATAGCTTGGATATATTTGGTTTATATATATTATTGTCTAGTTTTAGAGATATCCATTAAACAGAGGACACCATGATCAAATTTTCAATCAAATGATAAGAAATTAAAAGAAAATAAAATAGAAGCTCAATAACTATAAAATTAGGTTATTTGGGTTCATAATGGAAAAGTTGTGCAAATTTGAAATTAGTATCTCTATTAAGGAACTATTAATGTAAGAGTTTAACTTCACTAAATTAAGTGATTTTGAATACTAATTGACGGGCGTAAAGTAGGTCAGAATGACTCGTTTGATTTTAGACTTGATTTCGATATGAAAATTGTTTGTGGAGTTGAGACGAGATGATTTGTATAAGATTTGCACAGAAAAATCACAAAATTGGTAAGAGAATAAAAAATCTATAGATTTGAATGCATATAAATTAATTTTGAACTAGTTTGAGCTTCTATTATGATATTTGATATCAAAATGTGCAGAATTAAGTTTTGAATGCATTGATGTATTAAAAAAAATCACGTTTGATTAGAAAATTGGCCAAAAAATAATGGCTGAGCAATGGAGTCAACAAAAATGTTTTTGATGCTTTATTTAATTATCACTCAGTGTTATGACCATGGAAAATTGCAAATGGGTAGATGAAGTGTGGATACCATGCCGTTTAGTATAACGCCATGGCGTTTTCATAGAATTGTGCTTCGACATAGACTTAATTTATGCTATGATTTTCTTGGGCAATTACGCCATTGACGTTAATAGGAATCGTGTCAGGTTGCATTTTACAAATTTGAAACTTTTTTTTGACTATTTAATTTAAATACTTTGGATAGTTGAACTAAATACTATGAAACAAACATTATTGCGTGCATAAATTTAAAATATAAAGGAATGGATAATCATTGTATGATTAGCATTAAATGTATTGGCACTGCATCGCCGGTGTAAGAATTGAAAAAGATGTGATTAATCCACATCAGATTATGATTATTATTGTTTTTAGATGTGAAGTATGTGAATTAATGGAGCGAATAAGATATCAATAATGTTCGCATTAGGTAAAAAAACACTAAAATCTCATGAGATAGCAGAGGTTGGTGGTTAAGGCCGTGTGGTGTGACTCCGTGAAACCAAGAATTGTGTGGTGGATCACATACTAGAGTGATGACATATATTACATCACTTCGACCATATTGACGTAGACATTGGTATGTTAATTGCCACAACCCATAGATGGGTCTATAAGAACGCTGGGTCAGGCGACCCAATCATTAGAGAGAACCCGATCCTCCCAGCTCAAAACTTGGTTCGCAGCGAAATACTTGAACATTAAATCAAAAGCCAAGATTCACATAGTGATTATAGATATAATAGTAAGACAATAAAATAGCAGGTCAATAAGATCGACATATCAAATATCCAAATTCAAATCTAAGTTATCTTTATACATGTCCAAATATGAAGTGAATTCCTCACCAGGAAACTAAATCACTCAATAGAGAAAAAAAAAAAAGCTGTCATCAAATTCCAGCTATTCACTACCCTTGTTTTTTCTTGGAAGGGAATGAGTCGTTTAGAGTGAGCGACTAACTTAATAGAAATGTTATAATAAATCCATGTGTAAAACTTCTTTTATCTTTCTGGTCAAAATATGATGAGATAACTAAATGATTTTTAAAGCATTGATCTATGAAAATTCATTTTCATCATTTTAAAGTAACAGATTCCACGAGCCACCGATGAGGCAAAAAGTCAAACATTGTTGCATACATAGACGACTATACAAAAAATATGTCATCATCATTCTTATCATATAGAAATCACCTCAGTGAAAAAAGAGTGTCGCACAAGGACCCCTCCGACACACAAGTATAGAAATGTGGCAATCCAAAAATCCATCAACACCTCATGAGCTATCAACACCTCATGAGCTAGAGAGAAAAATGAAAGTAACAGCGATCCAAAGATCGTTCAACGTTACCTTGATCAGGTTTAGGGATTCGAAGCTCAAAAGAAGCGCGTCATCACTGCCCTATTACTCATTTTCATAATCATACTGTGATGACCCGAATGTGCACGTATGGTACGATGGCTGCACGAACCGGAACCCAGATGGCGGTACGTTCGCGCGGGCAAACCGGAAGGTGACAGATTGTAAAAAAGGGGTCGTCACAATCCCACATCGCTTGGGGAAGTATGTGGAAATGAAACATATGTAAAGAGACCCTCCCATCATAGCAAGACGCGTTTTGGAGCACAATTGACAACGGATCCCATAAGAACTCCGAAGTTAAAAGTGCTTCGGCGAGAGCAATTCCAGGTTGGGTGACCTTCTGGGAAGTTCTCGCCAAACAAAGCCGTGAGGGGAGGATATTGGGCTACGGCCCAATCCCTAGAGCGGATAATATCTTGCTAGGATAAGGGGTCGTTACAAATGGTATCAGAGCCTGTACCCAACCGGAAATGTGGCCAACGAGGACGTTGGGCCCCCGAGGAGGGGTGATTGTGATGACCCGAATGTGCACGTATGGTACGATGGCTGTACAACCCGGAACCCGGATGGCGGTACGTCCGTGCGGGCGAACCAGAAGGTGACAGGTCGTAAAAAGGGGGTCGTCACAATCCCACATCGCTTGGAGAAGTATGTGAAAATGAAACATATGTAAAGAGACCCTCCCATCATAGCAAGACGCGTTTTGGAGCACAATTGACAACGGATCCCGTAAGAACTCCGAAGTTAAAAGTGCTTCGACGAGAGCAATTCCAGGTTGGGTGACCTTCCGGGAAGTTCTCGCCAAACAAAGCTGTGAGGGGAGGATATTGGGCTACGGCCCAATCCCTAGAGCGGACAATATCTTGCTGGGATAAGGGGTCGTTACACATACAAACAAGACAACCTTCACGTAGCAGAAGGTGCAATGAGATATTCTTTTCATACTTTGACACCAAAATTGTTCAGAGTATAACGAGGATACATCCTCCCAAACATGTATATATCAACAATATAAAACCATGCATCAATGTTAAATGTGTAAATCGTACATAACTACACGTAAAAATACTAACGTGCTGGCAACTTGGCCCTGTGAGGTTTTCTATAAGAAAAATACTAATGATGTATTGCAATGCAAATAATAAAAAACTCTTATCTCGACTATTATCGTTCTTCTTGCGCATTGGAGCGACAATCTCAGCAACCGGTTCGAAGTTCACAAACTGGTTTGAGTCTAAAATGTCACGAATTAGGGGTGGGCCGAAATAAAAATGCCGGGTCATGTGACCCCATTTTTGGAAAGGAACCCAATCACCCAGCTCAATGCTAGAATTGACAGCGAAAGTCTTTAAATATAATTACAGTCAAGCCCATATAGTGAAATCTCAACCAAATAGTATAATAAAGATAAATGCTTAAACAACATCAAAACGTGCTTGAAAGTAAAGGAAGATCTCATTCATCAGTTATGGTTAGAGATCCAAATCAACTATTAAGTTCTTACCAAGGAAATACAAATAAAGGCCAACTGAAAGTAAATAACCAGTCACGAAGTTAGCCACTCTTCTCTTTAGTACGATTGAGAGGGGGGTCGTTGGGATGAGTGATTAACTCAGTAGAAATATTATACCTAATGCATCTTATTTCAAAAACAGGGTTTCTATCTTTATTTTAAAAACTGTTATTTCACTTCGAATTATGCATGAGTTATAAAACAGTTAAGGAAACATTTTTCCTTCTTTTTAACAAAACTGGCTGCACGAGCCTTCAGTGAGGTAGCTATAAAACAACCACATACATAGATGACTATACACTGAAAATAACTCTCACTATTTTCCACATTAAATGTCATTAGTGAAAAAGGAATGTCACACAATGACCACTCCGGCACACAATCCACAGAAAAACAGTGATCCGAAGACCAAACAACGTCTCATCAGACCGAAGGAATCGTGACAACGATTTGAAAATCTAGCGCATATCCCGAGTGGCCAGTGACCGACAACCTGCCACGACACCAACTCGAATCAATACACACCCTGATCATGTTTAGGGATTCGATACCAAAGAAGCGAGTGATCATCGCCCTACTGCAATTTTTCTATACGTACAAACAATACCACCCTCTCTCAATATAAAGTGTACATGATAGGCTTGTGATACCTTGACACCAAGACTGCTCAAAGTATCAAGAGGATTCATCCTCCCAACATATCATAACAAAACTCAAATAATGTAATACTGAAAGTGAACGTGTGAAAAATATACAAACATATACGTATAAAAACTGGCGTACTGGTGACAAGACTCTGTCATACTTTTATAGGTGGCAACCCACCAAAATAAGATTTTTTTGAAAACATGTTATGCGATATAGAAAGCATAAAATCTCAATCTTGACGATGACTACTTCTCTTCTCTACAAGAGCAACAACCTCAGGTACTGGCTCAAAGTCAGTGAATTAGTCCGAGCCTATAAGAAAAAAGCAAAACAATGAATATCTCACACAACGCTAAGGGAAGATACTTGGATGGATTCTAGACCGAGACTAGGGTCCCACTCTGACAATGTATGAGTGGATATTTTTATAGGTGGCAACCCACCAAAATAAGATTTTTTGAAAACATGTTATGCTATGCAGAAAGCATAAAATCTCTACCTTAATGATGACTACTACTCTTTCTTATAGAAGCGGAAACCTCATGACGTGCTTTTGGTTACTCAACAAATGAAAAACAAATGAACACAAACAACCCATATTTCTTCTCGGATGAAGCAGAATCTGGTAAAAAAATATCCCAATTTCTAGAATGTATAAATTTTACGAATGACCTCAAAATGAGCTAAAATTTTTATTAGAACTTACTGGGGATATGGACAAAATACCCTCCAAATTTCAATGGCTAACTTACTGTCAATATAAATTTATGGCCAAAATACTGAAGGTCATCAGAGCTCGATTTAATTCTCATGCCAAGAACAAAATGTCAAATTTGGAGAGGCGTAACTCTCTCGTCTAAAAATAAAAATGACACGATTATTGTGGTAGATTAAAGCTGTGGATTGAGGATGATTGTGTGCAAAAATGAGAGGATGAATCGATGAGATGGAACAGATATGGACAAAGTCGTGCTGTTTGTCCGAGCAAATGTTACCTTTCGGGATTTGGATTCATCTTTAAAGAAGAACACTCCAACAAGCTTTGGATGAGAGTTTGTGCACCCTTTCTGAGGAGTTCTACCCTTGCATTAGTTTGAGTGGTTAGGATTAGATGTATGATAGTGGATGATGGGTTGAAGGCTTAGCCAACAAAGAAGAAAAACTACTTCAACAAATTGGATCCAAAAGAAGACTTGGCCCAAAGGAGAGCCCAAATTTAAGGTACGATTTTTGCGTGGCATCAAGGATTAAAGACTTGGCAAAAATTCAACCATTGATCAAGCAAGGGCTCGGATCTACTTGAAGCGCTAATCTGGCACGCGCGGGCAGCAGCATATGGCTTGAGTCAGGCGCGCTCAGGAAGCAACATCACCAGGTTTGTGGGGGCTGCATCGAACCGTTGATCAGGGCTTGCCACGGATTGTAGCGCTGACCATCAGATGGCGCACCCGGATCACGCCCTTGGTCGTTGATCGCCAACCCGCGCCCCGCATCGATGGCCATCAAATCAGGTGCACACGGATCCAGCTTGGCGCACAGCTCCTCACCGCCGATCACACCCACCAGCTGCATCTCAGCTCTTGGTTGGCGCGCACGACTTGCTTCTCCCTTGGCCGCCGATTACTCCACATCTAATGGCTCCAATTCATTCTTCAATTTTTGCCAAACCCTAATCATCCACCCTAGAATTTTCTATTGAAGGCATTGCATTGGTGTGTGTAGGAACTTTTGCCATTTTTATAAAATTCCTATTTCCCTAACTGAAGTGTTAGAAGGCCTATGGGTATTCTCAGTTTTCTAATCGAGTGGACAAGCCCTCCATTGTTCCCCTAGCCATCGGGTTGCTAGGTGAACTCTTACATTTTCCCTCACCTTTCTCTCCTAAGAGTTTCAAGGTTCGAGGACGAAAACCTAGACCTAACGGTGATCATTTTCCCCTAGGAAAACGTGCACCCAAGAGTACACGTTAGATAGCTCCCATGTTCGCCAAGGGTATTTCCATATTTATATCATTTCATGCATTTACTTTCATCTTCATTTCGGCCACACACTCATCAGACACTTCACTTTTATTTTGTGTTTTATTCATCTCCATTTTCTTCATTTATTCTTCACGATTTTTGTACACACACCAACACCGAGTTCTTGCTCCATTTTGTCTTGCCATGTTATGCATTTCTCCCCTTATCATGCTCGGCCACATCACACACTAATCACCTTGCATTGGTAGTTGCATTCCCATCCTCATTTTCTTCACTTTTCCCACGGTTTTGAGCATACACTTCACCTGAGAACATTTTGTTACATTTGTGGGTTTATACACGGATCCTTATCTAGGGCCATCAAATCAAGTGGTATCAGAGCACAAGGTGCTTCCCAAGATGCATTTTGATGCATTTGACTCAGCCTTGGCACTAAGGTTTATCGAGTCAAAACTCTAGCACAAAACGGGGTTAGCCGCTCACTAGGTGTTTGATTTATGGTTCTGTTTTGTTGATTTTTAGATATGTATAATTTGTTATTTGCAGCATGTTTTTCCTTCATTTTATAGCCTTGCATCTTAGGGAAACATAAGGTAAAAATCGGCCAAAGTGAGCTCCACATTTCATCACCTTTTTCCTCTCAGTTTTTAGACTTAATCATTCTCGGTTTTTAGTGTTTACGCATCTCGGTTTTCAGCTTTATTTAGTTTATGTTTGAACCTACTTTTTGCATCTAGACATATCATTTGAATCATCTATTATATGCTAACATTTTACCCCTAAAAATCAGATTGCAAAGTTGGTATCAAAGTGTAACACCCGATTTTACGAGATTTTTGTTATTCCAATAAATAATGGCATTTTTGTAAATATGTCAAATTAAGTTCGTTTTGCGAACAGAAAGTTTTAATGGAGCCTTAGTGATAATTGAAATTATTGGTGAAATATGAAAATTTGGAGAAACCGAATCGTTAACTAAATAACAAGATAATCAAAGAAACAAATAGAAAATGAAATGGTGGGCAATTGGGTAATTTTGCAAACCAAAATTTAATAAAAATCACAACCCCTCTCTTTGTCCTCACACTTACACGGTTTTCTCTGCATTCTCTTCCTCTCCTCGCGAGATTTTCCTCCTCCCGTGGTGATTCCTCCTTCCGGCGACCAACGCTGCTCTGATTGACTTCCGTTCTTCGCGCTTTCTTCCTCAATCCCGACCCTAGGTATGAATCTATAGTTTTGGTACGTTAGATTTCGATTTCTAGGGTTTAAAACTGTTAGGGTTCGTTAGGGTTTTCGTTAAAAACGTGGATTGAGGTTCGAAATTGATAGGTTTAGCTTAGTTATGCCTCTAATTGACGTATTGAAGGTTATTTGACGTAGTTAGCTAATGTATTTGTGAATGTTAGGGTTTTGAAGGTTTTGAGTTTTGGAAAAACTCTATTAATGGGGGTTTTGAGGCGTTGAGCGTAAATTGCTCGATGAAATGCTTCAATGAGCTAGAATAGAGTTTTAGAAAATTTCCTTTAGCTAGGAGTTTATAGTTTTCGAGATTCAAAGGTTTAGACTAGATTTTAACGACTATTGTTGTGAATTGCCATAGGTGAACAACGCTCGTGGACGGAGCTAGAATTGCTACGGACGCGAGGTAAGTCTCTGTGACTCGTTGGCCGATTGGCCTACACATAAGATTCTGGTCGGATCGAGGAATGGAGAGATGTTTGTTGTGTTGGCTATTAGGTTGGTAGGTAGTTTAGTTATGTGTTAAGATGTATAAGTTTATTGTTTGTTGTGCTTGTTTTAGTTATGCTCATGAACGGCAAGCGTCATGTTATGAACAGCACGAAACAAGGGATTTCATGCATGTTTTTACAATGCAGAAAAGATACGAAAAATGGTATAATGAATGTACATGACTGGGGAACGTCGGTGGCGGTGGGTTTCAGACATGGCTGGCGGTAATGAACGCATGTTTTCTCCCCGGTAGATAAGCCTTGGCACTAAGGTTATCGATCAAAAACTCTAGACCAAACACGGTGTAGCGATCTCAATAGGTGTTTGATTTATGGTTCGGTTTTGTTATTTTTCGATATGTAAATTTGTTATTTGCCAGCAGTTTTTCCTTCATTTTATAGCCTTGCATCTTAGGGGGAAACATAAGGTAAAAATCGGCCAAAGTGAGCTCCACATTTCATCACCTTTTTCCTCTCAGTTTTTAGACTTAATCATTCTCGGTTTTTAGTGTTTACGCATCTCGGTTTTCAGCTTTATTTAGTTTATGTTTGAACCTACTTTTTGCATCTAGACATATCATTTGAATCATCTATTATATGCTAACATTTTACCCCTAAAAATCAGATTGCAAAGTTGGTATCAAAGTGTAACACCCGATTTTACGAGATTTTTGTTATTCCAATAAATAATGGCATTTTTGTAAATATGTCAAATTAAGTTCGTTTTGCGAACAGAAAGTTTTAATGGAGCCTTAGTGATAATTGAAATTATTGGTGAAATATGAAAATTTGGAGAAACCGAATCGTTAACTAAATAACAAGATAATCAAAGAAACAAATAGAAATGAAATGGTGGGCAATTGGGTAATTTTGCAAACCAAAATTTAATAAAAATCACAACCCCTCTCTTTGTCCTCACACTTACACGGTTTTCTCTGCATTCTCTTCCTCTCCTCGCGAGATTTTCCTCCTCCCGTGGTGATTCCTCCTTCCGGCGACCAACGCTGCTCTGATTGACTTCCGTTCTTCGCGCTTTCTTCCTCAATCCCGACCCTAGGTATGAATCTATAGTTTTGGTACGTTAGATTTCGATTTCTAGGGTTTAAAACTGTTAGGGTTCGTTAGGGTTTTCGTTAAAAACGTGGATTGAGGTTCGAAATTGATAGGTTTAGCTTAGTTATGCCTCTAATTGACGTATTGAAGGTTATTTGACGTAGTTAGCTAATGTATTTGTGAATGTTAGGGTTTTGAAGGTTTTGAGTTTTGGAAAAACTCTATTAATGGGGGTTTTGAGGCGTTGAGCGTAAATTGCTCGATGAAATGCTTCAATGAGCTAGAATAGAGTTTTAGAAAATTTCCTTTAGCTAGGAGTTTATAGTTTTCGAGATTCAAAGGTTTAGACTAGATTTTAACGACTATTGTTGTGAATTGCCATAGGTGAACAACGCTCGTGGACGGAGCTAGAATTGCTACGGACGCGAGGTAAGTCTCTGTGACTCGTTTGGCCGATTGGCCTACACCATAAGATTATGTCGATCGAGGAATTGGAGATGTTTGTTGTGTTG
Organism: Begonia masoniana; assembly: GCA_022432975.1. Taxonomy (NCBI): domain Eukaryota; kingdom Viridiplantae; phylum Streptophyta; class Magnoliopsida; order Cucurbitales; family Begoniaceae; genus Begonia; species Begonia masoniana. The sequence continues at coordinate 41,639,731 of CM039505.1, read as the reverse complement.
GCTAATTAGGTTGGGTAGTTAGTTTAGTTATGTTGTTAAATGTATAAGTTTATTGTTTGTTGTGCTTTGTTTTCGTTATGTCATTGTACACGTGCACGCGTCATGGTTTTATGAAAAAGCACGAAAAAGGAATTTCCATGCATGTTTTTACAATGCAGAAAAAGATAACGAAATGGTAAATGAATGTAATGATGGACACGTCGGTGGCGGTGGTTCAGACATGGCTGTCGGATGAAGCATGTTTTCTCCCCGGTTAGATACAAGGGGCTATCCAATCGTTGGATGTGCCACTTCTATCTAGCGAGAGTGAAGCTCCGGTGACATAAATGAAATGAAATGAATAACGAAAAGGTAGGATGCATAATTTATGAACTGTACATGCATAGCATTCACGTGCATTAACTTAGACTTACTAAGCCTCTAGCACGTGCATGAGAAGTTGCATAAGTTTTATATTCTTATCTTGTTCATGAGGAAAACATGCTCTTAAAACATTATCATATGCATAAAACGTTCGTGATGCATGAACATGAGAACTCCTAACTCATCAAGTCACAGAATAGTGCATTCATCCGACGGGAAATCATACCAATAAGTCAAATATCTACATAAGTAACAGACAATAGCTTAAATAACTTCTAATCATCGTATCAGTTTCTACCTAGTATCCTTGTGATGTAGGGCCCTAATGGCCAGGAATCTTACACATTCACTTACCTGGTTTCCTTAGCAACTTGAACTCCTTTTATTCAAACTTCTTCACCTAAAACATTTCACATCACAGTAGTTAAAACAAAACCCTAAAAGTTCCAATCACAAGTCATCCTAGAATCTAATAACTAAAGTCATTCCCGAATTCCCCTAGTCTAGTTCTCTGTGTGCAGTCAGAAATCCAAAACCAAAACAGCTAGGTCCAACTAACGATTAATCAGGGTCGGTTATATTAAATTTCCAAAATCGATTCGGAAATGACATTACAAAATCCAGGTTATAAATGTTGCTATTGCTACTCGGCCATTTGAGAAACCAAACTCCAACACCAAGCTGAAAAACATAGTTTAACAACTAACTGACAACTACATTGTCTAATCCATACCTCGAGCGTAGAGTATCCGAGAAATGGCAAGGGAACCGATCGTCGAAGGAAGGATTACTGGCAGGCAGAGAGCGAGAGCTCGGGAGAGGGAAATCGCTGAAAGGAGAAAGTGTCGGCTACAGTGGTATTGGTGAGATTTAAAAACTTTCCATCTCCTTTATATATCGATCACAGTTCACCCTAATTTCAATTTTTTCCACTCAACCTAGTTCACACAATTTGGAACAAATTTTGGTATTAAATTTAAATCAAAAGGTCCAAAAATAAGGGTGACAGTTAATTCCGTTAAGAAAATCACCTGACTGAAAATGTCAGGTGTTACAGGACCATTTCCCATAACAGAAAAGATAAGAGCTACGACGTACAAGCTACAATTGCCATCATCCATGGAAGGAGTTCATAATGTTTTCCATGTGTCGATGTTGTGAAAGTGCGTAAGCGATCCAACGCACGTTCTGAAGTTTGCAGTGAAAGTCTTACGTAATAAGACGATCTCTCTAGTGAAGGTGCTATGGAGAAATCATAATGTAGAGGAAGCCACGTAGGAACGATAGTAGGACATGATGGACAAATATCCAGAATTATTCAGGTACGAAATTTTGAGGACAAAATTTCTATCAAGGAGGGTAGGGTGTAACGCTCGAAATTTTTGGTATTTTGTTTTCTAGTGTTATGTTCGTAAATAGAGAAATTTAAGGTCATTTCATGAGTAGGAAGTTTTATTAGAACCCTAAGAATTGATTGAGAGATTTAGTGAAATAAGAAAAATTCAGAGAATCCAAATCGACGGGCTAAATAGTGAATTAGGTAGAGAATTAAGTGGAGGGGCAAAATAGTAATTAGGAGTTTATTTTTATAAACTCCTTAAAACCTCTCTTCTCTCCCTCCACAATCCACGGTTTTTCTCCAGAGCATTTTCCTCCCTCTCCCTCTGCGAACTTCTTCTCCTCCGATGATTCTACGCACGGCTGGACAATTCCTCTCCAAACGCCGATTCTCTTCCGATTTTCCTCCAAGTTCAAAGCCCTAGGTAAGATTTAAGTATACTAGACGTTTAGTTTCCAGTTTTAGGGTTGAGAATAGTTTTTCGATTTAGTGTTGTGAACTTGTAGGTTAATGTTAGATATTGGTGGGTTTATCGTATTAGTGACTTTTAATGGTGAAATTATGGTTATTGTTGGTAGTTAAAGTGAAAGAATGAATAATGGTTGATTATTGGGTTGAATTTGGTTGTTGGAGAGTGTAAATGCCATTAATGGTTTGATAAAGCAATTGTTAGCTCAATTTGCTTGGGGAAATGCTCGAATGATGTAAACCGAAGTTTTTAGGAAATTTCCTTAGTTAGGAGTACGTTTGGTTTTAGAAACGATTTATTTAGAATTGGTTTTAATGATGAAATTGTGAAATGTCTTAGGTGGACAAGGATCGAGGTGAGGTGCTCGGCTTGCTAAGGGCGCCATGTAAGTGAGTGTTAGGTTTCTGGCCCTTAAGGCCCTACATTGTATCAATACTAGGATATCTGAGTTTGATGATGTTTAATGCATTGTGGGGTTTTGATGAGTCGGGTAGCAAATGGCGTTAGCTATTAGTTATGTGTTATGCTTGCTTACGAGTTATGTACGTTTATGGAATTGTCATTGATGATTGTTGATTGTCTTAAGTGCATTTCCTCTCATGCATCATGTTTTCTAAAGATGGCATACCCAAATGTTTTACATGTATGTTTTCATGAAAAAGGAAGTAAAAAGATGAAATGTATGTAATGGTCAAGCGTGGGTAGTGTATGAGTAGGGCATAGGGAACGATAAATGGAAACTCACTAGCAAGACAAGTACACCCGATAAATGATAACTCACTCGCAAGTCACGTGGTCTACGGAGTTGACGGGGTGGTGCCTATGACTACTCTTACATAAATCCCCCTTGTTCCCATGTTATGTAACGTTAAAGAAATGAAATGAACATGTTTTTACGAGATCATGCATTCATTTTTATGTATATGTTTAGTGTACTCTTTACTAAGCGTTAGCCTTATCGTTTAAATCGTATGTTGTAGGTGACGAAATCAAAGGTGAGAAACATCCTCCTGATGTCAACATATAGGGCGGTCGACGGATGGTGCTCATGGCGGGCTTGGGTGGTGCTGGAACGGTTTATTTTGACCCGTGGGTGTGCTCTGAGCATTTTTGGGGTGAAAGTATGTAAAGGTATTAGGGGTAGTTTAAATGGATGTCTATTTTGGATGATTAGTAGGTAGCTTGGAGATATTGTTGTTTTGGATAATTTTATGAATGAGTTTACCCTTAAGACGTTTTTATAAGTTTCCGTTGCATATTTTTACATTGGTGAAATGGATTAAGTATCGAATTGAATTTGAAGATTAGGGTATGTAGATTTGCAAGTAAATGAGTGGCATATTAGGTGGAGATAGATGGGTGAATTGAGGATATGTTATGACTGAAGTTTTGTAGGTAAAAAGTGAGAGAAAAGCAAAGGAAAGAAGAAAGAAAGGGGAATGAGGTGCATAGGGCACGCACGCGGGGCGAGCAGGGCGCGCGGTGTGCATGTAGCTCTGCTCAACTGATCGATCAGCGCTACAGGGCGCTATCGATTGGTGGAATTATCCTCCCCAGACACCCGACAGAGTGTGTGCCTATCGATCGGCGCTCAATGGTTGATCGATCGGCTGATTTGATAGTTTTTGGGTGTTCGACAGAACATTAGCTGATCAATCGATGTCTAATAGCCGATCGATCTGTCAGGCTCCCTTAAGGCACTAGCCGCGCGGTAGGCGCGTGACAGGTGCTCTGTTGTGCACAGTGTGCGTGGTGGGCGTGCGGCGCGATATAGTGTGTGTAATGTGGTGTGCGAGACGTACGGTGCACAGGGTAGGCGCACGGTGGGCGCACGGTCGACAAGTGTTGCGTGCGTGGTAGGCGCCGGGGTTTTAAAAGCGATTATGTAGACTGCCTGCCAACTTAAACCGCCGCACGAGGACTCTCCATCGACTGTAAGTGTTTATGTATGATTCTTAGATGTTTATATTATTTTGTGTTTTGTAATGTGTCTTGGAATAGCAAAATGACGAGAGCACCTAGACAACCCAAAGAGAATCCCATTAGCCAACTTATGGACCTAGTGAACCGGCAGTCGGAGCACATAGGGATTTTACTACATCGGGATGGAAATGGTAACGAACAAGACAATGCTCCTCAGGACCAAAGCTGAGAGAGATTCGGGCGACTTAGGCCCCTAACCTGTGACGGACAGTCTTCAGACCCCACGTGTGCGGAGGAGTGAATCCGTAAGATTGAGAGTATGTTTACTTATGCCAATGTGGGAGAAACCGAGAAGGTAACATGTGCAGTGTTTCATTTGGAGAAGGATGCTAGTTTCTGGTGGGACACAGTTAAGGTCACCACGGATGCCGGGATTACGACATGGGTAAGGTTTAAAGTGGCATTCTACGTAAGTATTTCAATCGGACCCTCCGAGCTAACAACAGGACGGAGTTTACCCAGCTATGCAAGAATTGGTCACTCGCCAAGTATGTACGGAGGTTCGAATCGTTATCCCGTTATGCAGGTCAGTTGATTAGCGAGGAAGAGGACAAGATTTACTAATTTGTGCAGCGGTTGAAACTAGAGATTCTGAAAGGAGTGAAGACTGCAGGTGTTGATGATATGCCGTACCACACGGTCGTGGCCAAGGCCCTAGAGTTGGATGATATTGAGATGAAGCTTCAACAGCAAAGAGAAGCGCTGAGGAAGTTCTTTAGAGAGGTACAACCGCAGCAAAATTGGGGTTTGCAGCCTCAATAACAACGGGGCGTTAAGAGGCTCAATGAAGCATCGACCGATCAAAACAAGAGTAAACAACCACGAGGGGTTTCCCAAGCTCCTCTATGCCCTATGTGTCAGAGAAATCACTTTAGGGAGTGCAAGCTGCATTCAGGCCGATGTTTCAGGGGTGATAAGATGGGTCATAGGGCCAGAGATTGTCCAGGGAAAAGCAAGAGGCCACCAGGCGGTCCTTCAAGAATATTTGCCTTGTTTGATGATGAAGAAGTCGCTCAGCCATCAGTTGTTTCAGGTATTATTTTGGTTTGTAATATAGCAGAATGTGTATTGATTGATACGGGAGCAACCCATTCTTTTATATAGCACGAGGGTATATGACTAAGTGGAACCTAGAGTTTACTCCCGCTGACCGTAGCCACAGTGTTACGTTACCCTCCGAGGAATTTTTGCACTCAGACCAGGTGATACAAGGAGATGTGATAACGATTGGTGGTCAGAAGATGTATGCAAACTTGGTTATCATAGGCATGAAGGGGTATGATGTAATTTTAGGGATGGATTGGTTTTTTAGGCATTATGCTACAATCAATTGCAGATCAGAAGTGGTAGATTTTAAACCCCTGAATGATGAGGGTTACTCGATTCAAGCGACCCTCCGTTCAAACCAGATGCCTATAGTATCGTCCATGGGTGCTCAGCACTCGATGAAACTTGGAAATTTGGGTTTTATAGCGAGTGTGTTTGATGTACAGATACAAAATGAGAAGAGGCTTTATGATATTCCAGTAGTTGAAAGGTTTCCGAAAGTTTTCTTGGACGAGTTACTAGGCTTACCCCCTGACCAAGAGATGGACTTCACTATTGAGGTTATTTCTGCTTCGGCGCCAGTATCGAAGAATCCTTATCGGATAGTGCCTGTTGAGTTGAGGGAATTACAAACCCAGTTAAATGAATTAATGGACAAAGATTTTATACGCCCAAGTGTATCTCCTTGGGGCGCTTCGGTGTTGTTTGTAAAGAAAAAGGATGGCTCATTAAGCATGTGCGTGGATTATCATGAATTAAATAAATTAACCATCAAGAATAAGTGTCCATTGCCGAGGATTGATGACCTGTTTGATTAGCAACAAGGGGCTAGTGTGTTTTCAAAGATTGATTTACGTTTAGGATATTACCAACTGAAGGTTAATGCTAGGGATATACCAAAGACAGCCTTCAGAACCCGTTACAGGCATTACGAGTTTATGGTGATGTCCTTTGGATTGACAAATGTCCCAACAGCTTTTATGGACCTAATGAACATAGTATTTCAAGAGTTTCTAGAAAAGTTTGTGATAGTGTTCATAGACGACATTTTGGTGTATTCCCGAAATGATGAAGAGCATGCAGAGCACTTGAAGGCAGTTCTGACTACTCTCAGGCAGCATCAGTTGTATGCCAAGTTTTCTAAGTGCGAGTGTTGGCTAGACCAAATGAATTTCTTGGGACATATTATTTCGAAAGAAGGAGTTTCTGTGGACCTAATCAAGATTCAACCGTGAAGGAGTGGCCACAGCCGAAAAATGCAAGCGAAGTACAAAGTTTTTTAGGCCTAGCTGGATATTATAGGAGGTTCATTGAAGGATTCTCTATTATAGCCAAGGCTCTGACGAATTTGACAAAGAAGGAAGTGAAGTATGATTGGTCTAAAACTTGTGAAGAAAGTTTTCAGACCCTAAAATAGAAGTTGACCACAGCACCGTTGTTGATATTGCCCGTGGAGAACGGGATGTTCAGTATTTACTGTGACGCGTCCAAAGTCGGATTGAGATGTGTGTTGATGCAAGACGGAAAGGTCATTGCCTACGCCTCTAGGCAACTGAAAAGTTACGAACAAAATTACCCCACACATGATTTGGAATTGGCAACAGTGGCGTTTGCGTTGAAGATATGGAGACACTACCTTTATGTACAGAAGTGCGAGGTGTTTTCAGACCACAAGAGCTTGAAGTATCTCTTTACGCAAAAAAACTTAAATATGAGGCAAAGAAGGTGGTTGGAGTTCGTGAGTGACTACGATTTTGAAATAAAGTACCATCCAGGGAAGACAAACATGGTGGCAGATGCTTTGAGTAGGATGCCTAAGACGGAGCAGACCACTATTTTTAGTATGCCAGCTTCTTTGAAAAGAGAAATCCAGAGGTTTAAGTTGGAAGTAGCTACTGAGCTTTCAGCCTTAAGTTCGGACTTAACAATACAGCCAACTCTTTTAGAAAGAATTAAGGAAGCTCAACAGACAGACTCAAGGGAAAAGGAGAATATTTTGGCCAAGTTAATAGATGCATCTTCCGAATTCAGTTGCTCGGAGGATGGCATTCTAAAATTTAGAGATCGTTGGTACGTTCCGAAGGATGAAGAGTTGAGAAAGTTGATTTTGGCAGAAGCACACTTATCGTCTTTCTCATTGCATCCAAGTAACACCAAGATGTACCGAGATTTGAAAGTGCACTATTGGTGGCCCAACATGAAACGAGAGGTAGCCAGCTATGTACAATCATGTCTAGTTTGCCAACAGGTGAAGGCAGAGCACCAAAGACCAGGTGGAATGTTGCAACCTTTACCGATTCTCGAGTGGAAATGGGAGCAAGTTTCAATGGATATTGTAGTTGGCTTACCGAGGACAACCAAGGGTCACGATAGTATATGGGTTGCGGTGGATAGATTGACTAGGATGGCTCATTTATTGCCAGTGAAAATGACATATACAATGGACCAATTTTCTGAATTATATGTCTAAGAGATCGTTAGATTACATGGGATTTCAGTATCGATTGTTTCGGACATGGATCCCAGGTTTACTTCGAGATTTTGGAGGAATTTGCAAGGATCTATGGGTATGAAGTTAACGTTTAGCACTGTATTTCATCCTCAAACTGACGGACAATCCGAACGGATGATTCAGATACTCAAGGATATGTTGAGAGCATGCTTTCTAGAGTTTCAAGCGTCATGGAGCCGGTATTTACCACTGGTCGAATTTTCTTATAACAACAGCTAGCAGTCTACAATTAGTATGGCTCCATACAAAGCATTGTAGGGTAGAAAGTGTTGATCGCCTCTATATTGGCATGAAGTGGGCGAAGCTAAATTGATTGGTCCAGAAATTTTACAACAACTATCTGAGAAGGTCGCTGTAATTAGACAAATGACTGAAACTGCACAGAGTCAACAAAAGAGCTATGCAGATCGAAGAAGAAGAGATCTGGAGTTTGTAGTAGGAGATGAAGTGTTTCTAAAGATTTTGCCGTTTAAGGGCATTGTATGTTTTGGTAAAAGAGTAAAGTTGAATCCAGGGTTCGTTGGACGGTTTCCAATAACAGAAATGATAGGAGGAACGGCGTACAAGCTATACTTGTCGTCATCTATAGAAGAAGTTCATAATGTTTTCTACATGTCAATGTTGCGAAAGTGCATACGAGATCCAACGCACGTAGTGGAACCAATTAATCTGGAAGTTCAACCGACTTTGTCTTATGAGGAGAAGCCGGTGCAGATTCTGAAGTCTGCAGTGAAGGTTCTACGCAACAAGACGATCCCTCTAGTGAAAGTGCTTTGGAGAAATCATAACGTAGAGGAAGCCACGTGGGAGCGACAACAGGACATGATGGAAAAATATTCAGAATTGTTCAGGTACGCAATTTTGAGGACATAATTTTATTGAGGGTAGGATGTAACGCCTGGAATTTTGATATTCTGCTTATAAGGGGTTATATTTGTAAATATAGTATTTTAAGCCCGTTTTACGAGCACGAAGTTTTGTTAGAACCCTAGAAATTAATTAGGATGTTCAGGGGAATAAGGAAATTTCAGAGAATCCAAATTGATAGGTTAGATAACAGAATAGGTAAAGGATTAAGATGAGGGGCAAAATGGTAATTTGGGAAGTTAAAATTATAAAAAATGAAACAAACCCCCCTATCAGTTTTTCTGTCCACTTCACGATCCCCCCCCCCCCCCCCTCTTAAGAACACTCCTCTTCTCGCATGGTGATTCCTCATTCAGCCAACGATTTGTCCCTCCAACGATCGATTTCTCTTCCATTTTTCCTTCAACGATCAAAGCTTAGGTAAGCTTTAAGTGTTCTAGATGTTTAGTTTTCGATTTAGGGATTGATACCGGTTAGGGTTGTTAAATTGTAGGATTAGGTTAGAAATTGATAGTTTTGTGATATTAATGTACATTGATGGTGTATTTATGGTTATAGTTGGTAGTTAGAGTTAATTAATGTATATTGATTGGATTTTTGGGTGGTTGAGGAGTTAAACAGCATTAATGCTCGCTTAAGGAACTTGTGAGCACAAAGTGCTTAGTGAAATGCTCGAAAGAGATAAACCAAAGTTTCTAGGAAATTTGCCTTAGCAAGGAGTTTTGATTAGTTTTGAAATTCGGTTATTAGGGTCGATTCTAACGATGAATTGTGAAATGTCTTAGGTAACAAAACTAGAAGTGAGGTGCTCGGAATTGCTAAGAACGCTAGGTAAGTGTGTGCTAGGTTGATTGAGTATTACTAATTGTGGGGTTTTGACGAGTCAGGTAGCCTAGTATATTAGTTACTTGTTACGTGTCATGTTCAATATGAATTATGTAGGTTTCTGAATTGTCTTTGATGATTGTATATGTGCATTTCTTCACATGCATCATGTTTTCTTTAAAGCCATACGAAATGTCTTTACATGCATGCTTTCAAGTAAACGATGTAAATAATATGTAAAGTATGTAATTGGATAAGTGTGGGTAGCATATGAGTAGGGCGCGGGCAGGGCACTTTCATGGTAACTCATGGGGCAAGGCAAATACACCCATTAAATGGCAACTCACGGGGCAAGGCATGTGGTCTACCGGGTAGACGGAGTGGTGACTGTGCCTACTATGTGTGGAATCCCCTTTATCCCCATGTCATGTATAACGTTAAAGAAATGAAATGAACATGTTTTACGAAAGTCATGCATCCACGTATAGGTTATGTTTAGTGCACTCCTTACTAAGCATTAGGCTTATTGTTTAATTCGTATGATATAGGTGACGAAGTTGAAGTGAAGACCCTCCTCTTGATGACAAAGTATAGGTGGTCGGTGATACAGTGCTCGTGGCGGGCAGGTAGTGTGTAGGCATGGCTACTGACCCGTGGGTGTGATCCAACCAACTTTTTGGTAAATGTAGGTGAATATGATAGATGTAGGATCAGTTGGATATGATTTTGAATGTATAGTGGATTGCTTGGAGATACTGTTGTTTTGGATAGTTTCTTTATGGATGGGTTTGCTTTTGGAGATGTTTTTATGAGTTTCCACTGCATATGTTCGTCATTGATGAAATGGTTTGGATATTAGGTCAAATTTGATGATTAAAGTATGAGGTTTTCAAATAAATGGGTGTGTATATTAGGTGGAGATTTATGCGGATGGTTTGGAGATGTTATATGATTGATGTTTGTAGGTAAAAGTGGTGAAAAAGCAAAGGAAAAGGGGAAAAAGGGGAAAGGGTGCGCGGTGCGCACGGTAGAGGCACGTTGGGTGCGCAGTTAGCGCGCACAAGGCGCCCAGGAGCGGCGGGCAGCGGCGTGTTGCTCTGCCCTGCCGATGGATCGGCACTTGATGGCCGATGGATCGGCGGAGGCGCTGTAATTTGGACAAAAAACCAGAGCGCCCACCGATCCATTGGCACTCATGGCCAATGGATCGGCTAGAGAAAACGCGTGGCACCCGAGAGGGTGCAAATGGATCGGCTGAGCAGCCGATCCATCGGCTCCTATGGGGCGCTAGGCGCGAAGCGCGGAAGAGGTAGGCATGCCCGGGGCGTGCGCAATGTGGGTGTGCTGTGTGCGCACGATGCGCGCTTGGCGTGGGCACACAACGTGTGGGGCAGATGCGTGGCGTGGTGCGGTGTGCGCGAGTTATGCACCGTGGCTGCACGGTAGGCGGGCATTGCGCGCGGTGCGTGTGCCATGATCACGCGGTGGGAGCGTGGTGCGTATTACAGGTGAATGATAGGAGCGCGGCGTGGTCTTCCCGATGGCCCTCGGTGGTGCGCGTGGTGATGCATGATGAGCCTGCGTTGCGCGCAACACAGGCGCCGTGGACGCTCGGTGCTCGTGCAGCTAGAGCACAGGGTGCACGAGGAGGCGTGCACCAAATGTTGGGTGCGCCCCATGCACAAGTCCCCCATGTTTTCTTGGGTCCCAAGTTTAAAGTGATGTTTTCTGGCCCTAAACGAGTCTTTTTACGTACGTTTTAAGTTAGGCTTGAAATGTCGATTGAAGAGGATCGATGTTCAAGTCCGTTTTTAAAGTTTTAAAGAGAAAAATGAAAATTTTTATGAAAATGAACGGTGATTAAGTTAAGAGTATGTCACGGCAAGTCCATGGCAGCCCTAATGGGATTGGGGTCATGACAAGGTATCTCTACAAGATTAATGTTGTTTTCTTCAATCCCTTTGGACTCTTCCAAAACTTTTGGCCCCTGATGGTAGAGGATGACCTTGTCCTTCTGCATGCTAAGGAGGCCCATTATAAGATCACAAACTAAGACCCATAATTTACTTAACTTTTTCACTAATGAGTTTGTATTTTTTTGTAGGAATGGATCCTATTGTCAATTTGACTTTGGGAGCCTAACTTGGAAGATATGGATCATCCTGTTCACAGCCTCACTTGGACTACACAAATAGAGTCCTCAAATGGCGCAATGAGAATTTGTCTTCCCGGCCCTTAAATTATGTAATTTTATTTTTTTCAAACTTTGTGGCAAACTCTAGCCTTTTTGTATGAACTATTTATAATGCATCCTGCATTAGATTGAATGGTTATGATTAGATGTATGATGGTGGATGATGGGTTGAAGACTTAGCCAACAGAGAAGAAAAGCTAACCAACAAAATGGACTCAAATGAAGACTTGGCCCAAAGGAGAGCCAAATTTAATGTATGAATTTTGCAAATACAATTGTTAGTGGCATCATGGATCCATGACTTGGCCAAAGCTCAACCCTTGATCAAGCTAGGCGTGGAATTCACCATCACCATCGATCTGCCGCGCGCGGGCAGCAGCGAGTGGCGTGCGGACAGCAGCTTAACCATCGGATGAGGGCGCGTAGGGCAGCATCATCACCGCTGATTAATGGCGCGCGCTGGAGCATTAGATCAGGCACGCAGGGATGTATCAGGCCATTGATCAGGGACGCGCACGGATCACCATCTGGACTGCTGATGTCACGCGCGCTTGGCTGTATCTCGACCATCGGTTGGCGCACACATGGATGCTCATCCTCGGCTGCCGATTGCATCTTCATCCAAGGGCTCCAATTCACTCTTCAATTTTTGCCAAAACCCAATGATCCATCCTAGGATTTTCTATTTAAGGCATGACATTGATGTTTGTAGGAACTTTTTTCCATTTTAATGAAATTTCTATTTCCCTAACTGAAGTGTTAGAAGACCTACGGGTATCATCAGTTTTCTAATCGAGTGGAGAAGCCCTCCATTGTTCCCCTAGCCTTGGGTGGCTAGGTGAACTTTTACTCTTCCCTCACATCTCTCTTTGAAGAGTATAAAAGGTTTGAGGACTAAAAGCTAGGCCTAACAGTGGTTGTTTTCCTACAGGAAAACATGCACCCGTGAGCCAAACGTTATATAGCTCTTGGGTCCGCCAAAGATATTTCTATTTCCTTTACATTTTTATGCATTTTCTTCCCTTGTCACTTCGGCCATCTTCACACACATTCACCCTTTAATTTTTGTTTCATTTTCCATCTTCATTTTCATCACTTTCTCCACGATTTGTATACACTACTCACCCGATTTCTTTGCTCCATTTTCTTTACCATTTTATGTCTTTCTTCCCTTATCATTTTTGGCTAACATCACACACACTTCACTTTTGTTCCTATTTCTCCTCGATTTTCACTTCACACCAACACCTGGGTGCTTTATCTATTTTGTGGGTTTATACACGTCTCCTTCTCTAGGGCCACCGTGTTACCTTCACATCTTCACCCTTGTTAAAGGTTTTCCCATTAAACTGAACTTGAACTTGCGCTTGCAAAGGGGGAAATTCGATTGTATTTGGAGAGTTTGACAAAAAAAAGACTATGATCTTGCTCTTGTGACATGCCTCGGAAGCCCGTCACAAGATCACAAACTCGGGCACAAAAGTTAATCACTCAATGTTCTAATGAATTGTCTCTTTTTGCAGGTTTAGATCACATCATGGACTTGACTTGGGAGCCGACTTTGAAAAATGTGGAGAAGCCTTGTCACGTCATTCATTGGAGCCCTATGGGAATTTGTCTTCCCGGGCCCTTAAATGTGTAATTTTAATTTAAAACTCATTGGCATACATTTGCCTTTATTGTTTGGATTTTATAATTGCCTTTCATGCATTAGATTGTGTGGTTAGGACTAGATGAATGGTGGTGGATTTGAGTTGAAGAAAATTCAACAATTCAAAGGAAAAGAGACATCCACAAATCGAGCCCAAAGAAAGACTCAGCCCAAAGAAGAGCCCACATCCAAAGGTATGATTTTGCAGGTACACATGTGGGTGGAGGCATGGATTGATGAGTTGGCACAATCTCCACCTTGAGCTAGGTTTTGGAGCGGCTTCAATCTCAGCCGTTGGAATTGGGCGCGCGCTGGCGCGCGGAACAGCGCCATCTGGCATGGGAGCAGCGCTTTTT
>CM039505.1:41558294-41626025 GCA_022432975.1 Begonia masoniana | reverse complement strand
AATTTTACCTACGTTTCATCTAACATACCAAAAGACCTATATACGTCCCCACCCGGGTTGAACGTCCCTCACTCTCACATTCTGTGCGCAGCACACTCCCCGCATCATGTCTTCTTCACTGACTCATCATCAGAGGAGGAACGTCGTCCTCACCCCTGTTTCGATAATCCACCTACACCATACAGAAAATTTATGAGCTAAGCTTCAACAAGTTTCGTAAATGCAATCATGCTATGCGTATGAATTTCACATTTTTTTTTTTTTTTTTTTTTTTTTTTTACAGACAAACTCACACCGTGCCTGAGCCCATCCCGCTTGACGCCAGAACGACAGATTACGTTTATTCATTCCGCTTTCTTTACATTTTTCATTTCATATACGTCCTTCTTAAAAACAAGTGCAAATTTCCTTTTTCATACTTCGAAAACCGTGATGCGTGAACATTTCCTATCAGCGGAAAGTAAAACAAACAGTTCATAATCCATACAATATAACAATAACCTATAAACATTTAACTAACTACCCCCTAACAACGTAAACAAGGAACCCTCAAGGATCCTTGATAACGACTACGAAGTATGTGTTATACCTTCGGTCAAGCAAGTCACGAGACTTACACTTGAGTTGCGCGGATCCAAGCTTCGTCCACTGGAGTCGCGGCTGGGTAAACAGATTGTCGTTAAAAACCCATTAATTTTAACTTATAACGGCCAAATACAAATCCTTCTAACTAATTCTCCTAAATTCTCCCTAGCTATTTAGAGTATTTTGCGAAGTCAATTAAAGCTTTATAATCCGAAATCCCTCTACTTACGATTTTTCTAAAACTCGACTTTTAACCGCAATTATAACTTTTTTCGCAATTGACTTTTCTTCGTCCAATAAATCGTCCCATATGTTCAAAACATATACTTAATTTACGGCTACCTATTAATTACAGCCCTAATTCGAATTTTTTATCAACCTAACTGAAAAACCCTGACCCTATCGACCGAAACCCAAAATACATGCTCAGAGACCGAAGCTACATCCCGAGGTTTCGATATTAAAGAAATGACGGGAACATAGAAACGAAGGAGATCGGTGGCGGAAGTTGAGGATCGCCGCGGCGAGAGGAGAATCACCAGAGAGACAGAGAACTTTGTTCGCTGAAAACATTTTCAATAATTAAAATCGTTTAAGGCAATTGCTTTATAATGACATTATTTCCTAAAATGACCATTGTTGCCTTCCATCAGTTTTATATATTAGTTAAGTTTCGTCCTTCGTTTCGTTAATCGTCACTATTTGGGTTCACCAAAGTTCCTTATTTCCCGACAGTCCACTTACTATTTGGGATTTATACAACCGTCCGTTCGCATTTTGACCTCGTTTGGTATTGTTTTACGAGATGTCTCTTACATTACGAAAAAGCTTATTTACTTTACTACTCGTATAATAGTGTTGATCTCCGAAAATTTCCGTAAATCCTAAATTCGGATTATTCGTTAGAATCTAATTGACGCTTTTTTTTTTTTTTTTGTGAAACGACCTGATTTGATATATTTACCAAACTTTCCACTATATATAATAATAATATAAGCACAGGTCCGTACAAACCGGTATTACATTAGCGATCCGATCGCCTGTAATGTGGGCGATCGTCGCCTCACAGTTTGAACACGCCGATCGTCGGCTGAAATGGCTGATCGATCGCCCCTGTAATTTTTCTTGGCATTTTTGCCGTTTATAGGTTGCCCCTGTTTTTCTTAGGGCCGATCTTTCTCTTTTTTTAATATTTTATTTAATTGATTTAAGGGTTGTTTTAATGATTTCATTCTCCGAACGCTTTTACCGATTAAATTCCGCTTAAACGTTATAAGTTTACTTAGGACTAAAAAAAAATTTTAACGGGAAATCCCGGGTAAAGAATTAGGGTCGTTACCGCAGATTCCAACTGAGGATTGTACTCTACCGGGGGGGTAAGCCACCCACTTGCCACTCCAATCCTCTCAACGATTGGGAATGGCCAATGTAACGCGGGGGACCTTTCCCTCACCAACCTACTGACCCACGGTAGATGACCTTCACGAAGACAATGGCCCCAGCATTGGACCTCCGACCTCACCTCTCTTCAAGCGGCATAAAAAAACTCTCTGCCGGCTCTGCACCGACATGCACCTTCACGGCTCTAGTGGATCTTCTCGTTGGTCTCTCTAATTTATCAGCCTACGCGCATTCTTCCTCTTCTCGGCCCAACACAAGGAGAACTACAATGCCAACATACAATGCCTCAAATGGAAAACCCCATGCTGTTCTGGAAGCTGTGATTATACACAAACGTTACAGGGCAAGTGGTCTATCCAACTGCTACCGAATCCATATACAGACCCAGCATGATCCTCTACGATCTGAATCGTTCGTCTCAGTACTGCCGATTGTCTAGGGATGATATTCATACTAAATTGGTCTTCGTACCGAGGCTCTTTCTGTAATCCTCTCCACAAATCCGAGATGAAACGAGGATCACGATAAGACATATGCTGTCAAAAGGCCCCAATGAAAAGAACATGTTCTGCACATACAATCGACTGAGCTGAAACAGGTGAAAAAGTCATCCGAACGGATGAAATTGCTGACTTCGTCAATCGATACACAATAACCCAGCTCGAATCCAACTCTGTGAAGTCCTGGAAGGTGGGTAACGAAATCCATTGTGACTTCCTCCCACTTCCATTTCGGAATGGCAAAAATAGCTGGAGCAACATGCAGGCGCTGGTGCTCTTGCTTTGACTCTCTCGGCATTGTTGTAAATCTGGCAACAAACGAAATTCTGCATACCTCCCTTTTTCATGCCAGCCCACATTTGACTCTTCAGTCTGATACATTTTAGTACTGTCGGGTGTGAATGGAAAAAACTGGCTTCGATGCGCCTCACAAAATAGCCTGCCTCAGTGGCGTCTTGGGAACAATGCCACTTACCATGATAGAACAAGTCTCCATCAGCGTTCATTGTAACCCATCGAGCTATTTCCCCATTTCTGAGTGTCCCACCTGAAACCACTAAGCTCCTTGTCATGGCTGCAGCTGCCGCTGTTCACCTTTGAGAGCATCGAGGTTGTAGCCATAAGGGGAGACAAAAACCTGGCTCCCAGTATCATGATACTGCAACCGAAATCTCTGACACCACAAGCTTTCTTCCATCACTCCAGAAACCATGCAAGATATGGAAGCGAGGATACCGGGTCAATGCATCAGCAACTAAACATAGCCTTGCCGGAGGTAGTCCAGACTAAAATCATAATCCTCTCTAAATATCCATCCACCTGCGCTGCCTCAAGTTAAGGGTCCTTCTGAGTGAATAAAACTTTTAAAACTCTTATGATCGAGAAAAACCTGGAAGCTGATTCCATATAATAACTCCGACATATCTTCAAAGCAAAGCGACAGTGGCGAGCTCTAGGTCGTGTGTAGGATAATTTGTTCATGGGGCTTCAGCTGCCGAGAGGCATAAGGCCACTACCTTACCATGTTGCATCAATACACACCCCAAAACTCAACACAGGGGAGGCGTCGGTATAAAAAGCATTAGGGAAGGTTCCCATCCGGAAACTAGTCAGAAGAGGGAGCACTGGTCAGCCTTCGCTGCAAGTTATCAAATGCATTGACGTCCTCACCTAATCAAACCGACATCTTTCCGCGGTACGCCTCCGAGTGGTTTCGGCAATAGAAGAAAAATTCTATACAAAGCGCCGATAATTACCCGCTAACCGAGGGAAACTAGAATCTCTGAGACATTCTTGGGGGTTTCCCGTCCCAAATATGCCTTATCTTCGCAGGTTCAACAGAAATACCCTCACGCGAAACGATATGGCCAAGAACTTCACCTCAGAAGCCCGAAAGAACTCACAATTGATGCGCTTGGCATACAACTGTGGCTCCCTCACTGTTTGCAGGAACAAGCGGCGATGCTCACAGGTCACGATGAGTCTAGAATAGACCAGGACATCATCAATGAAGACACCGCAAAACCCGATCCAAATTGGCCGAAACGATCCAGTTCATGAGATCCATAAAACACCGTGGGGCATCCGCTTAGTAAAGCCCGAAACGTAGTACAAAAATTTCAAACAGCCATAATCTGGTCCGGAAGCAATCTTAGGTATATCCTCCCGTGAATCTTCACCTGATGATACCATGTCTCAAGTACATCTTTGAAAAATTACCGCGACCACAGCTGATCAAACGAGGTCGTCAAGCGTGCAAAAGTACTTATTCTTCATAGGACCCGATTAAGCCTGCGATAGTCAAACACAACCTCAATGATCCCATCCGCATTCTTTGCGAATAAAACGGGAGAGCCCCAAAAAAAGGCGACACACTCTCCCAGGGATAATGCCTTACTTGCAGGATCATCTAACTGATTACGCAGCTCAACTCAACTGAGGGTTGCTACCTGTAGGCAGAAATGGGAGACTGAGAGTAAGTCGCTCCTGGAACGAGATCAATACCAAACTCGATCTCTGGTCTGGAGTGGTAAACCCGGTGGCTAGCTATCAGGAAAAGACCTCATCGTACTCTCTGACGACTGAAATAGCACTATCCTCTACTGTTCTCCCGGTCTCAAAGTCTAGGTCAAATCAACCAACTCCTCCATACTACCAATCCGCAGCCAGACTCGCAAACTACACGAAACAGGATTTAACAATCCCATTACAAGGACCTCTGTGGATGGTCAACAACTCGCCCAATCCTCGAGGGGTAACTGTAACCGGCCTCAAGTGGAATCAAACTATTGCCGCTTATTGGTCAGCCCATCACACCAGAAATGACATCAAAAACTGGTCATAGGTAGAACGATAAGATTGGCTGAGGAAACTTACAATCGGCGATCACCACACAAAGATCTGTAGATATATGCAAATCAACCCTTGTGCCCAGCGGAGTATTCAAAAGGAAAAGGAGTTTCCATCTCTTCGATGGCTAACCCAATACTCAACAAACTCAACAGAAATTAAACGAATATGACGCGCCACTATCGATGAACACACGAGCAAAAAGTATGAAAGATGAGAAGAGTACCATCCAACAACTTGATGGTGTCATGCCCGGAAAAAATACTACTTCCCGATGTATAGAATATGACTGACCAGCAATCCTTTTGCTTTATAATCGCGAACACGGCCGCTGCTCTGTAGGTAGAGCCACGAGGGTACTTTGTCCGCAGCTGATGAACAGGAAGGGACACCTGTAATAACCAAATTCATCGTACCACTAATTACTCGTGCCATAGTGTTTTGATTGACAACTTTTCAATTTGAAATAAAGAGAAGCAGGAATATTGAGAATGTCAAACAAGTATGAGACCAATAGCAAACTTTAACATCTAAAGAAGAATGGATGAACCAATGAAGAGAGTTTCAAAAAGCCAAAAGGAACATAAGTACCAATAGGAATGAAGAATAGTGTTGAGTTTGAATAGTCAACAATGAAGAACCAATGGAGGGGAGTTTATGAAGGAGGTAAAACTTTCAAAAGACAACAGGAGCCGGAACCATGTGGAAATTAAAGGAACGAAGTAAAGAGAGAAAAGGAGGAAAACATGAAGAAAAGTCAAAATTCCCCTTTAAACCTAAAAATGGACACCTCAACTCTACTCATCTTAAGGTAACTCTCGTAAGACCAAGAGCCACCGAAAAATTTTATCCTCAATTTTTAGAGCTCTCCCTTCTCCAAAGCTCGGTCTCGGTAAGAATAATCAGGGTAAGTTAGATTTGTAGATATGGTATTAAATCTGGTATAGGGTGATAAAATTGGAGTTTTCTTAAGATTATGGGAAGTTGATAAACCCTAGATGGTGCACGACAATTGGTTTTTCCTTCCTTAATCTTGATGTTTAGGGTTTGAATGAAGTAAGATTGCTTATGGTTGGAAATGAAGGAAAAACATCAAGTAATGCATGAATAGTTGAATAGTAAACTACAGGCGTTGGCAATCTGTAATTTCGGTACATTGAGCTAGTTCTCTTGAAAATTGACGTTACCTGTTAAAGTAGAATCCTTAAGGATTCCATAGCATCAGGAAATTATTCGAATGGTATGTATAGCAAAAGTTATGAGATCTTGAAATTTGTGTTTATTTGAAGGGAATTCCGAAAATTAGGTTGTTAACCAAGTGAAGTTTTAGAATCTTGTGAGTGGCCTGCTTTAGGTATACAAGTCAAGAAGGAACTTGAAGCACATTAACGAAACAACCTCAAGAGACGAGGTAAGGGGTTATGTGATGCATGGCGTTTGGACGATGGACTACACCCACAAAAGATTATGAGATAAAGATTTTGGTGAAATGAGTTTGAGAGTTGTTGGGTAGAACCTTTAGGTTGTGAGTGATTAATTTATACTAGTTGTTTTGTTTCAGAATGATTTGCTTATTAGTTATATATGTATAGAATTGAAAGATGTAGTGTGCAACATATGAAGCATGCATCTGGTTTTCCTAAAGCTAGGAAAATGGTTTTTTATACATAGTTTTAATGTAAACAAGAGTACCTCAGAATATAGAACAATAAAATTAAGTCAAGTTGTTGTAGGTAGGACACGGGTTGGTAGTTCGCCAGAGGACACCGGGTTCAGTCAGAGGGAATATATATATGTCATTTCCCACTTCCCTAGAGACGAGTGGTCGTCCACGCCAGGTGGACAATCAGGTTAGGCCATCTCCTTCTCTAGAGCAGTACCCAACTAACTCCGTCATGCAGAAAAATAAAGAAGGCTCAGTACATGCTTTACGAACAGCATAGATAATCATGAGCCAGCATTTTCTTTTACTCTCCTCACTTACGTGAGCATGAGGCTCATTAGTTTATTTTGTGGTATGAGGTAATTTGATCCAGTGGGCCTTGAATCCTAAGAAGGTTGATGGAGCAGTGGTGGAGGACGGCCATGGAGTGTGCTTGTAGCCGCTAGGGCGATTTTGGAACTGTGGGCGAATGCATAGGTAAATTTGGGATAATGTATGGACAAAAGGTTTTGAAGTTGCAGATTTGTATGTAAATGAACAAGGTTCGTTGTCTTTAACGGTGTGTCTATTTTGTGGCTGAATATATTTTGGAAATTATAGTAGTAAATTCTAGTTTCACATTGCGGTTTTGTTTTCTAGTTTTACGTATTTGTCGTTTTTTTTTTAAGATAGTGAGTAAAGCCAAGAATTCATTATCTTATTTATATAGTTCAAAGATTTTATAATGGTCTTCTAGAAAGTAATCTTTTTTTCCGCTGCAAACATTAAGGTTTTAACGATGTCGTTTTAAGCATTGGCAAAATTTTAAAATTTTTATGGATTTTCGAGGACGGTTAGGAACATGAACCACGAATGTGACGACCAGGTTCAGGTTAACTAGGGGTGTCACCGAACCATAGCAAAGGGCTGCCGACGGTCGGGTGGAGTATCCCGCACGGCTCTCTTTGCTCGACGATGGGGAGTTGGAACTGAGTCTGCTGAAAGGTGGGTTAAGGCGTCCCCGAAGCTAGCCGACGAGGAGGAATGAACTCTGTTAGCCGAGGGGATATGGAAGGAAGTGTCATCGCGGCTGCCTCCTGAGGCTGCTGCTGTAAACTTTTTCGCAAATTGACTTTTCTTCGTCCAATAACGTCCAATATGTTCAACATATACTTAATTACGGCTAACCTATTAATTACGAGCCCTAATTCGACATTTTTATCAAAACCCTAACTGAAAACCCTAACCCTAATCGGACCGAAACTCAAAATAAATGCTCAGAGACCGAAGCTACATACCGAGGGTTGCGAGAGGAGAAGAAATGACGAGGAACGGAGGAGAAACGGAGGAGATCGGTGGTCGGAATGTTGAGGAATCGCCGCGGCCGAGAGGAGAAGTCGCAGAGGAGAAAGAGAACTTTGTTCTCTGGAAAACGATTTTCAGATAATGAAAATCGTTTAAGGCAATTGCTTTATAATGAAATTGATTTCCTAAAATGACCATTTTGCCCTTCTCAAGTTTTATATATTAGTTTCGTCCTTCGTTTCGTTAATCGTCCAACGATTTGGGTTCACCAAATTTCCTTATTTCACCGACAAGTCCAACTTACTATTTGGGATTTATTAAAACCGTCCGTTCGCAATTTGGACCTCGTTTGCTATTTTTACGAGAATGTCTCTTACATTACGAAAAGCGTATTTACTCGGAATATAGTGTTTGATCTCCGAAAATTTCCGTAAATTCCTTAAAATTCTTATTATTCGTTAGAATCGTAATGACGCTTTTTTTTTGTGAAACGGACCTGATTTGATATATTTACCAAAAATGCCACTAATAATATAATAATAATATAATCAAAGGTCCGTACAAACCGGATATTACATTAGCGATCGATCGCCTGTTATGTGGGCGATCGATCGCCCTCAAAGTTTTAACACAGCCGATCGATCGGCTGAAATGGCTGATCGATCGGCCATGTATTTTCTTGGCATTTTGCCGTTTATGCCCCTGTTTTCTTAGGCCGATTACTTCTCTTTTTTAATAATTTTATTTAATTGATTTAAAGGTTTGTTTTAAATGATTTTCAATTCTCCGAACGCTTTTAACGATTTAAATTCCGCTTAAACGTTATAAAGTTTACTTAGGACTAAAAAGAAAAATTTTATACGGGAAATCCAGGGTAAAGAATTAGGGTCGTTACAGCAGATGCCCCAACTGAGGAGGTAACTCTAGCCGGTAAGCCACCACTCCAATCCTCTCAACGATTGGGAATGGCCCAATGTAACGCGGGGGTAACTTTCCCTTCACCCAAACCTACTGACACCACGAGTAGGATGAACCTTCACGAAGACAATGTCCCCAGCATTGAACTCCACCTCACCTCTCTTCAGATCGGCATAACTCTTCTGCCGGCTCTGCACGACCTTCAGCCTTTCACGGATCTAGTGGATCTTCTCGGTGGTCTCTCTAATGATATCAGGCCTAAGCGCAAGTCGTTCCTCCTTCTCGGCCCAACACAAAGGAGAACGACATGGCCAACCATACAATGCCTCAAATGGAGAAACCCCAATGCTGGTCTGGAAGCTGTTATTATACACAAACTTTACCAGGGGCAAGTGGTCTATCCAACTGCTACCGAAATCCAGAATACAGGACCTCAGCATATCCTCTAAGATCTGAATAGTTCTCTCAGACTGCCTATCTGTCTAGGGATGATATGCAGTACTAAATTGGGTCTTCGTACCGAGCTCTTTCTGTAATCCTCTCCACAAATCCGAGATGAAACGAGGATCACGATCAGACACTATGCTCAAAGGTACCCCATGAAGAAGAACAATGTTCTGCACATACAATCGACTGAGCTTGGCAACAGTAAAAGTCATCCGAACGGGAATGAAATGTGCTGACTTCGTCAATCGATCCACAATAACCCAGATAGAATCCAATCTCTGTGAAGTCCTTGGAAGGTGGGTAACGAAATCCATTGTGACTTCCTCCCACTTCCATTTCGGAATAGGCAATAGCTGGAGCAACCCTGCCGGCCGCTGGTGCTCTGCTTTGACTCTCTGGCATGTTGTACATCTGGCAACGAATTCTGCTACCTCCCTTTTCATGCCAGCCCACCAATATTGACTCTTCAGATCCTGATACATTTTAGTACTGTCGGGGTGAATGGAAAAACTGGATCGATGCGCCTCATCCAAAATAGCCTGCCTCAAGTTGGCGATCTTGGGAACTGCCACCTTACCATGATAGAACAAGTCTCCATCAGCGTTCATTGATCAACCATCGAGCTATTCCCCATTTCTGAGTTGTCCCACCTTAACCACTAGCTCCTTGTCATGCCGCTGCCGCTGCCGCTGTTTCACCTTTGAGAGCATCGAAGGTGTAGCCACTACAGGGTAGACAAAAACCTGGCTCCCAGTATCATGATACTGCAACCGAAAATCTCTGATCACCACAAGCTTCTTCCACTCATCCAGAACCATGCAAGATATGGAAGCCCGAGGATACCGGCTCAATGCATCAGCAACTACATTAGCCTTGCTCGGATGGTATTCCAGACTAAAATCATAATCCTCTAAATACTCCATCCACCTGCGCTGCCTCAAGTTAAGGTCCTTCTGAGTGAATAAATACTTTAAACTCTTATGATCCGAGAAAACCTGGAAGCTGACTCCATATAAATAACTCCGACATATCTTCAAAGCAAAGACGACAGTGGCGAGCTCTAGGTCGTGGGTAGGATAATTCTGTTCATGGGGCTTCAGCTGCCGAGAGGCATAAGCCACTACCTTACCCTGCTGCATCAATACACACCCCAAACCAACACCGGAGGCGTCGGTATACACAGCATAGGGAAGGTTCCCATCCGGAACTGTCAGAATAGGAGCACTGGTCAGCCTTCGTTTCAAGTTATCAAATGCATTCTGACAGTCCTCACCCTAATCAAACCGAACATCTTTACGCGTAAGCCTCACGAGTGGTGCGGCAATAGAAGAAAAATTCTATACAAAGCGCCGATAATATCCCGCTAACCCGAGGAAACTACGAATCTCTGAGACATTCTTGGGTGGTTTCCAGTCCACTACTGCCTTAATCTTCGCAGGATCAACAGAAATACCCTCCCGCGAAACGATATGGCCCAAGAACTTCACCTCAGAAGCCCAGAAATCACATTTGCTGCGCTTGGCATACAACTGTTGCTCCCTCAATGTTTGCAGGACAATGCGGAGATGCTCACAGTGTTCACGATGAGTCTTAGAATAGACCAGGACATCATCAATGAAGACTACCGCAAACCGATCCAAATATGGCCGAAAGATCCAGTTCATGAGATCCATAAACACCGCTGGGGCGTTAGTAAGCCCGAACGGTAGTACAAAAAATTCAAAATGCCCATATCTGGTCCGGAAAGCAATCTTAGGTATATCCTCCTCGTGAATCTTCACCTGATGATACCCTGTCTTCAAGTCAATCTTTGAAAAATACCGCGAACCACCCAGCTGATCAAAGAGGTCGTCAATGCGTGGCAAAAGGTACTTATTCTTCATAGTGACCCGATTAAGCCTGCGATAGTCAACACACAACCTCAATGATCCATCCGCCTTCTTTGCGAATAAAACGGGAGAGCCCCAAGGCGACACACTCTCCCGGAATAATGCCTTACTTTGCAGATCATCTAACTGCTTACGCAGCTCAACTAACTCGATGGGTGCTATCCTGTAGGCAGAAATGGAGACTGGAGTAGCTCCTGGAACGAGATCAATACAAAACTCGATCTCTCGGTCTGGAGGTAAACCCGGTAGCTCATCAGGAAAGACATCATCGTACTCTCTGACGACTGAAATAGCACTATCCTCTACTGCGGTCTCAAAGTCTAGGTCAATCAACCAAAGTCCTCCATACTACTCCAATCCGCTCCAGCCTCGCAAACCTACCCGAAACAGGGAGTTAACAATCCCCATACAAGGACCTCTGTGGTAGGTAACAACTCTGCCAATCCTCGAGGTAACTGTAACCTGCCTCAAGTGGCAATCAACTATTGCCCGATACTTTGTCAGCCAATCACAACCCAGAATGACATCAAACTGTCTCATAGGTAGAACGATAAGATTGGCTGAGAACTTACAATCGGCGATCACCACACAAACTGATCTGTAGATATATGCAAATCCACTCTTGTCGCCCAGCGGAGTATTCAAAAGGAAAGGAGTTTCCATCTCTTCGATGGCTAACCCCAATACCTCAACAAACTCAACAGAAATAAAAGAATATGACGCTCCAATATCGAATAACACCCGAGCAAAAGTATGAAAGATGAGAATAGTACCATCCACAACTGATGGTTGTTCATGCCCGGAAAAATACTCCTCCCGATGTATAGAATATGACTGACCAGCAACTCCTTTGCCTTTATAATCGCGACCACGGCCGCTGGCTCTGTAGGTAGAACCACGAGGTACTCTTGTCCTCAGCTGCTGAACAGGAAGGGAACCTGTAATAACCAAAAATTTCATCGTACAACCTATTACTCGTGCATAGTGTTTTATGATTTAAAACTTTTCAATTTTAGAAATAAAGAGAAGCAATGGAATATTGAGAAGTCAACAAGTATTAGACCAATAGCAATTAACTTTAACATCTAAAGAAGAATGATGAACCAATTGAAGAGAGTTTCAAAAGTCAAAAGAAAATAAGGACCAATAGGAATGAAGAATAGTGTTGAGTTTGAATAGTCAACAATGAAGAACCAATGGAGGGGAGGTATGAAGGAGTCAAACTTTCAAAAGACAAAAGGAGAAGGAAACCATGCTGGAAATTAAAGGAAGAAGTAAAGAGAGAAAAGGAGGATAAACATGAAGAAAAGTCAAAATTCCTCCTTTAAACCTAAAAATGACACCTCACCTCCTACTCATCTTTAAGGTAACTCTCAGTAAGACCAAGAGCCACGAAATTTCTCCTCCATTTTTAGAGCTCTCCCTTCTCTCAAAGCTCGGTCTCTTGTAAGAATAATCAAGGTAAGTTAGATTTTAGGTTATGTTCATGTAAAATACTAGTTATAGGTTGATAAAATTGGAGTTTTCTTAAGATTATGGAGAAGTTGATAAACCCTAGATGGCTGCACGAAAATTTGGTTTTCCCTCCTTAATTTCTTGATGTTTTAGGGTTTGAATGAATTGTAATGATTGCTTATGGTTGGAAATGAAGGAAAAACATCAAGTAATGCATGAATAGTTGAAAATAGTAAAATACATGGCAGATTGGAAATCTGTAATTTCGGTACATTGAGCTAGTTTATCTTGATAAATTGACTTTACCATGTTAAAGTAGACTCCTTAAGGATTCCATAGCCTCAAGAATTATCGAATTTGGTTATGTATAGCAAAAGTTATGAGATTTTGAAATTTGTTGTTTATTTGAAGGGAATTCCGAAAATTAGGTTGTTAAGTGAATTTTTATGAATCTTGTTGATTGGCATGCTTTAGGTATACAAGTCAAGAAGGAACTTGAGCACATTAACGAAACCAAACTCAAGAGACGAGGTAAGTGTATGTATGCATGCGTTTTGGCCGATTGGCCTACACCACAAAAGATTATGAGATTAAAGATTTGGTGAATGTAGTTTTGAGAGTTGGTTGGGTAGAACTCTTAGGTTGTGAGTGAGTTAATTATACTAGTTTTTTGTTTAATGAATGATTTGCTTATTAGTTTATATTATGTTATAGAATTGAAAGATGTGTGTGCAACATATAATCATGCATCATGGTTTTCCTAAAGCATAGAAAATGGTTTTTATACATAGTTTTCATGTAAACAAGAGTAACAGAATATAGAACAATAAAATACGTAATAGTTGTTGTAGGTAGGGAACTGAGTTTGGTAGTTCCGCCAGAGGAACCGGTTCCGTCAGAGGGACTATCATATATGTCATTCCACTTCCCCTAGAGCGAGTTGGTCGTCCCGCCAGGTGGACAATCAGTTAGGCCATCTCTTCTCTAGAAGCAGTACCCCAATAACTCATGTCATGCAAGAAAAATAAAGAAGGCTCAGTACATGCTTTTACGAACAGCATAGCATAATCATGAGCATGCATTTTATTTTACTCTACATCACTTACTGAGCATTAGGCTCATTAGTTTATTTTGTGGTATAGGTGAATTTGATACAGGTGAGGGCCTTGATCCTTAAGAAGGTTGATGGAGCAGTTGGTGGAGGACGTCCATGGAGTGTGCTTGTAGCCGCTAGGGCGATTTTGACCTGTGGGCGAATGCATAGGTAATTTTGGGATAATGTATGGACAAAAGGTTTTGAAGTTGCAGATTTGTATGTAAATGACAAGTTTAGTTGTCTTTAAACGGTAGTGTCTATTTTGTTGTATGAATATATTTTGGAAATTATATTAGAAATCTAGTTTCACATTGCAGGTTTTGGTTTTATAGTTTTAAACGTTATATTGTCGTTTTTTTTTAACGATAGTGAATGTAAAGCAAGAATTCATTCTCTTATTTCATATAGTTCAAAGATTTTATAATGAGTCTTCTATAAAGTAATCTTTTCTTTCCGCTGCAAACATTTAATGTTTTAACGATGTCGTTTTAAACGATGGGCAAAAATTTTAAATTTTTATGGATTTTCGAGTACGGTTAGACACATGAACAGCAAATGTGACGAACCAGGTTCAGGTAACTCGGGGTGTCACAGAACCACTAGCAAAGGGCTGCCCGATCGGTCGGTGTGGAGTATCACCGACCGGCCTATCCTTTGCTCGACGCTGGGGAGTCTGGAACTGAGTCTGCTGAAAAGTGGGTTAGGCCTGTCCCCGAAGCTAGCCCGACGAGGAGAATGACTCTGTAGCCGAGGGGATATGGAAGGAGTGTCATCGCGGCTGCTCCTGAGGCTGCTGCTGTAACGGGCAGTGTCTCTAGAAATGACACGGCTGGCCACAAGTATGACAAGTGTAGGGGAAATATCTGTTGCTCCCTAACGATCCGCTACTAGATCCAGAGGAGCGACTCGCACCGAAACCCTGATCAGACACTTGTCGCTGGCCCTTCCTGGTTATCTTTCCCGCTGACGACCGGCTACCTGACCCACACTGAGGAGGGCTATCCTCTGATGAGCACAGTCTCTCTATTCTCAAGGCGGCCTTGTACGCCCTGAGCAAGCTATCATATTGGTTCACTGCCACAATTCGCTTTATGCCAAATTTTAAGCCCTGAAGAAAATTGAGGACCTGGGCCTCCACACCGGCTCCATCGAAATAGAGCAACAAATGGACAAAACGATTATAATAATCTGTCACCGTCATGGACCCCTGAACCAGCTCAAAGTATGCTCTGGTCATGGCACTCCTGTACTCTCTGCTACTGAACTGGTCCTTGAACAGAGAAGTAAACTCGTCCCACCCCATGGCCTCTCCATTATACTGCCTGCGGAGGAAAGTCCACCAACGCCTAGCTGCCTCCCTCAGAAAATGAGCAGCTATCGAGACTCTAGACTCAACCGGGGTCTGGAGAGTTCAAAGTTGAGCTCCATGACCTCAAGCCAGTTTTCCGCTTCTGCCGTGTCAGTACCTCCTACAAAGGTTGGAGGGTTGAGCTGGCTAAAATCTCAGAAATGTACCCCACGGGAGGTAGTCGAAGTAGGGGCCGGATAGGGGTGGCGACTAGAGCAGGGGGTGGAGCCTGGGCACCGCTAACCAGGTTCCGCAAAGCCTTCAGTAGAGAGGAAATGGTGCTAGGATCCTGATCAAAACTCCGAGGAACTCTCCTCTTGGGTGGCACGGTGACAATTCTGAAAACATGAAATTGTATTGCATTAGCATTTTTCGTTTATCATTCATCCTTCATATTTTACTAACTGCTCATACTAGTTCTCAAACATTTGTCACTAAGAGGTCATTGAACCTTGCGCTCAGATACCAATAAATTTCTGTCACGACCCGGAGGGGGGCCTAACAGAAACACCAGGCTAAACGATCAACCTCAAGGAGGTTCACCGTCTAACGTAAGGCTATTAGTGGAAGTCTTTAACACCAATCCAGGACCTCCTCACAATGACAAATATGAGAGTACAAACAGTAGCAAAATACCAGATGAATTTAAATTATTTACATGCCAAAATACTGTACAATCTCGAATAGGTTCTTACATAAGAGTACAAAATAGAGGGAACACAAAGATGCGACCCAAGGAAAATCCGACTCAGATCAGGTTCACTTCTTACCCTTCAGGGGGTGAACCCTTCACCTATTAGCAGGGGGTGAACCCTTCACCTATTAGCAGGGGGTGTACCCTTCACTCCACCTATTAGCAGGGGGTGTACCCTTCACTCCACCAATTAGCAGGGGGTGTATCCTTCACCTATTAGCAGGGGGTGAACCCTTCACCTATTAGCAGGGGGTGAACCCTTCACCTATTAGCAGGGGGTGAACCCTTCACTTCACCTATTAGCAGGGGGTGTACCCTTCACCTATTAGCAGGGGGTGAACCCTTCACTCCACCTATTAGCAGGGGGTGTACCCTTCACCTATTAGCAGGGGGTGAACCCTTCACCTATTAGCAGGGGGTGTACCCTTCACCTATTAGCAGGGGGTGAACCCTTCACCTATTAGCAGGGGGTGTACCCTTCACCTATTAGCAGGGGGTGTACCCTTCACTCCACCTATTAGCAGGGGGTGAACCCTTCACTCCACCTATTAGCAGTGGGTGTACCCTTCACCTATTAGCAGGGAGTGTACCCTTCACCTATTAGCAGGGGGTGAACCCTTCACCTATTAGCAGGGGGTGAACCCTTCACTCCACTTATTAGCAGGGGGTGAACCCTTCACCTATTAGCAGGGGGTGAACCCTTCACTCCACCTATTAGCAGGGGGTGAACCCTTCACCTATTAGCAGGGGGTGAACCCTTCACCTATTAGCAGGGGGTGAACCTTTCACCTATTAGCAGGGGGTGTACCCTTCACCTATTAGCAGGGGGTGAACCCTTCACCTATTAACAGGGGTGTATCCTTCACCTATTAGCAGGGGGTGTACCCTTCACCTATTAGCAGGGGGTGTACCCTTCACTCCACCTATTAGCAGGAGGTGTACCCTTCACTCCACCTATTAGCAGGGGGTGAACCCTTCACCTATTAGCAGGGGGTGAACCCTTCACCTATTAGCAGGGGGTGAACCCTTCACTCCACCTATTAGCAGGGGGTGAACCCTTCACTCCACCTATTAGCAGGGGGTGTACCCTTCACCTATTAGCAGGGGGTGAACCCTTCACCTATTAACAGGGGTGTATCCTTCACCTATTAGCAGGGGGTGTACCCTTCACCTATTAGCAGGGGGTGTACCCTTCACTCCACCTATTAGCAGGAGGTGTACCCTTCACCTATTAGCAGAGGGTGTGCCCTTCACCTATTAGCAGGGGGTGAACCCTTCACTCCATCTATTAGTAGGGGGTGTACCCTTCACTCCACCTATTAGCAGGGGGTGTACCATTCACCTATTAGTAGGGGGTGAACACTCCGCCTATTAGCAGGGGGTGAACACTCCACCTATTAGCAGGGGTGAACCCTTCACCTATTAGCAGGGGGTGTACCCTTCACTCCACCTATTAGCAGGGGGTGAACCCTTCACCTATTAGCAGGGGTTGTACCCTTCACTCCACCTAGTAGCAGGGAGTGTACCTTTCACCTATTAGCAGGGGGTGAACCCTTCACCTATTAGAAGGGGGTGTACCATTCACCTATTAGCAAGAGGCGAACCCTTCACTTCAAACAAATGTGAGGAGTACCACAGCGACTGGGAAAAACCCCCGGGTACTCTTAGTTAGGTACCGCTAAGAGTGTCAGACAGTTACCTCTAGTATCATACTCCGAATGGCACCGCGGGAACCAATGCATGAACAAAATCAAATGCATGTATAACATCTGCATGCCAAACTGAATAAACTCTCATGAAAATCTCAATACAGCCTGTCGGCAAAGGTGCATAAAACATGGCATCTAAAGTCCAGTAAGCATTATGAATCAGTCAAAAGTATACCTATATGCAAGACTAGGTAATACGTCGTAAGTATAATAACTCATACCTCTATGGTGAGTCCTCCTATCCTCGGTGAATCGTGGCTCCTCAGGAATGGTTTCAAACTCAGCAAAATCCTTAGAATCTGGGAGTCAAAACAAGAAAGGAACCCCGTTAACATCCAACTAGGGTTAGAAACGATACTGAAAGCGAACCGAGGCAAACTCGGGCCCAAACGGCTCAAGTTGACTTTTGGTCAAAAGTCAATGTCTGGTCAAAGTCAACGCCTAGTTAAAGTCAACAGTCAAAGTCAACAATTGACTTTGACTGGTCGGACCAGGTCAACGGTCGGACCGGGTCGGGTTGGACCAAATACTATCAGACCGTATCAGGTCGGACCTGGTCTGGCCCAACTGGGTTCGGGTAGGAACCCAGCCTGAACGGCTCAGGTCAGACCCAGCCCAACAGCCGTGTTCTGGGCCAGCCTAGCCCAAACCCGTTTGAAATCGGGTTGGGCTAACTTAGCCAAGGCCCAACTCTACCCTGAGTTAACTCGGCCCAATGCTCGAGTTGACTCAGCCCACAGCCGAACGCCGACGACGCGCCGGTGACCTCCCAGTGTCGAAAATCATGTTTTCTAACCTGTTTTTCGATGAAACTCGCTTCCAATACCTTTCTAACGTCTTTCCCAGTCGATTCCTACCAAAAACACCGAAGATTCGACCCAAAATCACAAATCTAACGAAAACCTAAAACCCAAAACTTCTCGTGCGAAAATCGGGAGAAAGAGGGATTACCTTCAAAAACACCCCTCACAAACGTTGATCTATTCCTTGAGACGAACGTTTTTGACACCAGGATCGTGACGAACGGAGGTCGCTCTGGCATCGGCGACTTCCTCTCCCTCGCTCGGCTCTCTCTCTCTCTCTTCGGGTGTTTCTGTCGATAGAATGAAACTATATGGTTTCATTCTGAAACCTTATTTTTTCATTTAAAAACATAAATAAATAAATTTAAATATTTATTTATTCTTTTGATTTAATTAATTATCTATATTTAATTCAATTTCGTTAACGTTCGGTTTCTCGATTTCATTTCTTACCGAATAATTTTCTTAAATTGACCTCAAATTTACCTTTTAAAATTTGCAAAAAATTTATTCAAAAATTAAAAAAAAAACGCCAAAACTTGGCGGATTTTACAGTCTCCTTCCTTGTATACTACCTCCTTTGGTCCTTTGTTGGCATGACTTGCATATTTCTTATTTTTCTTTTCAATTGCTTTTCGTACGAATTCATGCATTTTCTTTATCTGGGCAGCCTTGTTCGCTCCTAACAGGTTTACTAAATCCTCAGTCGGTAGGGGCATGAGATCTAGTAGGGTTGAGGGGTTAAACCCATAGACAACCTCGAAGGGCGTCCATTGTGTCGTGGAATGGATACTCTGGTTATAGGTGAATTCTAAAGCGAGTAGTCGGATATCCAACTCTGACAATTTCTTTCCTACTACACTACGTAGGAGGGTGCCTAAGGCGTGGTTGACCACCTCAGTTTGATTGTCGGTTTGGGGTTGAAAAAATGTACTAAAAACATAGGTTATTCCCTAATTCCTTCCACAGGGTTGTCCAAAATTTACTTAAAAATTTGGGGTCCCTATCGGACACAATGGAATGTGGTATACCATGCAGCTAGACGATCTCCTTAAAGAACAAATCAGCAATGTGGACTGAGTCGTCGGTTTTGACATAGGCGATGAACTGCGCTTGTGACAACTCCAATCCCGTTAGGGTCGCCACAGACTTGTCGTGACCTACTCTTAACGTATGCCTCATTCGTTGACATAAGATTCTTTTCATTTTCTTTTAACACTTTAAAGACAAACTTGAGCATTTGAATCACTTTTCTCAACATTGAAAGCCTAACTTAAAACGTATTTAGAATGACATGTTTAAGGTCGGAAAGCATCTCATAAACCTTTGGACCCAAAAACATAGAGGGAACATGGGTGTGACACGCCCAAGTCATTCGGCGCACCCATGCCGCGCGCAAGAGTGAAACCGATCGACACTTCAGAAAACAGGTCGACACCTCATTAGTCTCGGGTTGCAACTCTTTACAATTCTGGTCGACACTTCAGAAGACCGGTCGACACTTCACCGAAACCAGTCGACACTTCAGAAAACTGGTCGACCCCTCATTGGTCTCTGTTTTCTATTTGAACAGTGACCGGTCGACACTTGATGAAATCGACCGACACTTTGACTGCTAAAATCCTCAATCAAAGACTTCATCATTTTGACCCAAAAAGAAATCGGACAGCACAACGCCTAAAATCTTGACAAACCAAAACCACGTTCCTACACCAAATTTATCCAAAGTAGATTTGTACAACAAAACGACCTTTACGTGTAAAAACACCCACTATACGTCACCAACATAAAATGTGCAGTGGAAATTCCATAAAGACTTTATAATGACAAACTCATTCATAATCTATCTACAAAAGACAATCCTCTGAGCTATCTACAATGCATCAAAATAGACATTTACACCTAACCCTAAAACTTGTACTTATATTTACTAAAAGTTGCTCGGAGCACACCCACGGGTCAGTTAGCCATGCCAAAACACTCCCCGCCTGCCACGAGGACCATCCGTCGACCACCTGTGCTTTATCATCAAGAGGAGGTTCCTCACCTTCGATCTCGTCACCTACATCATACGATTTAAACGATAAGCCTAATGCTTAGTAAGGAGTGCACAATACATGACATATACATGAATGCATGATCATCGTAAAAATATGTTCTTTTCATTTCTTTAACGTTAACATAACCATCTACTCCGTAGACCACATACTTGCCCCGTGAGAACGCATGACTTGCCCCGTGAGAACACATAACTTATCTCATGAGTTCATTACTTCATTTTTATCTTTTACTTTTCTTTTCATGAAAACAAGCTTATAAAAACGTTTCATGCGCTCTTTTCGGGAAAACATGATCCATGAGGGAATTACACGTATAACAACCATCAAAGATAATTCATAATCATTTCTTAAACATACATAGCTCGTAGGCGAACAAAACACATAACTAATAGCTAACGTTCTATCCTAAGCTACCCGACTCACCAAAACCCTACAACCATCAAACATCATCAACACATATATATCCTAACATCGATACGATGTAGGGCCTTAAGGGCCGGAAACCTAACACACACTTACCTGATGTCCTTAGCAATGTTGAGCACCTCACTTCTAGCTTTGTTACCAAAAACATATCACAATTTTTCATTAGGATCGGTCCTAAATAACTGAATTCCAAAACTAAACAAAAATCTTAGTTAAGGCAAATTTCCTAAAACTTCAATTTACATCATTCGAGCATTTCATCGAGCACTTTGCGCTCACTAATTCTCCAACAAGCCATTAATGGCATTTATACACATTCAACCACCAAATTCAACCTATACTCATTCTTCCAACCTAACTATCACCGACAATCATAAATTCACCATTATTAGCCATTAATACCATAAAACTAACAATTTCTAACATAACCTAAAAATCTCTCAAACCTCAATCGATAAACCCTAACCATTATCAAACTCTAAACCAAAACTAAACTAGTAAAATACTAGAATCTTACCTAGGGTTTTGTTGTGGAAAGAAATCATAAGGAAACGTCGCTGGAGGAGGGACGAATCGTCGGCCGTGGAGAGCGTCGGCGAAGGGGAAGTAAAAATTGCAAGGTGACGAGTGTTTTCGTGAAGGAGGGGGGAGGGTTTACTTATTTTTATAAATTTTACTTCACAAATTATCATTTTACCCCTCCTCTTAATCTTTTACTTAATTCGCTATTTAACCTATCGATTTGGATTATCCAAAGTTTCCTTATTCCACTAAATATTCCAATTAATTCCTAAGGTTCTAACAAAACTTCTCGCTCATAAAACAGACTTAATTTACTATATTTATGAATATAACCCTAATAAGCGGAAACCGAAAACCAGGGTGTTACAGCGCCATTTTGGAAAAACGATCCACGACTACCATGATTGAATATTTACTTCTTGTCATTCGTGGTAATCCTAGAACAGAATCCATGTTGATTTCAACCTAAGGATGAGTTGGTACAGGCAAGGGCATATATAATCTTTGGGGAAGGACTTTGCTTTTGGCTTTCTTGCACACCACACATTTTACTACTATGTCATGCACATCCCTCATCATGTGGGGTCAAAAAAAGTGCTCCTTAAGCAGGTCGAGGGTCTTCTTCTCCCCCAAATGGTTGGCTAAACCCCCACTATGCGCTTCTCTTACGAGGCACTTCCTCAAACCTCCGCCAGAAATGCATAACTTGCCTCCCTTGAGCAAATAGCAATCTAGGATGCAGTAATCTCCTTCGATTTTGCCTAGGCACCTAGTGTAGTGAGGTCTAAAATCTGGATCCGATTAATAACTTTCCTTAACCCACTCGAATCCAAAAAACCTAGTCTCTAGCTCGGTTAGAAGGATGTGTTTCCTTGATAATGCATCGGCCACTATTTTGTTTTCTCCTTTAACATATTTTAGGTTGTACGGAAATCTTTCTAAGAATTTCACCCACTTTGTGTGACTTTTGTTCGTCTTACTCTGACTCTTGATATACCTTAAGGCTTGATGGTCAGTGTGTATGATGAACTCCTTCGACATGAGATACTGTTACCATTGCTCAGGGGCCCGTATGATAGCATAAAATTCCTTGTCATATGTCGAATAGCTGAGAATTGCTCCTTTGAGCTTCTCGCTGTAATATGCAAGCGGTCGTCCTTATTGCATGAGCACGACACCAATCCAAACTCCTGAGGCGTCACTCTTGATTTTTAACACCTTGTTGAAATCTGTAAGTGCAAGGACAGGGGAGTTGTATAACTTCTCCTTGATCAGCTCAAAACTTTGTTAGTACGCTGGGGTCCAATCGAATTTTTTCCCTTTCTTTCTACAGTCCGTAATGGGTGCCATTATCGAGCTAAAATCCTTGATAAACCTTAGATAGAATGAAGGCAATCCATGGAAGCTTCAAACTTCAGATATTCCATTTGGCATAAGCCAGTCCTTAATAGCCTTGATTTTGTCCTCATCCACTGTCATCACATCCTTAGAGATGATAAACCTTAGAAAATACAGTTTGTCTTGGGAAAAGGAGCATTTTTTTAAGTTGCTGAACAACTTGGTTTCCCTAAGGGTTTGGAACAGAATGCTAAGGTGGCTTAGGTGTTGTGGAAGGTCCAAGTTGTACACAAGGATGTCATCCAAGTAGATGACAACGAATTTGTCCAAAAATTCTTTAAGCACATGGTGCATTAATCTCATGAATGTGCTTGGGGCGTTCGATAACCCAAAGGGTATCTCCATCCATTCAAATAGCTATATTTTATCTTCCACTCGTAGGCTTCTTTCATTCGGATCTGGTGGTAGCCACTCTTCAGGTCTACCTTCGAGAATATGGATGCTCTACTGAGTTCATTCAACGTGTCTTCTAGTGGTGGAATGGGAAATCAGTATTTAACCATTATCTAGTTAATGGCTTGGCTATCCATGCACATTCTCATGGTCCCGTTCTTCTTTGGAACCAATGAGGATGACACTGCACATGAGCTCATCGATACTCTGATATAGCCTTTGTCCCATAATTCACGTACTTGAGTTTGCAATTCTTTAGTTCATGCAGGGCGGTTTGGTAGCGTAATCCCTGGTTGCAAGTCAATTTGATGTTATATTCCCCGTAGAGATGGTAGTCATTGAGGTAATTCTTTAGGAAAAACATCCTGGAATTGCTTGAGTAATTTCTGAACCGGGATTGTATGACTCCTAGTTCATCAATTCTATCCCTGAATAATATCATTAGTATTGTAACGACCCTAAATTTTCCTACTTGGAAAAATCGATAAAAATTTAAAATTTTGTTTTTTGACTTGGAATAATCGATTGAAATGCGTAGCGGAAAACTTGTTACGTATTAAAAACCTTTCATTAAGCCCAAGTTGAAAAGTTAACCATAAGAAAACTTTTTTTTTTAGCTGACCGATTGGCACCCTTTCTGTAAATCCTAGAACGCAGGCGATTGATCGGCCGTTCTAGCCGATCAATTGGCCATGCAAACATGAGCGATCGATCGGCACCTTCCTTGGTTCTTTCCCTATTCTGTTTTCCTGAAAACATCGACCCAATTTCTGTAAGAACCCCAGCGGGGCCGTGACATAATCATAAACATCCTTCGGTTATTCGCTAATTAGTTCTCTGTTTCATCTTGTCCTCTCTTGTTATTATTATATTTTTTTTTTTTGTTTCTTTCCTTAGACAGAACTCAGGGACATCACAACGTCAGACGAAACTGAACCCTTCATAAACTCGACTTCTCCATTACACTTTTGTCTTACTATATCACAGAATTGAGCGACAATGCTCGGACATCAGTCACATAACAAAATCGGGCAGAAGAGACATGCCTTCAGATCACTCGACTCCATCGTTCCCGGGCTGCATGGACATGCAGGCATTTATCGATAGGGGACACATCGCCTGATTGTCACATGCACTTGGCGTGCCTCATTAGTCGTCGCCCGGTAGAAGCCTCGGACATCAGTCACATAACAAAATCGGGCAGAAGAGACATGCCTTCAGATCACTCGACTCCATCGTTCCCGGGCTGCATGGACATGCAGGCATTTATCGATAGGGGACACATCGCCTGATTGTCACATGCACTTGGCGTGCCTCATTAGTCGTCGCCCGGTAGAAGACATCTACCGATGGGCATGTGCAATGCACGTGGTTCTTAGACATTGCCCAAAACACAAGACGACAAACCTTATACTTACTTCCACCGATAGCTAAACGACAACGTTTAAACCACACCTGCCAATGACGTCAGCCGGATAATTTACTCATCCGATCAAAACAGC
Organism: Begonia masoniana; assembly: GCA_022432975.1. Classification (NCBI taxonomy): domain Eukaryota; kingdom Viridiplantae; phylum Streptophyta; class Magnoliopsida; order Cucurbitales; family Begoniaceae; genus Begonia; species Begonia masoniana. The sequence continues at coordinate 41,601,583 of CM039505.1, read as the reverse complement.
ACTACTTACATCATCTGATTACTCATCTTTACTCATATCATCCGATCACAAAACGACAAGGTTTAAACTACTCCTGCCGATGACGTCAGCTGGAGGATTTACTCATCCGATCAAAACAGCACTACTTACATCATCTGATTACTCATCTTTACTCACATCATCCGATCACAAAACGACAAGGTTTAAACTACTCTTGCCGATGACGTCAGCCAGAGGATTTACTCATCCGATCAAAACAGCACTACTCACGTCATCCGATAAATTTTACCCTAAAGACAGGAAACCTTAACTTATTAAACGACTCCTACTGACGGAAAACATCCATCGGTGGGCAAACACCTTTGACATTTATCCATAAGGGACATCCAAATTTTCACACACTCTCATCATGACAATATAATCCTGCTCTGATTTAAACATAAACTCAATCTGAGACTACTTAGTGGAAGACTTCATTAAAACAGACCATCACACATATATATAAATTCTCAAAATCATTCTCGAGCTCAGAAGCTAAACAGGTAATATCTATAAAAATTTTACGCTCTTAAGAGAAACCCCATCCTACTTAAAAATTATACCAGTCATATTCTAGTGTCTAATGACATGAGAAAACATATCCTACTTTAACCTCAGTTTTCGTAATCCTTACTGACATCACATGAGTAGTAACCACGGTTCATAATCGCCTTTTCCAGCCACGCACTGTCACCCTGAGCACCATCCAGCAACCAGCCTTAGACTTCCTCATTGAATTTGGAATCCTCACCTGTTAATTCTTCACCTACATCATAAGGTTTAAACTATAAGTCTAATGCTTAGTAAGGAATGCAATGCTAACACATATGCATGAATGCACAATTTAAAGAAACGCATGCTCATGAATCTTTTCTTATTCTTGTTCATATTCATGTTCATATTCATCATTCATATTCATCATTCATATTCATCATTTACATTGTATGGATTAAGAAAGGATTTATGCCGGTAAAGGGGGTTTGATAGTGAAAGTGTACATAGTCCCTTGCGGGTCGTATTCTTGGTCCCTCTTTTGGACAGTGACATACGTCAAATCGCCCCCAACCCTCTCATAATCCATGTTGCATAGTTTTCATGTTCATATCTTGTTCATGAGAGAAAACATGCACTTAAAACACTTTCATATGCTTGAGAAATATGCGTGATGCGTGAGCAGGGATACTCTTGGTTCATCATTCTACTGAACAAGTCATACATCTAGCAATAATTATTCTTTCAGTTCAAGTATCGTAACTAACAGACAAAAGCTCAGATAATCTTTAAACATCGAAAAACAGCTTCTAACTAATACCCCTGTGATGTAGGGCCTTAATGGCCGGGCAATCCTATACATTCACTTACCCGGTTTCCTTAGCAAATGGAGCACTTCTCTGCAATCTTCTTCACCTAGAACATTTCACATTACAGAGTTAAACAAAATCCTAAAAGTCATAACCAATAGTTATCCTAAAATCTAACACATTTGTACTCCTAGGTTCTCTAGTCAGCACCTGGTGTGCGTGGATTCAGTTTCCAGATTCTAAATAATCAGATTCAACCTAGCAACTGTACACAGTCGATTATCTAAATGTCCAGATTCGAATCGGAATGCCATTACTAAGTGCGGACTAAAATGTCACTAAAATAACTCTACCATTGAAGAATCCGAAACTACAGAGCTTAGCTGAAAAACAGAGCTCAAAATTGTTAACCAGCAACTACATTGACGAGTCTTACCTAGGGTGTGAATTCTTCGGGGTGGAGGCTGAAGAATCAGTCGCCGAAAGGAGCTGTAGCAGGCTGAGAGAGAGCTCTGGAGAAGAGAGAAATCGCCGAGAGTGAATGTGTCGGCTACAGTGAGGTTTAAGGTTTCTATTTTCTCTTTATACCAATTGCAATCCCTCAAAATTACAATTCTGCCACCACACAATTAGAAGTCAAATAAGCCTTGGCATTAAATTCAAATCAAAGGACCAAAAATAAAGGTGACAGTTAATTCGGTTAAGAATATCACCTGGCCGGGATTGTCGGGCATTACAATTTCCTCCATCCTTTGATAAAAACTCCAATGCAACAACTCTCCACCCAAAATCCACACCTTAAAACACAACTTATCAATTTAAAACAATCAAATCTCATAACCAACATTTCCATGCCAAACCCAAAACGTAACATCTTTATGTCAAAACATCCATTTTCCTATCAGACATTTCTATACATCAAAATAAGGTTTATCAAAACATTTAAAATCTATCAAATTCCTTTACACGTGATTTTAAAACCAAAAATGTGTATTAACTAACTGAAAACATTTTCATACCTACTCATGGGTCGATATCGCCCAACAACCACAAGTCCACCACTGGAATTCCATCCATCAAATGCTTTCGTCTTCCTCTTTAACGGGTTCATGAAACTCACCGTTTAACTTGTCACCTACATCACGAAATTCAACTATGAGTCTAATACTCAATAAGCATGCTTAAATGAATTTAAAACTTATCCATGCATTCCTAATGTAACGACCTCCCCCACCGTTGTGGGCCAGGCAAGTCGTACAGTGACCTCCCCCACCATTGGGCCAAGCAAGTCACTGCCACGTGGTAGTTTACTTGCTTGGCCCAACGGTGGGGGAGGTCAACTACAGAACTCGCCTGTCCCGGTGGCGGGGGAGGTCGTTACAAAAAAGGCACCTTTTTTTGTAATGACCTCCCCCCAGACCAGGGCTCACCCCTCATCCAGGGCCAGGCAAGTCGTGCAGTCCCGACTCACACAGGGCCCTGCCACGTGGTAGTGACTTGCTTGGCCCAACGGTGGGGGAGGTCACTGCACGACTTGCCTGGCCCACAACGGTGGGGGAGGTCGTTACAAAAACTCCCTTCAGGGGGGAGAAGATCGTGATGTACAAGTGGTGGGCCTGTGTGGCTACCACGTGGTAGTGACTTGCTTGGCCCAACAGTGGGGGAGGTCACTGCACGACTTGGCTGGCCCACAACGGTGGGGGAGGTCGTTACACCTAACATGTTCGTTTCTAACTTATTTGTTCACTTGTTGCATTGTCGTTCATGATTAGAAAATTCTAGTTTCCCAAATGTTGCGGTCTCTGTGACGATGGAAGGACGACCAATTCCTCCAAAGCATACATGATAATCCTTGTGACGATGGAGGGCGGATTAGTTTCTCCAAAGCAAGATAATAGATTCACTAGAACCCAACTAATGTTATGATCTAAATGCCGATGGAGGGGCAATCAATACATCCAAAGCAATAAATTCTCATAATCAACAAAGGGTGAATTACTTCTTTCAAAGCATACATGATCATTCATTTCGTTTTGTTTGTACGTATATGTCATTTCATGAAACCATATGCATAAATCATTTTCGTGCCTTTATTAAAACATGATCCATGACGAGTCATTCAAGCATAAAACAAACACATAACACCATAGCATTCTATGATGTAGGCCTTAACAGCAAAGCGCACGCAAAGCATTCTTACCTTTGGTCCGTAGCAATTAAACTAATTCCATTAACTTTCTTTGACTTGAGAACCTATAGTATAAAAGCTCTAAAAATCAATACCCATAGCCTTAACATTCCAAACACAACCTCAACCAAAAATTCACCTTAACTCAAATCATTAACTTAAATCAATCCAACATAACAAGGTGCATAATGAGTCCCTACTCCAAAATTCACAACAAACCCAACATATCCAAAACGTATCCAACAAATTCCAATTTCATGCTTCAATTTAATAGTTAACAGCATAGGTTTTCAAACTCATAATTTAACACCAAAAATTGAAATCTCTCAATACAAGATAACTGAACCTAACTCAATCCAAGCAATCCAACAAGCCAATTCCATCCCAATCCTCTAAATTCAACTAGATTTAAGTCAAAACGATCCAATAACAATTTTGGAAAATTTGCCCAAGATAAATGCATAAACCTTATATTTCAACCTAAGCATTCCAAGCCAATTGTTTTGAACCAAAAACAACCCCAACAAACCAATCCAAACACAAAACCCTGGAATTTTCGTGCATTGCAATCACAAGTAACAAGCATCCAGTTAATCCAACCTAAAACAATCCCTAATGCATTTTCTAACATCCATAACCCAAAAGACACTATCCTACAATAGAAAATTCAAAACTCACCTTGATAGCCTTGGAGAGAATGCGGTTTTGTCATCCAAAATCAAATGTGTGTGAGTGAGGGATAAAGAGGTTCGGCATGGAAGAAGTAGAAGCCGTGCGAGAGAGAGATCGCTTGGCGAGGAAAAGAAAAATAGAAGGGGGAGAAAGAGAGAGGCTTCAGCGTCGTGGGGGAAGGGATAACTGAAGGCTTCAGCTTCTTCTCCCTTTTCTTCTTCTTCCAACATTCATTTCATTTTTTTTAACCAAGCTTCGACGAGGTGTCGATATCTGATTGGTTCACCTTACCTACAACACTTTTCATTCCTAAATTGCCCTTTCCATTCAACTAACCAAAAGTCTAAACCATTTTTTGGTTCGATTCATTTGCCCAATTGCCTAATTAACCCTGAATGTTAGTTTATAATTTCCAATAACATTTTATTCACTTAACAATTGGAGGTTTTAAATGAAAATATTTTAAACGCTTAAAGGAAATTTATCCGTTAAATTTTCTGGGTGTTACAATTATGGGATCTCCTCTTAGCATGGAGGCTTCTAATTCTTTTCTAGATATGAAAATATTTGCCTTGTTCTTCTCTTCCTTCCAAATTGCATCGTCCTTGGCGATCTGCTCGGGCATCATAGGTGCTAATTTAAATGACTCACCCACTAATTTCAAGGCGTAGTAGTTGGAAAATCCATCATGGATTACTTTACGATCAAATGGCCATGGCCTACCTAAAAGTAGGTGGCTCGTACTCATTGGCACAACATCGCATAGCAAAGAGTCCTTATACTTGCCAATCGCAAACTCTTGACGTCATCCTTGTCGTCTAACCATCTCAACTTGTATGGATGGGGATGCACACTTGACTCCAGTTCTAACTTGGTAACTATTTCTTTGAAGGCAACATTAGCACAGCTTCCTCTGTCAATGATCACGGAACATAACTTGTCCTTGACTAAGCACTGACTATAGAATATGTTCACCTGTTGACAGTCTTCTCCTATGTTCTTGGTTATTAGGACTCGTTGCCTGACCCTCAATAGAGGTCCCTCTAGGTTGTGAACAACTTCATCTTCTGATTCACTCTCCTCAATGACTTCATCCTCTTCTTCACCATCATCCTCACTGACTAGTTCACTAGTAGATTACTTCAACACCATGGTACGCCATTTTGGGCACTGAGCCATATATTGGCTTATTCCTTGACACTTGTACCACTTCAGGCTACTTGTCTTAACCTTGTTAGCATCTCCTCCAGTAGTTTTGGCAGTTGCATCCTTAAGAGACCAATTCTGGGAATAAGGCTTCTTCCAGTCAGCCTTGGTAGTGGGTTTACTGGTTTCTGGTGGTTTAGGGGTGTACTTGGAATTTTAGTTGGTCTTAAAGATAAGGTTTTCTTTCTTCTTCCTCTTGAATTGTCGCTCAACTTTCAATGCCATTTGGACAACCATATCTAAGGATTCTAGTGGATGTAACTCCATAGTGTCTACAATGTCTTAGTTTAGACAACGAAAAAACCTAGCGATGATTTTCTCCTCTGGCTCTTCCATCTCTCCACGAATTTTGAGTGTCTCAAATTCTGTGAGATACTCTTCGACTGACTGGCTACTGATATGCCCACGCCCCGGTCCATCGAGTATAAGTCAAGATATGTATTAATTTTATTTATTTTATCTATCAAATAGACTTGTGGAATTTTGTAGGTAAATGGTTTCTCAGGGCTTTGAGAGAATCAATGAAGAAGGAATTTGTTTTCCTTTAATTCAAATTATGTAATCGAGCATTGTATTTAATTTGTATATTTTTTGGAAACTTTATTTTTGTTTAAAACACGTTATTTGGCAAACTTTAGCCTTTTAAAATGTATATTTTTGTAATAGTCTTCAAATGATGGTGAACATAGAGAGAACCAAGGGCTGAACCGGCCAAACCAAGAGGAACCAAGGCTAAACCGGTTGAACCAAGGAGAACAAAGGGTTGAACCGAACTGAACCAAGGCTGAACCAAAGTGCAAAGAGGTAAACCGGCCTGGAGAAGCATTGCCAGCGAATCGGACCGCTGCCTTCGCGCAGAAATTGTCCAACGGCTATAATTCTAGCCGTTGTCCAGCGAGTCGTCTGAAGCTTCTCCTCCTTTGTCTTCGCCATTTCTTCTCCTGTATTTAAGTTTCTACTGTAGCTCTGTAATCGATTAGCCAATGATACGTATTTTTGGAAAAACCAGAAGAGTGTTTTTCATTTTCTGTCAGAGTTTTCTCCGTGAAAAGAGAGCTTCTCTGTATTTTTCAGTGTGTTTAGCGTCTGTTTTGGGGTGTTCTTGAGCACCGATCGTTGTTTCATTTTGTTTTCTTCCACATGCATCTTCTAACCCCATTTGCAGGCCAATAACTCATCAATTGGTATCAGAGCATAAGTGCTCTTTCTTTGCTAATTCGGGTTCTATTTTATGCTGCATGGGTGTTTTTTCTTTATGTTGTCTTTCGTCCAATGTTTTTATGTTTTAATTGTTGCATGTTCATCTGAGTTTCCTCTGCCAGCATGCAATAGCTTTCATCATTTGTTTACATGTTCTGCATTTCAAACATTTTTTTTCTTTCGTTTCAGCATGTTTTCTTTTCACTGTGTTTTTGTTTTCCTTGTTTTCGCCTTTGGTGAGTCTGTTGAATTTTGCTTCTGTTTAGTGTTTGCCCAAGTAGCATTCCACGCTTGCTAGTTTAGTTGATTGTGTTGCTGTTCTGTTTAGAAAATTCAGAATATTTTCCTGATTGTTACTTCTTTGGTTTTGGTGTTTCTGTTCTATGTTGTTCTGTCGTCCAGAGTCGTTCTTTCTTGTGTGTTTTTTTGGATTGGATAGCATGTTGTCTATTTAAATTCCAGAATGTGTCAAGCATGTTAGTTTAAGAGTTTATGTTCAATATTTAAAACTGTCGTGTCTTGTGTTCTGTTTTGAATTTTTTTTGTCCTGTTTCTTGTTGCATGTTTCGGTTTTGCTTTTTGTTTCTATTGTACAGCATGTTATTTCTGTCATGTTGTCTTGTTTAGTGTTGTTTAGCATGTGATAAAATTCTCTATTTAGCTTATGTTGTATAGTTTCTGTTTAGAAAATTTTAGGCTGTTAAAATTTTCAGAATGCCCTGGATCCTAACATTTGGTGTGTAGGGCTCTAATATTTGGACTTAATATTTGATTGCCTTCTGTTCATTGCTGGTTTGAGATTTTTTTGTCTCTCTTATTAAGGAAATTTACAAGTTTTTAAGTTGTTGAAAATCATTTGCAAAATCTGTTTTTGAATGTGTGAAATTTCTGTTTGCTGGAGTTGAGTTTCACTTTTTTTTTAATTCCATAATGCTTGCTTGGAGTGCTGAATTATCAACTTTACAGCTGATAGGTAGCAAGTATAGAATTAGAATTTGATCATTGCAAAACCTTGCTGTTTTTTAGTTGTAAAATTTTGTGCAAAATTAGTTTGCAATTTCGCAAATCAGCTTGCTTCAGAATGCTTCTATTTTCGGTTCTATTTTTGCTTAGTATCTAGGGTGATTAAGTGTTGTTTAGCTGTGGTTTTTAAGTGCGTTTTGCTGAGTTTTTCAGCAATTTGTTGAGTCTGTTTTACTGAATTTTCTGCAGCAACTTTTCCACTCATTTAGTGTCCAAATTGTCTCAGCCTGTTATGTTTAGAGTCCATGATTAGGAGTTGACTTGTTTTCAAAATTCTTTTATGGTTTTTGAAAATTTTTCTACTTGTTTTCTTCTTGTTCTGTTTGCTGTTTTCTGCAGCAATAGGAGTCCATTTTTGCTAAGTTTTACAGCAACTTTGCTACTCTTATAGAGTCATTCACCTTGCTAAATTGCTGAACTTTAATGCCACATATTTGATAGAATTTGTATTGAATTAGTGATAGTTTTTGTCTAGTTTTTAGGCTGTGTTTGTTTATGTTTTCAAGCATTTTCTCTGCTGATTTCTTGTTGTTCTTATTATTCTTTTCTGTCTTTTTTTTTAGGAGCACGTTTAGGTGTCTAATTTACTGTTCAATTGCTAAGAGGTTTAGCATTTGAACCTTGCATTATTGTTTAGTTCTAGATTGTTGTTTTTGCATATTTTAGAATCTATTTGTGTGTGTCTTTCGTAACATTTGCTGTGCAATTTTTGTACCCCATCTCCCAAGGAAAGAGGCCTCCTTAATTGACAATTTTGGAGTTGTTAATTGCTTTGCTTAAAAGGTACTTTCCTATCCACTTTTAGTTTAAGTTTGTTGGGAGACTCTTCGGAACTGTTGACCGAAAACAAATTGTGTTTAGTATTTAATTTCTTATGTGTTGGGAGACTCTTCAGAACTGTTGACCAAGAGCACTTTATGTTTTATGTTTGTATGTATTTGAACTTGTTGTTTCTTTGGATTACATTGCTATGACAATTAGCTGATATGATTTTTCCATCTTAACCTCATGTTACTAAATAACTAGCATGAATTAACCATGCCCCGTGTTGGTTTAAATTTCATAATAATATTCTTGAAAAGCATGTTTTATTTTTCTTGTTTTGTTTAGGTGATTGTTTATGGATGTTTGTTTCTATTTTAGAATCATGTTTAGTTGTTTAGGTTGTGTTGGCAAAATTAATTTAAATAGAGAATGGATTAGAAAATGAAAATGCTAAAATTGAATTCTCAAGTTAGTTTACATTTTGCTGAAATTATTGTGTTGTTTTGGTATTTTCCAAATGTGTTTTAGTTTGTGTATTTGTTTGTCCAATCTTTTTAGATGTCTTATATTTAGGAGAGTTTATTGTGCTAATTTGTTGTCTAAATTGACATTGTTTTGTTTAGACTTTTCTAGGATGTTTAGATTAAAACTCTGGTTTAGAATTTTCTGGTTTTTCTACTTTTTCTTCCTACTTTGGACTTGCACAATTTTCTACTTGTAGTGAATTTGGATTTGACATTTTTACAGCATATTCAACATATTGTTAACTATCATCTGTTAAAATTTCAGGTTATTCGGATATGGATTGTGCTACTTTCTGTTTAGGGTACTTTAGGTTGTTTAGAAATTTTTCTGGTTTTTGAGTTTAAATTTCTTGAACTTTGAACTTGCATAACTTTCTGCTCATGTTGAATCTGGATTTGAAAATTTGACAGCATATTAATCATCTTGTTTGCTAATCCCTGTTGAAAGTTTCAAACATTTGGAGTAGATTTGTGTTAGTTTTTCTACTTAGGAAATTATGTTGTTTTTATGTGTTTTGTGCACTGTTTTGAGTTTTCAATTTCTGTTTTATGTCTTAAAAGCATCTAAAATGTTATGCAAATGTTTTACCATGCTTATTTGTGTTTTAAAGCTTGTTTAGGATTTTAGTTGATGCCTTGAATTGAAATTAAAGTGAAAGCATAAAACTATAACATGTTTAAATTGGATTGTAAAATTCTGTTTCCATCTATGTTTAAGTTTTTGTTTGATGATTAATGCATCTCTTGTGTCTATGTTTTGTTTAGTGTCAAGTCTTTTAGAGTCCTTGATGATTAATTAAATTTGGATGAAGAGCATGAACTAAATTGCATGTTAAATAGAGCTTGGCAAATTCTATTTCTCCATATTTTTATAAATTCTGTTTTGAATTTTTGTTTGATTGCATCAAGTTGAGTGTCTTTTGTTTTGTTTAGGGCTATGATAACTTGAGGTCCGACCTTTTTAACAAAAGCATATCATATACTATCTTGTTAGTCACTTAGGATTCACTTATACCGTTGAGTGATCTATGTTTGTGGCCAAGAGCTTTCCTCTGTGGGCTGTTAGTATTGTCCAATGTTTACTACTAGTCATTGGGCACGATAGATTGCCGTGTGAGTCAGTTGCCTTTAAAATGGTGTGGGATAGTGTGACAATTTCCACAAAAGTTCTAGAGGGTTGCCTAGACCCAAAGCTTATCATTGATATTAGTTGCAAGTTTATTTTCTTTGATTAACTTGCTTGATTTGTTGTGCTATTTGATTAAATGTTTAGGACTTAAATTTAGAGTCTAACCTTAGAATTTATTGCTTGGTCAATTAGCCTAATTTTTGTTGGCCAAGGTAAAGATAAAATCAAAAATATATGCATATTGTTTTTATCTTTTGAGGATTGTTTAGATTTTCCTACTTCTTAATGAGCATTGGCAAGGGATAAGTCGAGAAGTTGGATGAATTTTCGGCAACAAGGTATGTACCTATGAAACCTTACTTGAATTTCTTAGAATTAGTTGAATGGTAGGTTGATTGGATGAATTACATATTTGAGATCAAATCTTTGTTTTTAAGTTCTTGCTATAATTGGATATGTTCATACTTTGCATATGTTTTTCTCTCTAATATCATATATGCTTGCTTGAAAATTGTAGAAATGAACAATTCAAGTTTTGGATTTAGATTTAACTTATGCTAAGCTTGATTTAAAACTCTTATTCTTTGGATAGATTTAAAATTGGGTGAACCAAGTGTTGTTTTTAAAAGGGTAATTTTCATCTTTATTGTTCACTATTGATTTGTTAGCTTAGCTAAAAAATGAAATTGTTCAATTATGCTTGCATGACTCTTATGTCATTGTCATGTATGCTTGCTTTTTAATTGTTGAAATGAACAATTTAATCTTGAAATTTATTTGAGACCATTGTGGATGGTAAAATGATTTTTCAATTTTAGGATAACTATGCTTTTGTGCCTACTATGGATTGTGCTAAAACATTTTTAGTATAAATTTTATCCTAAGTGTTGTAACATCCTCCATGATATTCACTATTAGATTTGAGGTCAAATCCTCAAGAACCAGGAAGAGATGATATACCCACGTCCCATATTGTAATGCCCCGAGTTATCAGAACCCGGTTCGCTACGCAGAAGACTGAATCGAACCATAGCATTTTGAGAAAATTTAAAATTTCATTCGACGATCAAAGTTTGACCCTTAAAACGTTAAAACTTGCAGCGGAAAACCATTTGCTTAAAACAACATTTAATTAGAAACTTAAAATATTAAAGACAATTGTTGATAGAATATTAAAGAAAGGAAAATTGAACACTTCTACCGCTAAACAGTACCAGCGGAAGAGGTAGAGACAAAAGAGTCTCGGCGGTAGAAGCTGAACAAATATATCTACCGATCACAAACGACAAAACCCACTACTCACATCTACCAATCGCAAAACGACAAATTACTTCCTACATCTTCCGATAGATATAATACTTGACATCACCCGGTCACCAAACGACAAATTCTTTTACTCACATCTACCGATCGCAAAACGACAAATTATTTCCTACATCTTCCGATAGATATAATACTCGACATCACCCGGTCATAAAACGACAAATTCTTTTACTCACATCTACCGATGGACATCATCCACCGATAGACGATAACACTCAACATCCACCAGTGGACTACATCCACCGATAGACAAAACTGTAACGACCCCTTATCCCAGCAAGATATTGTCCGCTCTTGGGATTGAGCTGCAGCCCAATATCCTCCCCTCACGGCTTTGTTTGGCGAGAACTTCCCGGAAGGTCACCCAACCTGGAATTGCTCTCACCGAAGCACTCTTAACTTTGGAGTTCTTATGGGATCCGTTGTCAATTGTGCTCCAAAACGCGTCTTGCTATGTTGGGAGGGATCTCTTACATATGTTTCATTTCCACATACTTCCCCAAGCGATGTGGGATTGTGACAACCCCCTTTTTACGACCTGTCACCTTCCGGTTCGCCCGCGCGGACGTACCGCCATCCGGGTTCCGGTTCGTGCAGCCATCGTACCCATACGTGCATATTCGGGTCATCACAATCACCCCCCTCGGGGGCCCAACGTCCTCGTTGGCCACATTTCCGGTTGGGTACAGGCTTTGATACCATTTGTAACGACCCCTTATCCCAGCAAGATATTGTCCGCTCTGGGGATTGAGCCGCAGCCCAATATCCTCCCCTCACGGCTTTGTTTGGCGAGAACTTCCCGGAAGGTCACCCAACCTGGAATTGCTCTCACCGAAGCACTCTTAACTTTGGAGTTCTTATGGGATCCGTTGTCAATTGTGCTCCAAAACGCGTCTTGCTATGTTGGGAGGGATCTCTTACATATGTTTCATTTCCACATACTTCCCCAAGCGATGTGGGATTGTGACAACCCCCTTTTTACGACCTGTCACCTTCCGGTTCGCCCGCGCGGACGTACCGCCATCCGGGTTCCGGTTCGTGCAGCCATCGTACCCATACGTGCATATTCGGGTCATCACAATCACCCCCCCCTCGGGGGCCCAACGTCCTCGTTGGCCACATTTCCGGTTGGGTACAGGCTTTGATACCATTTGTAACGACCCCTTATCCCAGCAAGATATTGTCCGCTCTGGGGATTGAGCCACAGCCCAATATCCTCCCCTCACGGCTTTGTTTGGCGAGAACTTCTCGGAAGGTCACCCAACCTAGAATTGCTCTCACCGAAGCACTCTTAACTTCGGAGTTCTTATGGGATCCGTTGTCAATTGTGCTCCAAAACGTGTCTTGCTATGTTGGGAGGGATCTCTTACATATGTTTCATTTCCACATACTTCCCCAAGCGATGTGGGATTGTGACAACCCCCTTTTTAACGACCTGTCACCTTTCGGTTCGCCCGCGCAGACGTACCGCCATCCGGTTCGGTTCGTGCAGCCATCGTACCCAGGGGGGCCCCAACGTCCTCGTTGGCCACATTTCCGGTTGGGTACAGGCTTTGATACCATTTGTAACGACCCCTTATCCCAGCAAGATATTGTCCGCTCTGGGGATTGAGCCACAGCCCAATATCCTCCCCTCACGGCTTTGTTTGGCGAGAACTTCTCGGAAGGTCACCCAACCTAGAATTGCTCTCACCGAAGCACTCTTAACTTCGGAGTTCTATGGGATCCGTTGTCAATTGTGCTCCAAAACGTGTCTTGCTATGTTGGGAGGGATCTCTTACATATGTTTCATTTCCACATACTTCCCCAAGCGATGTGGGATTGTGACAACCCCCTTTTTACGACCTGTCACCTTTCGGTTCGCCCGCGCAGACGTACCGCCATCCGGGTTTCGGTTCGTGCAGCCATCGTACCCATACGTGCATATTCGGGTCATCACAAAAACTCTCGACTTCTATCGATGGACTACATCCACCGATAGATATTACACTCAACATCTACCGATAGATCAAAAATACTCAACAAAAACAGCATAGCAACCAATTTCACTCTAAATAAAGAAAACTCCGACTACCAAAAAAACTTGAGCGTTTTACTAAAAATCGTTCAAAACAACATAGTCCACAACTTTCTGAAAATATCCAGCAAAGAAACTACCTCTAAAGAAAATCATGTTTTTCATACTCAGAACAAGAAAACCATAAAGTTGTTAAGATCATCAGAACTATTAATGTCGTTAAAACTCTCTGCATACTTCCACAAGACACTAAACCACTGAAACTTCATAAATAGACAATAGTTAAACCGCCCCATCAGTTCACCAAGTCGAGGCATGAATGTGCTCCCCCAACCAGCCTATTCCTCAACATGCTCTGAGTACACACCTTCTGAGGCTTCTTCACCTACATCATAAAACTCATCTATTAGCCTAATGCTAAGTAAGTAAAGCAATAATGAAATGGAATGCTGAAACATAATTCCTAGACATGCAGTTTCTACTTTCACATCTCGGTTGCATATGCATTCGTTTCTGGTCTGATCCCCCTGTGAAATTGGAAGTTAGATCACTTCTCCTAAAGTCATACATCCTCTCTCTCGATTAAGGAGCAGATTAGTTCCCTTAATAACTGTTAAAATCCCCTTGTGAAATTGGGAGTTGGATCAATTTTTCCAAAGTCATGCATCCTCTCTCTCGATTAAGGGACGGATTAGTTCCCTTAATAACTGTTCTGTTTCAATCAATTCATTCCTCGCCATGCCATCATGCATTTAAATTCATTTTCGTGTACTTTTAAAACATTATACATGACAAACTGAAAATGCACAAAGCATGCATAAACCTACTGTTTTGTGATGTAGGCCCGAAGGCACACACATACTCTACTTACCTGGCTTCCTGGAACTGCTCGGTTTCAAACTACTTCGGAGGTTTTGCTCACCTAAGTCATAAACAGAAAATCAATTAGATCTTCACTAAACTTCATCCTAACTATTCAGAAGTCTAAGGAAGCTAGTTTGGAGTTCTGTTCCTTGCATTCTTGATTCATTACAAAACCCGAACTCGACTCCTACTCACTGCATTTCCAAAAACATGCATCCACACTACTCCACTCTCATCTATAATCACAATGCAGCAAGAAATCAAAGTAAAACTCACCTAAGTCGGAGGGAAATCAGAGAGGAAATTGCCTGGGGAGCTCGGCTGGACTTGAGCTGAATACCGAAAGAGGAAATGAGGGACAGTGGCAGCTAAACCTCATTAAACCCTCCCTTAAATATGTTATCCACAACTAAATTTCTAAATTACAGTTCTACCCTTATTTAGTCACTCATTAACCTAAACACTAGTTTCTCCCAATTTCATCTCTAAAATGTACATCATAAGTTAATAGGATAATTTGATTTCAATGGAACCGAGTGTTACAATCTACCCTCCTTAAAAGAATTTTGTCCTCAAAATTCAGTACCTGAATAATTCTTGATGTTGGTCCATCATGTCTTGCTGGCGCTCCTAAGTTGTCTCTTCTATGTTCTGATTATGCCATAAGACCTTTACCAGTGGAACTTCTTTGTTGCGCAACACTTTCACAGCATAATCTAGGATCCTTACTGGTTTCTCCTCATATGTAAAAGTATGATGGACTTTAATATTCTGCTGTTTCACAATCTGAGTTGGATTCCGCATACACTTCTTTAGCATAGAAATATGGAACACATTGTGGATTCCTTCCATAGAGGTTGGTAACTCTATCAGATATGTTGTTTTCCCAATCCTCTCCAAGATTGGAAAAGGTCCAATAAATCTGGGATTCAACTTGCTTCTTTTCCCAAATCTCACAACTCCTTTGAATGGTGATACCTTAAGAAAAACTTCATCACCCACTTCGAATTCCAATTCTCTACGTCTGTAGTCAGCATAACTTTTCTGTCGGCTCTGAGCTGTCAAGATTCTCTGTCGAATGAGAGCAATCTTCTCAACTGTTTGTTGCACAATGTCAGGACCAAGCAACCGTGCTTCACCAACTTCATCCCAATACAAAGGTGATCTGCATTTTCGTCCATACAATGCTTCATAAGGTGTCATTCCTATTATTGCTTGAAAGCTGTTATTATAAGAAAACTCCACCAATGATAAGTACTTACTCCAAGAACCCTGAAAATCCAATGTGCACGCACGAAGCATATCTTCTAAGGTCTGAATAGTTCTCTCGGATTGTCCATCTATTTGAGGGTGAAAAGCTGTACTAAAATTAAGCTGCGTACCCATAGCTTTGTGCAAACTCTTCCAAAACTTAGATGTAAATCTGGAATCCCGATATGAAACTATGGTACTATGAACTCCATGCAATCTAACAATCTCCAACACATATAACTCAGCAAGTTGATCCATCGAGTAAGTCATCTTTACGGGTAGAAATTGGGCAGATTTGTTTAGACGGTCAACTATCACCCAAATTGCATCATGTCCCTTAATGGTTCTAGGCAATCCCAACACAAAGTCCATCGTTATTTGCTCTCATTTCCATTCCGGGACTGGTAAGGGTTGTAACATTCTAGCAGGTCTCTGGAGTTCAGCTTTAACTTGTTGACAAACTAAACACAATCCTACGTACTCTGCCACACTTCTTTTCATATTTGGCCACCAATAAAATTGTTTAAGGTCTCTGTACATTTTTATACTACCAGGGTGGACAGAGAGTCTAGAAAAATATGCCTCCGAAAGAATCTCATTCCGAAGTTCTATATTGGTAGGAACAAACCATCTATTCCTAAACTTAAGGACTCCATCATCTGAACAGTTGAAATCCGATTTACCAGCAGACTCTATGCTTGATTTGTACTTGTTGCACTCTACATCATTTGTCTGGGCTTCCTTTATCCTATCCAAAAGTGTAGGTTTCAAAGATATGGCTAAAAGCATAGTTGACCCACTGGACACAGCTTCTAAGTTAAATCTTTGGAATTCTAACTCTAAGGCTAACGGCATGTCAAGAACCAAGGTTGAGGCTGAAGTCGTCACTCTACTCAATGCATCAGCCACAACATTCGCCTTGCCGGGGTGGTATTTAATCTCAAAATCATAATCTTTGACAAACTCCAACCACTGATGTTGTCTCATGTCTAGTTCCTTCTCTGTGAAAATATACTTCAGGCTCTTATGATCTGAAAATATCTCACAAGATTGTCCATACAAGTGATGCCTCCAGATCTTCAACGCAAAAACTACTGCAACCAACTCTAAGTCGTGTGTGGGATAATTCTTCTCATGTGTTTTTAGCTGCCTAGAAGCATAAGCTATCATTTTTCCGTCTTGCATCAAAACACAGCCAAGGCCAACCTTGGAAGCATCACACTAAATGCTAAACTTTCCATTCTCATCGGGTAGCGTCAATATAGAGGCATTGGTCAATTTCTTTTTCAAGGTCTGGAAACTGGATTCACACTCCTCTGTCCAAGCATACTTGATATTTTTCCTTGTTAACCGAGTGAGGGGTGTTGCAATCTTTGAAAATCCTTCAATAAATTTTCTATAATATCTTGCTAATCCAAGGAAACTCCGAATATCTACAGCACTCTTCGGTCGAGACCACTCCTTGACTGCTTAAACCTTGGCTGGATCGACAGATATTCCATCTCCAGAGATCACGTGACCAAGAAAGTGAACTATGTCCAACCAAAACTCACATTTGGAAAACTTAGCATAAAGTTGGTGTTGTCTAAGTACTCCTAACACCAAACTCAAATGTCTTGCATGCTCATCCTTAGTACTAGAATAGATTAGAATGTCATCTATAAACACTATGACAAACTTGTCCAAATACTCATGAAACACTCTATTCATAAGATCCATGAAGGTTACTAGTGCATTTGTCAATCCAAAGGATATAACCAAAAACTCATAATGTCCATACCTTGTGCGAAAGGCTGTCTTAGGGATATCTTCAGATTTGACTTTCAATTGATAGTAACCTGACCTCATATCAATTTTAGAGAAAACTCGTGCACCATTGAGCTGGTCGAATAAGTCATCAATCCTTGGCAATGGATACTTGTTCTTGATGGTTAACTTATTCAATTCCCGATAATCGATGCACATCCGCATTGATCCATCCTTCTTCTTGACGAAAAGGACAGGCGCACCCCATGGTGAAAAGTTAGGGCGTATGAACCCTTTCTCCAACATATCCTCCAACTGCTTCTTTAATTCTTTAAGTTCTGTTGGTGCTAATCTATATGGATTTTTAGACACAAGCTCGGCGCCGGGGTAAACATCTACAACAAATTCAATTTCTCTATCTGGTGGCAAGCCAGGAAGATCATCCAAAAATACTTCTGGAAAGTCTTGGACGACTAAGACATTTTGAGGACTTGCCTTCCCTACAAGTTGTGTGTCTAAAACGCTAGCTAAGAAGCACAAATACTCTCCACATGGGGAAGGTCTAGTATTAATAGAAGTCATCACAGACATTTCCTTACTCTTCTTCAAGGCTTGAAAGGTATGTTTCGAACCATTAGGAGGTCGAAAACTAACTACTCCAGTCCTACAATCAATGGTGGCATAATGCTTAAACAACCAATCCATCCCTAGGATTACATCAAATCTCATTATATCCATAATAATGAGATCAGCAGGTAAATTCTTGTTTCCTACTAACACAATACTATTAAGTATCACTCGGCTAGAGTGCATGCATTCACCAGAGGGTAACGTGACATTAAACACATGTTCAGATGGCGTAGGTCGTACCCCTAGCTTAACAGCAAATGCAGATGCTATAAATGAATGCGTTGCACTGGAATCTATTAAAGTAAAAGCAGGTATAGAGTTGATCAATATAGTACCTGACACCACAGCAGACTATTCTTCACCTGACTCCATCATGGAGAATATCCTCGGTTTAATCTTATTAGGGCCACTCTTAAGAGCTGGGCAGTCTCTGCTAATATGGCCGACTTTGTTACAATTGTAACATCTGGTGATTCTAGGCTTCGGGCATTCTTTGAACGTATGTCCAACCTCCTCACAATTGAAACACTTCCCAAAGTTCAATCTACACTCGCCCGAGTGGTTCTTCAAACACTTAGGTCACTGGGGAAAATTCCTGGTATTTTGTATTTTCCTTCCTGTTCCTTGACTATTCTGGCCCTCACTAGGCCTCTTCATTCCTCTCTGTTGGTGTGGCTGGATAAACTTTTGTGGGACCTCCTTTGGTCCAGCACACTTCCTTTCAGCTTCTTCCAGTTTCAGAGCAGTGGACACAACTTCACTGAATGTCAAGCCTTTAATACAACAAAATTTAACTCCTCGGGAAATTTTTGGCTTCAGCCCATGTACAAATTTGAACACCTTATCCTCGTCCTTGTGAGCAAAATGTCCAGCAAACCTAGATAGGGACTCAAATTGCCTACTGTACTCGGCCACAGACCCTGTCTGCTTCAGGTTCAGAAACTCCAACTTCTTTACGGTTTGGACAGTGCTGTTAAAATACTTTTCATAGAAAATGTCCTTGAATTGTGACCAAGGCATCACCAAAACATCAGTGGTGGTTTCTATTGTTTCCCACCAAAGTTGAGCATCACCAGCCAAATGAAATGTTGCCAACGTGACCTTGTCTCCTTCTCCAATGTTGGCACACCTAAACATACTCTCAATCTTCCTAAGCCATCCTTCAGCAATAACCGGATCAGATGACTGTCCATCAAATGTGGGTGGTCGTAGCCTCCTGAATCTATCTCCAAAATGTTCATTGCTAGAACTCGAGTTGGCACTTCCCTGTACCTCTCGGTTCAACAGCACTCCTAACTGATCGGACTGCTAACGCACTAAGTCTGTTTGCTGACGCACCAAATCTGTCAGCTGCCTAATCACGCTAGGATATTCTTCACATCTCGGATTCGGTATCTCTCTTGGTACTCTTGGTCTTCCTGGTCGTCTAGACATCTTACTAGATTCCTGCACAGGGTTAACTACTCTCATAAACATCTAATAACTAAGGCTAACATAAACACTTACAGTTGTTGGAGTACTCCCATGCTACGATCGGTACTGATGAGTATTCTTTTGAACGGTTTAACTAACTGTCTCTGATACCATACTGTAACGTCCCGAGTTATCTGAACTCGGTTCGCTACACAGAAGGCTGAACCGAACCATGGCATTTGGAGAAAATTTAAAATTTCATTCGACGATCAAAGTTTGACCCTTAAAACCTTAAAACTTGCAGCGGAAAACCATTTGCTTAAAACACCATTTAATTAGAAACTTAAAATATTAAAGACAATTGTTGATAGAATATTAAAGAAAGGAAAATTGAACACTTCTACCGCTAAACAGTACCAGCGGAAGAGGCAAAGACAAAAGAGTCTCGGCGGTAGAAGCTAAACAAATACATCTACCCATCACAAACGACAAAACCCACTACTCACATCTACCGATCGCAAAACGACAAATTATTTCCTACATCTTTCGATAGACATAATACTCGACATCACCCAGTCACCAAACGACAAATTCTTTTACTCACATCTACCGATCGCAAAACGACAAATTATTTCCTACGTCTTCCGATAGTTATAATACTCGACATCACCCGGTCACAAAAATGACAAATTCTTTTACTCAAATCTACCGATGGACATCATCCACCGATAGACGATAACACTCAACATCCACCGGTGGACTACATCCACCGATAGACAAAACTCTCGACTTCTACCGATAGACTACATCCACCGATAGATATTACACTCAACATCTACCGATAGACATCATCTACCGATAGACATCATCTACTGATAGACATCATCTACCGATAGATCAGAAACACTTAACAAAAACAGCATAGCAACCAATTTCACTCTAAATAAAGAAAACTCCGACTACCAAAAAAACTTGAGCGTTTTACTAAAAATCGTTCAAAAAAACATAGTCCACAACTTTCTGAAAATATCTAGCAAAGCAACTACCTTTAAACCAAACCATGTTTTTCATACTCAGAACAAAAAAACCATAAAGTTGTTAAGATCATCAGAACTATTAATGTCGTTAAAACTCTCTGCATACTTCCACAAGACACTAAACCACTGAAACTTCATAAATAGACAATAGTTAAACCGCCCCATCAGTTCACCAAGTCGAGGCATGAATGTGCTCCCCCAACTAGCCTATTCCTCAACATGCTCTGAGTACACACCTTCTGAGGCTTCTTCACCTACATCACAAAACTCATCTATTAGCCTAATGCTGAGTAAGTAAAGCAATAATGAAATGGAATGCTGAAACATAATTCCTAAACATGTAATTTCCACTTTCACTTCTCGGTTGCATATGCATTCGTTTCTGGTCTGATCCCACTGTGAAATTGGGAGTTGGATCACTTCTCCCAAAGTCATACATCCTCTCTCTCGATTAAGGGGCGGATTAGTTCCCTTAATAACTGTTCAGATCCCCCTGTGAAATTGGGAGTTGGATCAGTTTTTTCAAAGTCATGCATCCTCTCTCTCGATTAAGGGGCGGATTAGTTCCCTTAATAACTGTTCTGGTTCAATCAATTCATTCCTCGCCATGCCATCATGCATTTAAATTCATTTTCCTGTACTTTTAAAACATGATACATGACAAACTGAAAAATGCACAAAGCATGCATAAACCTACTGTTTTGTGGTGTAGACCCGAAGGCACACACATACTCTACTTACCTGGCTTCCTGGAACTGCTCGGTTTCAAACTACTTCGGAAGTTTTGCTCACCTAAGTCATAAAAAAAAATCAATTAGATCTTCACTAAACTTCATCCTAACTATTCAGAAGTCTAAGGAAGCTAGTTTGGAGTTCTGTTCCTTGCATTCTCGATTCATTACGAAACCCGAACTCGACTCCTACTCACTGCATTTCCAGAAACATGCATCCACACTACTCCACTCTCATCTATAATCACAATGCAGCAAGAAATCAAAGTAAAACTCACCTAAGTCGGAGGGAAATCGGAGAGGAAATCGCCTGGGGAGCTCGGCTGGACTTGAGCTGAATACCGAAAGAGGAAATGAGGGACAGTGGTAGCTAAACCTCATTAAACCCTCCCTTAAATATATTATCCACAACTAGATTTCCAAATTACAGTTCTACCCTTATTTAGTCACTCATTAACCTAAAAACTAGTTTCTCCCAATTTCATCTCTAAAATGTACATCATAAGTTAATAGGATAATTTGATTTCAATGGAACCGGGTGTTACACATATCCATTGAGCACAAGTCAATGTATGCATTTATTTTATTTATTTTATCTATCTAATGGACTTGTGGAATTTTGTAGGTAAATGTTTTCTCAGGGCTTGGAGAGAATCAATGAAGAAGGAATTTGTTTTCATTTAATTCAAATTATGTAATCGAGCATTGTATTTAATTTGTATATTTTTAGAAAACTTTAGTTTTATTTAAAACTCGTTATTTGGTAAATTTTAGCCTTTTAGAATGTATATTTTTATAATAGTCTTCAAAGGATGGTGAACCAAGAGAGAACCAAAGGCTGAACCGGCCAAACCAAGAGGAACCAAGGCTGAATCGGTTGAACCAAGGAGAACAAAGGGCTGAACCAGACTGAACCAAGGCTGAACAAAAGTGCAAAGAGGTGAACCGGCTTGGAGAAGCATTGCCAGCGAACCGGACCGCTGCCTGCGCGCAGAAAGTGTCCAACGGCTATAATTCTAGCCGTTGTCCAGCGAGTCGTCTGAAGCTTCTCCTCCTTCATCTTTGCCATTTCTTCTCCTGTATTTAAGTTTCTACTGTAGCTTTATATCGGTTAGCCAATGATATGTATTGTTGGAAAAGCCAGAAGAGTGTCCTTCATTTTCTGTGAGAGTTTTCTCCGTGAAGAGAGAGCTTCTCTCTCTGCCTAGCCAACGCCCAGCGCCTGATGGCTTTGCCCAAGTCTTCTTCGAGCTCAAGGTTGCTCGGAGGAATACTCAGTCGCCAGAGGGTGGTGAAACCTTCAGTTCCCTTTCTGTGATTTCATTGCTGGCAATGATGAATTTCTCACCCGAAACTTCGATAGCTTCTGAGCTAGCAACGGGCCATCACCCATCTTCTTTCGGCCTCTTCTGAGGATGAAGGAACGCAATGTAGGGTTGTTTCCAGTTGCTGGAGCGCTTCCCCATCCAACGACGAAGCTCTGTCCTGAAAGGTGCTGAGAGCGACCTTTCGGCTGGCGATGGTCCCCACACTGTTCCGCCACCTCCACAAGATTTCTCTCAATCCCTCACAGCTCTCTGAGGCGTTAGCCGACGTGCCCCCCTCTCAGTAATCGTCTCTTGCCTCTCGTCTCCCTGCTCTGTTTTTCTTTGTATTTTCCAGCGTGTTTAGAGTCTGTTTTGGGGTGTTCTTGAGCACCAATCGTTGTTTCATTTTGTTGTCTTCTGCATGCATCTTCTAACCCCATTTGCAAGCCAATAGCTCATCAACTTCCTTGCTTGAGGCCGTGTAGTCACTATGACACCCAAGAATTTTTGGTAAGATTTAGTTTTGTATGCAAAGATAAGTTTATGTTTTACATTACTAGTATAATTATTATGAAGTATTTGAGAAAAATAACATAAGGAGAAGCCAAAAAAACGTTTGGAGTGCACATTGTAAATCAAGCAAGTGATTAACATGAAGTGGTGCATGTAGTAAGGCGTCGGGAGAGCTAAAGTCGAAAAAAGGCGAGAAAGAGGAGCACAACAGGTGATGGGTGATAGCGGCCGGTGTGTGGTTAGCGTAAGCCCCGTGCCCAATTTTTCCAAAAACACATCTTCTGCCCAGAACTCTTTCGACATCATCTTTGTCTTTAGCATACTTGGAGCCATATTGAGAATGATTCGATTCTTCTTTTCAACGACGCTATTTTGTTGAGGAGATCTTGGAACGATTAGGAATCATCGGATGTCATTTGCTTCACAAAACTCATTAAACTCGTTAGAAGTAAATTCACTTCCATTATCTGATCTCAAAGCTTTAATGTAATATTCGCTTTGCCTTTATACATATGCTTTGAATTTTCTAAAAACTTCAAAATCTTGAGATTTCTCCTTCTAAAAATAAATCATAGTTCCTCTGCTAAAATCATCAATGAAAAGGAAAAAATACCGAGTTTTACCGAACGACAGAGGCTGAATCGATCTGCGTGCATCAACATGAACAAGTTGATCTATGGATGACAAATCCTTCAACATCCTTTTCTGGCCCAATAACTTCAAACCACCGAAATTAAGATGGTCAAATCTCAAGTGCCAAATCGATGAAGTGTCCTTCACACAAGCCTTTAAATATTGAGCAACGTCGACTTCAATATCCAGTAGCAACATTTTATTTTTTGTTATCGGTACCTTCGCGATCACATTTCTTCTATTATCTTGAAATAGTAGACTATGATCATTGATGTGAACTTCATAGTTTTTCTCCAAGAGTTATCTCAAGCTTAAAAATGTTACTCTTCGTACTCGAAACATACTAAACATTGCTAATAAGTTGATGATCACCATTTTTCATACGAATTAAAATTGTACATTTGCCTTCGATTTGAAATTTGAAGTTATCTCCAAACGTAACTAATTCGGTCACTGAGTTTTCGATCTCCATAAATTTGCTCTTGTTGCCACACATGTTATTTTTTGTCACAATGTCAAGATACCACACGTTGCTCTTGCTTCCTTTTCCTCCTTTGTAAGCAAAAAATAAATTTTCATCCACCTCTTTGTTTTGATCATTATTCGCCGTTTCTTTGATATTTTAAGGAAACCAACAATCACGAGCATCGTGTCCGTTCTTTTGTAAAGTGTAGCATTGAACACTTGATCAATCATTTTGTCTTGAGTGGCTTTCTCTACTGCGTTCTTTAACGAAATGGCTCTTCTCTTCATTGTCAAGATTTTGTCATCCTCGACCTTTTTCTCTACCTTGTCACGTACTCTTCTGCATCCTCTTCTTTGTTGGTTTCTCCCACGGTCATTCTCTTTCATCGAGAGCTTGGTGGCCAAAACTTGCTCGATTGGCTCCTCATTCGTCTTGTTAATTCTCTCTTCATGAGCTTGTAAAAAACTCATGAGTTGGTCAACCGTCATGGTAGCTAAATCTTTAGACTCCTCGATACCTACAACAACATAATCAAACTTTGAATGCAATAAGCGAAGAACATTTTCATTGGCACGAAAATCTTCTATTCTTTCTCCATATCTCTTTATTTGGTTTACGATCACCAATCCCTCGAAAAGAAATCTGCTATGGACTTGGATTCTTGCATTCACAATGCTTCAAATTCTTCTCGTAGGATTTGAAGACGTACATTCTTTACCCTATCAACTCTTTAATAAGAATTTTGTAGAATCTCTCATGCTGTTTGGCGGTGGTCGCATTTAATACTCTCTCGAACATGACTTCATCCAAACATTGATGAATAAGGATAAGAGCTTGTTAATCTCTCTTATGCATTCTTTGGAGAGTCTTCCTTTGGTTAGGAGTCATAGCGGAATCATCACGAGGCTCTTCGTAGCCTCTATCGACAATCTTTCATACTCTTACGAGCCGAGAAAAGCCTTTATAAGAATGCACCAATTCTCGTAATTGTCTTTGGTAAGTTGAGGGAAATGGAATGAAAATGTAGAATTCGACATTTTTACAAGATCAAAAAACCGAGCCCTGATACCAATTTGTTGGAATGAGGAAGAGAGATTTTTTGGAGAAGGAATCTCAAGGTTTTGGAGAAGACTATTGAAGAAGTTACAAATGTCACAAGAAGAAGCTACAGAGACTTTTGTTTACAATAAATGTAACGCCCCCGAACCCAGCCCGGCTCAGTGCGTCACTTTGCACACTAATAACACATTTAAAACAAAATTTAAAATAGTTTTTCGATAAAATTTTGACTCGATTTTTCAGATATTTTGAACCCTCGAAAATGGTTGGAAAACGTACGTAAAATACGTGCAAAACGTGTCGGAAAAGGTCGGGTTAAAATATATTTGAAAGGGTAAAATTAAAAAAAAAAACTTCAAGTTGGCACACCATGGGCGCCGTGCGCGTACTGGGTTAGTGCGTCGCCCAGGCAACGCGCGCCGCGCGTGCTGCCATTGCGCACATCGCACGCGTAACCCCACGCGCACGAGGTGCCGATCGATCGGCGCAAGTACCGATCGATCGGCAACCGCTCGGGTTGCCCTACCAGATCGCGCATCATCTGCCGATCTGTAACACCCGAAATTTCTATTACACATGTAACCCTAGTCTAGATTAAGCATGAGGAATTAGTATTCAAAAATTAAAAGTGTAATGAGAAGTGGAGAGTTTGACAAGTCCAAGTTAATTGTGATTGGTGGAGAATTGTTAGGTTTGAAAAGTCTAACTCTTTTAACCAATTAAAAGTGAGTAAACATTAATTGAAAAGTGATGATTGTGTGGTGATGGAAGGGAGAATCACGTTGAACTTAAAGGATGGAAAAGAGGGGTTGGATTGTAATTTTAAAGAGATTTTGGATAGGAAGTAAAAGTGGAAAAAGTTGTTAAGTTAAAATGTAAAAAAAGGGTTAACTTTTATTTCATTTTCTCTTCCCTATCTTCTCGTCCACGAACCAGCTCTCCCTTGAAGGTCTTCCTCCTCTTTGCTTCAATTTGTCAAGGCATTCTAAGATAAAACTTCATGGGTTTTGGGATGTGTACATTTGGATGGAGTTTGGAAGTGTTTTTAGTGAATTTGGTTGAGTTTTGTGAATGTTTGAAAACCCTAGGTTAGGGATTCTGAATTTAGCTTTCAATTGGTTGTTTACCTTCTAACTTGGTGGGTTTAATTGTGAAATATGTTAGTTTAGGTTAATTGAGTAGTTAAATGGAAGATTGGAGGAGTGTTCCACAAAAATGGTTTAAGAACACTATGGGCGCCGATTTTGTTGGGGGAATTTCGGTTTGACCAATGCGTTTGTTTGATGGATTTAAGTATTTAAATGGATAGAAGACGTGTAGAGGTTTCCGAATTGGGGTGTCACGTCGAATTCTAATGAAAATTGAGAGAGTTATGATCGTTTGTAGTTTGACGGTCAAAATTGTACAAAAATCGGGTTTTTGGGTTTTAATATTGAAATGTGTTTAGGGTTGTTAGGTTAGGTTAACTAAGGCACTTCGGTGCGGGCAACTAAGGCACTTCGGTGCGGGCAACTAAGGCACTTCGGTGCGGGCAACTAAGGCACTTCGGTGCGGGCAACTAAGGCACTTCGGTGCGGGCAACTAAGGCACTTCGGTGCGGGCAACTAAGGCACTTCGGTGCGGGCAACTAAGGCACTTCGGTGCGGGCAACTAAGGCACTTCGGTGCGGGCAACTAAGGCACTTCGGTGCGGGCAACTAAGGCACTTCGGTGCGGGCAACTAAGGCACTTCGGTGCGGGCAACTAAGGCACTTCGGTGCGGGCAACTAAGGCACTTCGGTGCGGGCAACTAAGGCACTTCGGTGCGGGCAACTAAGGCACTTCGGTGCGGGCAACTAAGGCACTTCGGTGCGGGCAACTAAGGCACTTCGGTGCGGGCAACTAAGGCACTTCGGTGCGGGCAACTAAGGCACTTCGGTGCGGGCAACTAAGGCACTTCGGTGCGGGCAACTAAGGCACTTCGGTGCGGGCAACTAAGGCACTTCGGTGCGGGCAACTAAGGCACTTCGGTGCGGGCAACTAAGGCACTTCGGTGCGGGCAACTAAGGCACTTCGGTGCGGGCAACTAAGGCACTTCGGTGCGGGCAACTAAGGCACTTCGGTGCGGGCAACTAAGGCACTTCGGTGCGGGCAACTAAGGCACTTCGGTGCGGGCAACTAAGGCACTTCGGTGCGGGCAACTAAGGCACTTCGGTGCGGGCAACTAAGGCACTTCGGTGCGGGCAACTAAGGCACTTCGGTGCGGGCAACTAAGGCACTTCGGTGCGGGCAACTAAGGCACTTCGGTGCGGGCAACTAAGGCACTTCGGTGCGGGCAACTAAGGCACTTCGGTGCGGGCAACTAAGGCACTTCGGTGCGGGCAACTAAGGCACTTCGGTGCGGGCAACTAAGGCACTTCGGTGCGGGCAACTAAGGCACTTCGGTGCGGGCAACTAAGGCACTTCGGTGCGGGCAACTAAGGCACTTCGGTGCGGGCAACTAAGGCACTTCGGTGCGGGCAACTAAGGCACTTCGGTGCGGGCAACTAAGGCACTTCGGTGCGGGCAACTAAGGCACTTCGGTGCGGGCAACTAAGGCACTTCGGTGCGGGCAACTAAGGCACTTCGGTGCGGGCAACTAAGGCACTTCGGTGCGGGCAACTAAGGCACTTCGGTGCGGGCAACTAAGGCACTTCGGTGCGGGCAACTAAGGCACTTCGGTGCGGGCAACTAAGGCACTTCGGTGCGGGCAACTAAGGCACTTCGGTGCGGGCAACTAAGGCACTTCGGTGCGGGCAACTAAGGCACTTCGGTGCGGGCAACTAAGGCACTTCGGTGCGGGCAACTAAGGCACTTCGGTGCGGGCAACTAAGGCACTTCGGTGCGGGCAACTAAGGCACTTCGGTGCGGGCAACTAAGGCACTTCGGTGCGGGCAACTAAGGCACTTCGGTGCGGGCAACTAAGGCACTTCGGTGCGGGCAACTAAGGCACTTCGGTGCGGGCAACTAAGGCACTTCGGTGCGGGCAACTAAGGCACTTCGGTGCGGGCAACTAAGGCACTTCGGTGCGGGCAACTAAGGCACTTCGGTGCGGGCAACTAAGGCACTTCGGTGCGGGCAACTAAGGCACTTCGGTGCGGGCAACTAAGGCACTTCGGTGCGGGCAACTAAGGCACTTCGGTGCGGGCAACTAAGGCACTTCGGTGCGGGCAACTAAGGCACTTCGGTGCGGGCAACTAAGGCACTTCGGTGCGGGCAACTAAGGCACTTCGGTGCGGGCAACTAAGGCACTTCGGTGCGGGCAACTAAGGCACTTCGGTGCGGGCAACTAAGGCACTTCGGTGCGGGCAACTAAGGCACTTCGGTGCGGGCAACTAAGGCACTTCGGTGCGGGCAACTAAGGCACTTCGGTGCGGGCAACTAAGGCACTTCGGTGCGGGCAACTAAGGCACTTCGGTGCGGGCAACTAAGGCACTTCGGTGCGGGCAACTAAGGCACTTCGGTGCGGGCAACTAAGGCACTTCGGTGCGGGCAACTAAGGCACTTCGGTGCGGGCAACTAAGGCACTTCGGTGCGGGCAACTAAGGCACTTCGGTGCGGGCACCTCCTTTCGGCGGGCGGGCAACTAGTATTGTTTGGTCGTTGTCATGTTATGTTAAGTCGGTTTTGGGTTTCATTTGGGAGTGGTTGTGTGATAGTCGGTTAAGAGTAAAGCATCTTTCGATGCAGGCGAGTTTTCTTAGGGTTTGTGTTTGCGTTGTAGTTGTTGGAGTGGTGTTGATTGTTGTGTTAGAGCGTGGTGGGGTGTGTGTGCATTGTGCGTGGTTTATATGTGTTATCCTACTTGTGACGCGTAAGCGTACGTGTGTGTGTGTGGGTCCGGTTGTGTAGGGACGAAGCATTTATTTACAGGTGCGATTGAGAGCAATGATAGAACTAGGACGAAGTAAGACGAATCCAAGGAGCTCGCGTGGGTGAAGGCCATTTGTCGGGGCGCTTCGACCTAGTCCTGGGGTGTGGTTTGTATTGCAGTTGTGGAGGTTTTATGGTTAGTTTTGTGAGAAATGTGTTGGTTACTTGAGTTAGGATTGAGGTGTGTATGTTTGGATATGTTTGGAATTGTGGCGTTAGCTTGGTTATTTTGTTTGGTGTATATAGTACTTGTATTTGGTTGACTTGGAGTTTAAATGTCGTTTCTTTTCAGGTTTTTGGTTTTATAAAAACTTAGGGCGTTACGCCGTCCGTTTTGATTTAAAAACAAACAACGTCGGGTTAAGTTAGCTATTTTGTTAATATCCATTTGAAGTCGATTTCTACAATTTTACGGGATTTGAAGATTTGGGTGTCAGAGAGGTATGGTTAAAGTTTCGTGATTTTGGAGATGTTGGGGTTGGAGAAATGTGAAGAAAGGTGAGGAAAGGTCAAATTGGGCATTTTTGAGCGTTTTGGGTGAGAAAAACCCGAGCCGGCCCGATCGATCGGGCCCGGGGCGTAATCGATCGAGGTCGGGGTGTTTTTGGGCGAAAATAGCCCGAGCGGGCCCGATCGATCGGGCAAAAAGCACGATCGATCGCAGCTGGGCACGCTCGGGGCGCGCCCAGCACGCGCGCGCGCGGCGCCCAGCATCCCTTTGAGGCCAAAATCTGTTTTTTTTTTCGACTCAACATTTTCTGACATATTTTAAACGTATTTTGGGCCAGTTTTCCAATAAATTTTGAGGGTTCGAAAAACCCAAAAACGAGTCGTAAAATTTACGAAAACTATTTTAAACGATGTTTTAAACGCGGGTTTGATTTGAAACGTAGCGTTCCGAGCCGGGCGGGTTCGGGGCGTTACAAAGATGGTATCAGAGCGTTAAAGGTCAAAATGTTCAAAGAATTACCCGACAATGCCGGCCGTCCTGCAACGTGCTTCACCGACTGTAAGTATTTCTTTTCTTTTAGTTGTTTATAGCTAATATTAGATAGTTTAACCTTGTTCAGCATTCGAACAAAAAATGTTGAGATACCGGGACAAATTTGTTGGATCCCTTAGCCAACTATAGACGTAGAGAACCGATGGTTGAATTGAGAAAAATGGAGATTAGATAACTTTAGGATTGGAATGTAAGTATGATAACATAAGAATGTGAGAAAGAGTATGGACAACCCGATCTGAGTGTAAACGTAAGACCGGGTAAAAGTGATAGTCATTAGGAAAGGTGTGAGTTGTGCCCTAGTGTTAAAAGGGTGAGGACATGGCGAGTTAAATGCAAAGTGAGATAGACTTTAGAATGAGGAAATAGATAACCTAGGGTGACTGTAAGAGTGATACATATAGGATGGGTTTCCCTTAAAAAGTTACATTTTATGTTTTATTTGCGATAAAATTAGAATAGATAGAATTGGGGCCTAATTAGCAAACCTTGGGAGTACTAGGACGTACTAGGATACGTGAACCGGGTAGTAAGTTTGAAAATTTATTGGGAGACACCTTAGACCTTCGTCATGCCATTAATATGTTTATGAGAATGTGTGTATATGTAAAGGTGGTATATTTAGAATTTTGCAGAATTATAAGTAATTATATTGTTAAGGGGATTTTGAGAATAAGGAGAATTCATTGAAGAACTTTAGAATGCCTTATGGATAAAGTTTAAGTTAGAAAGTTTTGAGAGAGGTAGGATAAGAGTGTTAGCCCTCACATGAAGCTGAAGAACTTAGAGGATATCGAGAATTCAATTGTAAAAGTTTGAAAGGATAGGTGAGGAGTGATTAAGTTAAAGTTAATAAATGTGTAAGAATACATAGTTATAAAAGTTAGACTAAGTTATACATTTGAACGATGTTAATGGGTGAAGAGTGAGGTAAGTGAGGAGATTAGTAAATTTTAAGGGAAGGTTAGATAAAAAGGGTTAGCCATTGATTATTTAGAGGTCCGTGTGAAACTGCGGTATTTAGAGAATATCAGATAGAAGGAAAGAAAGTTCACACAGAAAGTTTACAACTAAATTTAGGAGTAAGAGTAATACCGGAAGGCTGTGAGTCTAGGGAAGTTTCAATTTTGAAATTAATGAGAATGGAGTCAAAGTGAGTATAGATCATTTAAGGTATTTGGGTGATGAGTGTTGAGTGGAAAGTTGAAAACAAGTTTGTTTAGACCTAAGAGTTTGAGTGTTTGGTAATGACTGAAATTAGGAGTTAGACAAATTGAGTATAGTGAACGTGAATGTGAGTTAGATAAATTGAGTATAGAGAATGTAAGTACGAAGATTCATAGTAGACTGTGAGGTATTAGAGGGTCGAAGTTAGTTGCAATGTGATACTCAGGTTAAATGGCTGATCTATATGGTTGATCTATATGGGATAGGTATTATCTTAGTGGATCACTCAAGTAAGAAAGAGAGTGGATACGTGGAGAGAATACGATTGGGATAATTTAGGGGAAAACTTAGGGAAATAAAGGTTGATCAGTAATTAGCTAATATGTTGGACTTTGGATGTTACTCGACTTAGTGTGGTGGAAGCCGAAAGTATAAGGTTGGAATCAATTAGAAACTTAGATGCCCGGGTTGATTAGAGAAAGGCATGCTATAGTACGTTAGCGAGGGTGAATACCTATGATCGAAATGCAATGGATATGAGACTGGGATTAAGGGTGTTAAGTTAGCTACAACAAGTTTGCAAACAACCTTCATGAAAGGAAGATCTCACCTAGAGATTATACGAGTGAACTTAGGAGTAAGGTTGACGATTCGACTTGTATATAACGAGGTCAAAATCGTTGGTGTTGTAAATGACCTCAGCCAGAGTCATTAAGTTTAGGAATGGATAAACTTAAGCAAAGGAAAGTTAAGTTTGGGAGAGTTATGAAAGCTTATATTTTATGAGAATAGTTGATAAATTTAAGTGGTGAGTGTTTTGAGCAGGAGAGTTGCTTAAGTTATGGGATGGAAGTGAAAGGTTATACACCGGTGATGTTGTCAGGTGAAGAGTGGAAGCCGAGAGGAGAGACAATTTAGAATTAAGACTTTGATAACGTAGGCTGCTAAGTGAGGTAAAAGTTGGACACTTTGAGCATAATGTATGTATGTATGACAATTTAGATCTAAGTAGTGAGGGCCTGGAGTACGAATCTGTATTCGGATGATTAATGAAGTGTGGTGATGATCCGAGGTAAGTAGATGCAAGTGGTGGAAGTGTGAGTTCTAAATGGTATGGGAAGTTAGAGTGGAAATTTTAATTGATGACTTAGAATAGAAAGTTATTCGGTAGACTTTAGTTTTACTTGATGATGATGTATGGAGAGTTTGAGATAAGTCATGTACATTGTAATAGATACGAGAGTGTAAAATGGGGAATTAGATTAACCGAATTCGAGGAAAAGTTAGAGTAAGAGCTTAAGGGTCTATAGGTAAGGAATGCTCAAACTAAAGTCCAAGGATGTATGAGTAGTCGATCTAGTGCAGAATTAGGTAAAGTCAAAACTTGGAGATGTAGGAAAAGGTTAGTAGATACACCAGATAAATTATTTAGACAGTAGCATAGTTGAGACTCAGCGTGGCAACTCATGAAGCTAGAAGGTGGAGTTGGAGTCAGTGACGTAAAGGAGAATAAGGTACGTCAAATTTTGAGGACAAAATTTTTGTAAGGAGGGTAGATTGTAACACCGGAAATTTCTATTATACGTGTAACCCTAGTCTAGATCAAGCATGAGGAATTAGTATTCAAAAATTAGAAGAGTAATGAGAAGTGGAGAGTTTGATAAGTCCAAGTTAATTGTGATTGGTGGAGAATTGTTAGGTTTGAAAAGTCTAACTCTTTTAACCAATTAAAAGTGAGGAAACATTAATTGAAAAGTGATGATTGTGTGGTGATGGACGGGAGAATCACGTTGAACTTAAAGGATGGAAAAGAGGGGTTGGATTGTAATTTCAAAGAGATTTTGGATAGGAAGTAAAAGTGGAAAAAGTTGTTAAGTTAAAATGTAAAAAAAAAAGGGTTAACTTTTATTTCATTTTCTCTTCCCTTTCTTCTCCTCCATGAACCAGCTCTCCCTTGAAGGTCATCCTCATCTTTGCTTCAATTTGTCAAGGAATTCTAAGGTAAAACTTCATGGGTTTTGGGTTGTGTACATTTGAATAGAGTTTGAAAGTGTTTTTAGTGAATTTGGTTGAGCTTTGTGAATGTTTAAAAACCCTAGGTTAGGGATTCCGAATTTAGCTTTCAATTGGTTGTTTTCCTTCTAACTTGGTGGGTTTAATTGTTAAATATGTTAGTTTAGGTTAATTGAGTAGTTAAATGGAAGATTGGAGGAGTGTTCCACAAAAACGGTTTAAGAACACTATGGGCGCCGATTCTGTTGGGGGAATTTCGGTTTGACCAATGTGTTTGTTTGATGGATTTAAGTATTTCAATGGATATTAGACGTGTAGAGGTTTCCGAATTGGGGTGGCACGTCAAATTCTGATGAAAAATGAGAGAGTTATGACCGTTTGCAGTTTGACGGTCAAAATTGTACAAAAATCGGGTTTTTGGGTTTTAATATTGAAATGTGTTTAGGTGTTGGTTAGTTTTAGGTTTAAGAAGTTGTGTAGATTTTATTGATGGTTTATCAAGCTAAGTTTTGTTATTTTAGGTAGTCGGACGAGTGATTTGACCGGTAGAAGTGTGCAAGCAGAAGCCGAGCGTTCAGGTAAGTATTGGGTGTTATCCTTTCGCCTTCGGGCCTACACCACAGGACGGTAGGGTTTATTTGTTATTGCTTTACTTCGTGTACGTTGAGTTATTGTTTTGCTTAGTGTTGTGTTGCATTGTTTGGCCGTGTGGTGTTGTGTTGTCATGTTGGGTTGTGTCATGTTGTTGAGTGCGTTGTGTGTTGTGTTGCATTGTTTGGCGTGGTAGTCGGTGAAAGGAGACTAAGGCACTTCGGTGCGGGCAACTAATGCACTTCGGGGCGGGCAATTAAGGCCCTTCGGGGCTGGCAACTAAGGCACTTCGGTGCGGGCAATTAAGGCACTTCGGTGCGGGCAACTAAAGCCCTTTGGGGCGGGCAACTAAGGCACTTCGGTGTGGGCAACTAAGGCACTTCGGGGCGGGCAACTAAGGCCCTTCGGGGCGGTCAACTAAGGCCCTTCGGGACGGGCAACTAAGGCCCTTCGGGGCGGTCAACTAAGGCACTTCGGTGCGGGCAACTAAGGCACTTCGGTGCGGGCAACTAAGGCACTTCGGTGCGGGCAACTAAGGCACCTTTCGGTGCGGGCAACTCCTTTCGGGTGCGGGCAACTAGTATTGTTTGGTCGTGTTGTCATGTTATGTTAAGTCGGTTTGTTGTGTTTCATTGGGATGTTGTGTGATAGTCGGTTAAAGAGTAAAGCATCTTTCGATGCAGGCAGTTTTCTTAGGGTTGTGTTGCGTTGTCGTGTTGAGTGGTGTTGTATTGTTGTGTTAGAGTGGGGTGTGGGTGTGTGTGCATTGTGCTTGTTTATATTTGTTATCCCTACTTGCTAAGCGTAAGCTTACGTGTGTGTGTGTGTGTTCTGTTGTGTAGGTGACGAAGCATTTACAGGTGAGCTTGAGAGCAATGATCAGAACTAGGAGCAGTCAGAGATCCACGGAGCTCGCCGGTGCAGGCCAATTGTCGGGGCGCTTCGACCTAGTCCTTGGGGTGTGGTTTGTATTGCAGTTGTGGAGGTTTTATGGTTAGTTTTGTGAGAAATGTGTTGGTTACTTGGAGTTAGGATTGAGGTGTGTATGTTTGGATATGTTTGGAATTGTGGCGTTAGCTTGGTTATTTTGTTTTGGTGTATATAGTACTTGTATTTGGTTGACTTGGAGTTTAAATGTCGTTTCTTTTCAGGTTTTTGGTTTTATAAAAACTTTAGGCGTTACGCCGTCCGTTTTGATTTAAAACAAACAACGTCGGGTTTAAGTTAGCTATTTTTGTTAATATCCATTTGAAGTCGATTTTCTAAAATTTTTACGGGATTTGAAGATTTGGGTGTCAGAGAGGTATGGTTAAAGTTTCGTGATTTTTGGAGATGTTGGGGTTGGAGAAATGTGAAGAAAGGTGAGGAAAGGTCAAATTGGGCATTTTTGAGCGTTTTGGGTGAGAAAAACCCGAGCCGGCCCGATCGATCGGGCCCGGGGCGTAATCGATCGAGGTCGGGGTGTTTTTGGGCGAAAATAGCCCGAGCGGGCCCGATCGATCGGGCAAAAAGCACGATCGATCGCAGCTGGGCACGCTCGGGGCGCGCCCAGCACGCGCGCGCGCGGCGCCCAGCATCCCTTTGAGGCCAAAATCTGTTTTTTTTTTCGACTCAACATTTTCTGACATATTTTAAACGTATTTTGGGCCAGTTTTCCAATAAATTTTGAGGGTTCGAAAAACCCAAAAACGAGTCGTAAAATTTACGAAAACTATTTTAAACGATGTTTTAAACGCGGGTTTGATTTGAAACGTAGCGTTCCGAGCCGGGCGGGTTCGGGGCGTTACAAAGATGGTATCAGAGCGTTAAAGGTCAAAATGTTCAAAGAATTACCCGACAATGCCGGCCGTCCTGCAACGTGCTTCACCGACTGTAAGTATTTCTTTTCTTTTAGTTGTTTATAGCTAATATTAGATAGTTTAACCTTGTTCAGCATTCGAACAAAAATGTTGAGAGTACCGGGACAAATTTGTTGGATCCCATTAGCCAACGTATAGACGTAGAGAACCGATGGTTTGAATTGAGAAAATGGAGATTAGATAACTTTAGGATTGGAATGTAAGTATGATAACATAAGAATGTGAGAAAGAGTATGGACAACCCGATCTGAGTGTAAACGTAAGACCGGGTAAAAGTGATAGTCATTAGGAAAGGTGTGAGTTGTGCCCTAGTGTTAAAAGGGTGAGGACATGGCGAGTTAAATGCAAAGTGAGATAGACTTTAGAATGAGGAAATAGATAACCTAGGGTGACTGTAAGAGTGATACATATAGGATGGGTTTCCCTTAAAAAGTTACATTTTATGTTTTATTTGCGATAAAATTAGAATAGATAGAATTGGGGCCTAATTAGCAAACCTTGGGAGTACTAGGACGTACTAGGATACGATGAACCGGGTAGAAGTTTGAAAATTTATTGGGAGACACCTTAGACCTTCGTCATGCCATTAATATGTTTATGAGAATGTGTGTATATGTAAAGGTGGTATATTTAGAATTTTGCAGAATTATAAGTAATTATATTGTTAAGGGGATTTTGAGAATAAGGAGAATTCATTGAAGAACTTTAGAATGCCTTATGGATAAAGTTTAAGTTAGAAAGTTTCGAGAGAGGTAGGATAAGAGTGTTAGCCCTCACATGAAGCTGAAGAACTTAGAGGATATCGAGAATTCAATTGTAAAAGTTTGAAAGGATAGGTGAGGAGTGATTAAGTTAAAGTTAATAATGTGTAAGAATACATAGTTATAAAAGTTAGACTAAGTTATACATTTGAACGATGTTTAATGGGTGAAGAGTGAGGTAAGTGAGGAGATTAGTAAATTTTAAGGGAAGGTTAGATAAAAAGGGTTAGCCATTGATTATTTAGAGGTCCGTGTGAAACTGCGGTATTTAGAGAATATCAGATAGAAGGAAAGAAAGTTCACACAGAAAGTTACAACTAAATTTAGGAGTAAGAGTAATACCGGAAGGCTGTGAGTCTAGGGAAGTTTCAATTTTGAAATTAATGAGAATGGAGTCAAAGTGAGTATAGATCATTTAAGGTATTTGGGTGATGAGTGTTGAGTGGAAAGTTGAAAACAAGTTTGTTTAGACCTAAGAGTTTGAGTGTTTGGTAATGACTGAAATTAGGAGTTAGACAAATTGAGTATAGTGAACGTGAATGTGAGTTAGATAAATTGAGTATAGAGAATGTAAGTACGAAGATTCATAGTAGACTGTGAGGTATTAGAGGGTCGAAGTTAGTTGCAATGTGATACTCAGGTTAAATGGCTGATCTATATGGTTGATCTATATGGGATAGGTATTATCTTAGTGGATCACTCAAGTAAGAAAGAGAGTGGATACGTGGAGAGAATACGATTGGGATAATTTAGGGGAAAACTTAGGGAAATAAAGGTTGATCAGTAATTAGCTAATATGTTGGACTTTGGATGTTACTCGACTTAGTGTGGTGGAAGCCGAAAGTATAAAGGTTGGAATCAATTAGAAACTTAGATGCCCGGGTTGATTAGAGAAAGGCATGCTATAGTACGTTAGCGAGGGTGAATACCTATGATCGAAATGCAATGGATATGAGACTGGGATTAAGGGTGTTAAGTTAGCTACAACAAGTTTGCAAACAACCTTCATGAAAGGAAGATCTCACCTAGAGATTATACGAGTGAACTTAGGAGTAAGGTTGACGATTCGACTTGTATATAACGAGGTCAAAATCGTTGGTGTTGTAAATGACCTCAGCCAGAGTCATTAAGTTTAGGAATGGATAAACTTAAGCAAAGGAAAGTTAAGTTTGGGAGAGTTATGAAAGCTTATATTTTATGAGAATAGTTGATAAATTTAAGTGGTGAGTGTTTTGAGCAGGAGAGTTGCTTAAGTTATGGGATGGAAGTGAAAGGTTATACACCGGTGATGTTGTCAGGTGAAGAGTGGAAGCCGAGAGGAGAGACAATTTAGAATTAAGACTTTGATAACGTATGATGCTAAGTGAGGTAAAAGTTGGACACTTTGAGCATAATGTATGTATGTATGACAATTTTAGATCTAAGTAGTGAGGGCCTGGAGTACGAATCTGTATTCGGATGATTAATGAAGTGTGGTGATGATCCGAGGTAAGTAGATGCAAGTGGTGGAAGTGTGAAGTTCTAAATGGTATGGGAAGTTAGAGTGGAAATTTTAATTGATGACTTAGAATAGAAAGTTATTCGGTAGACTTTTAGTTTTACGTGATTGATGATGTATGGAGAGTTTGAATAAGTCATGTACATGTGTAATAGATACGAGAGTGTAAAATGGGGAATTAGATTAACCGAATTCGAGGAAAAGTTAGAGTAAGAGCTTAAGGGTCTATAGGTAAGGAATGCTCAAACTAAAGTCCAAGGATGTATGAGTAGTCGATCTAGTGTAGAATTAGGTAAAGTCAAAACTTGGAGAAGTAGGAAAAGGTTAGTAGATACACCAGATAAATTATTTAGACAGTAGCATAGTTGAGACTCAGCGTGGCAACTCATGAAGCTAGAAGGTAGAGTTGGAGTCAGTGACGTAAAGGAGAATAAGGTACGTCAAATTTTGAGGACAAAATTTTTGTAAGGAGGGTGGATTGTAACACCCGAAATTTCTATTACACGTGTAACCCTAGTCTAGATCAAGCATAAGGAATTAGTATTCAAAAATTAGAAGAGTAATGAGAAGTGGAGAGTTTGATAAGTCCAAGTTAATTGTGATTGGTGGAGAATTGTTAGGTTTGAAAAGTCTAACTCTTTTAACCAATTAAAAGTGAGT
This sequence comes from Begonia masoniana, assembly GCA_022432975.1. Taxonomy (NCBI): domain Eukaryota; kingdom Viridiplantae; phylum Streptophyta; class Magnoliopsida; order Cucurbitales; family Begoniaceae; genus Begonia; species Begonia masoniana. Next base: position 41,563,125 of record CM039505.1, on the reverse strand, counting down.
AAACATTAATTGAAAAGTGATGATTGTGTGGTGATGGAAGGGAGAATCACGTTGAACTTAAAGGATGGAAAAGAGGGGTTGGATTGTAATTTTAAAGAGATTTTGGATAGGAAGTAAAAGTGGAAAAAGTTGTGAAGTTAAAATGTAAAAAAAGGGTTAACTTTTATTTCATTTTCTCTTCCCTTTCTTCTCCTCCACGAACCAGCTCTCCCTTGAAGGTCTTCCTCCTCTTTGCTTCAATTTTTCAAGGCATTCTAAGGTAAAACTTCATGGGTTTTGGGTTGTGTACATTTGGATGGAGTTTGGAAGTGTTTTTAGTGAATTTGGTTGACTTTTGTGAATGTTTGAAAACCCTAGGTTAGGGATTCCGAATTTAGCTTTCAATTGGTTGTTTTCCTTCTAACTTGGTGGGTTTAATTGTTAAATATGTTAGTTTAGGTTAATTGAGTAGTTAAATGGAAGATTGGAGGAGTGTTCCACAAAAATGGTTTAAGAACACTATGGGCCGATTCTGTTAGGGGAATTTCGGTTTGACCAATGTGTTTGTTTGATGGATTTAAGTATTTAAATGGATAGTAGACATGTAGAGGTTTCCGAATTAGGGTGGCACGTCAAATTCCGTTGAAAAATGAGAGAGTTATGACTGTTTGCAGTTTGACGGTCAAAATTGTACAAAAATCGTGTTTTTGGGTTTTAATATTGAAATGTGTTTAGGTGTTGGTTAGTTTTAGGTTTAAGAAGTTGTGTAGATTTTATTGATGGTTTATTAAGCTAAGTTTCGTTATTTTAGGTAGTCGGACGAGTGATTTGACCGGTAGAAGTGTGCAAGCAGAAGCCGAGCGTTCAGGTAAGTATTGGGTGTTATCCTTTCGCCTTTGGGCCTACACCACAGGACGGTAGGGTTTATTTGTTATTGCTTTACTTCGTGTACGTTGAGTTATTGTTTTGCTTAGTGTTGTATTGCATTGTTTGGCCGTGTGGTGTTGTGTTGTCATGTTGGGTTGTGTCATGTTGTTGAGTGCCTTGTGTGTTGTGTTGCATTGTTTGGCGTGGTAGTCGGTGAAAGACTAAGGCACTTCGGTGCGGGCAACTAAGGCCCTTCGAGGCGAGCAACTAAGGCCCTTCGGGGCGGGCAACTAAGGCCCTTAGGGGTGGGCAACTAAGGCCCTTCGGGGCGGGCAACTAAGGCACTTCGGTGCGGGCAACTAAGGCCCTTCAGGGCGGGCAACTAAGGCACTTCGGTGCGGGCAACTAAGGCACTTCGGGGCGGGCAACTAAGGCCCTTCGGGGCAGGCAACTAAGGCCCTTCGGGGCGGGCAACTAAGGCCCTTCGGTGCGGGCAACTAAGGCACTTCGGTGCGGGCAACTAAGGCACTTCGGTGCGGGCAACTAAGGCCCTTCGGTGCGGGCAACTAAGGCACTTCGGGGCGGGCAACTAAGGCACTTCGGTGCGGGCAACTAAGGCACTTCGGTGCGGGCAACTAAGGCACCTTTCGGTGCGGGCAACTAAGGCATCCTTTCAGGTGCGGGCAACTAGTATTGTTTGGTCGTGTTGTCGTGTTGTGTTAAGTCGGTTTGTTGTGTTTCATTGGGATGTTGTGTGATAGTCGGTTAAAGAGTAAATCATCTTTCGATGCAGGCAGTTTTCTTAGGGTTTTGTTGCGTTGTCGTGTTGAGTGGTGTTGTATTGTTGTGTTAGAGTTGGGTGCGGGTGTGTGTGCGTGTGCATTGTGCTTGTTTATATTTGTTATCCCTACTTGTTAAGCGTAAGCTTACGTGTGTGTATGTGTGTGTGTGTTCTATGGTGTAGGTGACGGAGCATTTACAGGTGGGCTTGAGAGCAATGATCAGAACTAGGAGCAGTCGAAGATCCACGGAGCTCGCCGGTGCAGGCCAATTGTCGGGGTGCTTCGACCTAGTCCTTGGGGTGTGGTTTGGATTGCAGTTGTGGAGGTTTTATGGTTAGTTTTGTGAGAAATGTGTTGGTTACTTGGAGTTAGGATTGAGGTGTGTATGTTTGGATATGTTTGGAATTGTGGTGTTAGCTTGGTTATTTTGTTTTGGTGTATATAATACTTGTATTTGGTTGACTTGGAGTTTAAATGTCATTTCTTTTCAGGTTTTTGGTTTTATAAAAACTTTAGGCGTTAGGCCGTCCGTTTTGATTTAAAACAAACAACGTCGGGTTTAAGTTAGCTATTTTTGTTAATATCCATTTGAAGTAGGTTTTCTAAAATTTTTACGGGATTTGAAGATTTGAGTGTCGGGGAGGTATGGTTAAAGTTTCATTTTTTTTGGAGATGTTCGGGGTGGAGAAATGTGAAGAAAGGTGAGGGAAGGTCAAATTGGGCATTTTTGAGCGTTTTGGTTGAGAAAAACCCGAGCCAGCCCGATCGATCGAGCCCGGGGCGCGATCGATCGAGGTAGGGGTGTTTTTGGGCAAAAATAGCCCGAGCGGGCCCGATCGATCGGGCAAAAAGCACGATCGATCGCAGTTGGGCAAGCTCGGGGCGCGCCCAGTGCGCGCGCTGCCCGGCCGCGCACGCTGCCTGGGCGCGCGCGGCGCCTTGCAGCCCTTTGAGGCCAAAATCCATTTTTTTTCGAATTTTTCCTGATTCCAACAATGTTTTGACCCGATATTTTCCGACGTATTTTAAACGTATTTTGGGCCCATTTTCAAATAAATTTTGAGGGTTCGAAAAACCCGAAAACGAGTCGTAAAATTTACGAAAACTATTTTAAACGATGTTTTAAACGCGGGTTTGATTTGCAAATGTAGCGTTCCGAGCCGGGTGGGTTCGGGGCGTTACACGATCGATCGACGCTGGGCGCTGCTCGTGCCTCGCGCACACGCTACGCATGCCACTCCAGGCCAGCGCCTGCCCCTGCGTGCCACTGTCGGCCACCTTGCTCCACTTCGACCCTTTTTACACCATTTCCAATTTTCTTCACATTTATTCCAACCAAAACACCTAAAACTTACCCAAAACTTTTCCCGACATTCCCGATTCCTTGACACGTAAAAATCCCAAAAAACACGGCTCTAAAACTTTAACAAAAACGTGAAAATGAGTTAAAACGAACACCGTTTATTTTATGAAAAAATTGAACAGCATAACGACTAACTTTTCTAAAACCAAAATCCTGAAAATCAAATATTTATACAACAACTCCCAAAACAACATTCACAAGAGTTATAAAGTTGCTATCATTTACATAAACAAAATCCAACAAACATCCAAAATAGTTATAAGTTTCCTATCCTATACACGATCCAAAATACCAATCATACCCATCTCTCAGAAGACCATGGTCGAGACGCCCCGACAAATTCCTGCACAGACATGCCCCATGCGTCGCTGACTGCTCCCTAGTCTTGGCCTCACTCCTCTAGATCACTTGTAAACACGTCGTCACCTACACCACATAACACAAAACGTAAGCCTAATTCTTAGCAAGTAGAGAAATAATGCAATTCAAAACAATGCATGCTCAACTCAGCCCTTAAATACGGTTTCTACTCACACTGTTATTTTCGTTTCATTTCTGTTGCATTAATCTTTCACTTTTACACGTGAATCAAGTAGGTACACGTCCTAACACAATCTTGGACAGCCACACATTGACCCATCAGAGCAAGATCGGAGGCACACATCCCAACACAATCTTAGACGGCCATACCGGATCTCCTCCCACATAGATCATAAAACCCTCAGTGTACCTTCTAGCATGATCATAACGAGGCATTCGTACTCACGAAACATTACGTACTTTCAGCATAGCATCTTTCGTAAAATCCCTCTCAGGGTCCTACACACGAGCACTCATTCCCGATAAGGCAATACTACTCGAAACCAAGTTGTATATCTATTTTCTTATCTTCTTACGTTTCGTATTCATAACTCAAAACATGCTAAAACTCGTATTTCGTAGCTTAAAACATGATGCATTACAATATAATGCTCAAACCAAAACAGACAAACAGCCAAACAATCATCCCTACCATCCCATGGTGTGGGCCCAAAGGCAACAAAACACACGTTCCTCTACCTACCTGGTTTCTCGGCACGTGTTCAGTTACTTCAACTACGATAACTGCTTGCTCGTCTACCTAACATGTAATGACCCCAGTAGGGCTGAGACATAATTCATGACTTTCTTAATCATTTAATTCGTACTTTCAGCACCTTGTTCATTATCAGTATTATATTTTTTTTTTCATTTCTCGAAACTTAGAACTTAAAACTTGACTCGCGGACAATATATCATCTGACAAAAACTAAACCATCCAAGACCCAACTCTTTCATAAATCTAATAACTCATTAGTTCACAGAATCGAGCGAATATGCTCGGTTATCAGTTCCATGACATAATCGGGCAGAGAAGAAATGCCCTCAGATCACTCGACGTCATCCTGTTCGGGCTGCATGGGTTTGCATGCATCGGCTAATAGGGTACACATCATCCGATCTGTCACGTGCACTTCGCGTGACTCAATGGACATCACCCAGTAGAGGTCATCTACCGATGGGCACGTGCAATGCACGTAATCTATTGTACATCACCTAGTATTTGAAATACACTACATCGCCCGGTCACTAGACGACAGAACTTCACTTACATCATCCGATATTTGAAATACACTACATCACCCGGTCACTAGACGACAAAACTTCATTTATATCATCTAATAGACATGTGCGTCTCACGTGACTACTTAACATCGCCAGTAAGAGGCATCATCTGGTGGGCAACAATTGTCCCCATCCACCGATGACATCAGCCGAATGATGTCCGCATTCAACAGAGACATCATCTGGTAAGCATGTG
>CM039505.1:41261826-41558194 GCA_022432975.1 Begonia masoniana | reverse complement strand
AAACTGCTAGTCATAACAATCTTAGACAAGAATGGTCAAATTTCTAAAAAATTGAACTAAGAAAGGTCTCTATTTGTGATTTTTCAAAATTAATTTCCTAGATTAAAAGAAACCAAATAAATAAGGTAAAACAATTAATAAACAAAAATGCCTTCAATAAAGCTTCACAAATTTAATTCAAATGTAATCAAAAGAATAAATGCAGCAAGATAAAAAGAGTAAAAAACACGGGATTTAAGAAGAAAATCCTACAATTAAGAAAGAAAAACCACAGGCCAAATCCGATTTTAACTCAGATATGAGGTAATCCAATATATTTTTTTTTTTTTCAAAATTTTAACTCAGATATTGAGGTATTACGTCAAATAGACATGACTAATGGGTGATCTGAGCCGAGCCGAGCCAGAAGTAGTCTGGCTCACCGAGCCTACAGAGCCTAATGAACCAGCCAGAAAAAATTTCAACCTGAGCCAGCTTACGAGCCACGAGTTAAACGAGCTAAGCCGAGCCGGCTCAACGAGCCGAACGTATATAAATATTTAGACTTATATTAATATAAGTTTTTTAAAAAATTTTATTTAAAATTATAATAAGTATTAATAATTATATGTCAATGATATTTACTCATTTAATTAAATTAGTTATGTTAAGCCAAGGTATATAAAATTGAATGTATTAATAAAAAAAAATTATTTGAGACTATCCAATAAAAAATATCACATAAATATCATTAAAAATATTTTGACATATACTTCAATTACAAAATTACAAAAGAAATTTAATAAAAATTATAAATTTACAAATTTGAAAAAAAAATTACTTCAAATTACAAAGAAGTTCAATAAAAAGAATATTTAGTCTTCAACATCCAACTGCGTAAACTCCTCAAAAATTTCATCATCTTGTTGTTGATCTTTCATCTTGGCGTCAATGTGTTCCATTTGACTCGATTTTGTTATTACACGTTGGCACTTGATCACATGTATTTTCCTTCGATCAATCGGTTAATGAGTGACTTTGATTTGACCTCGGAATTGAATTTTTAGAATTTCTCTTATTTGCGTTGAATTTTTCTACCTTTTGGCTCGTTCGACACATTCAGGTTGGTGTGTGTCAGGATAGAGAGTTGAGCGTGATTGAAGGTAAATTAATCAGTGTATTTTATATATATACATATAGTGAGTATATATATATATATATGAGTTTATTATATGATATTATTTTATGAATTAAAATAATAATTAAATTAAATTTTAATTTAATTAAAAAGGGAAAGAAGAAGAAAAGGCTTGAAGACCATTCTCCTCTTCTGGTGCGGGGCAGCAATGAAGAGAGAGACCCGAGCAGAGAGAAAGAGAGACAAGAAGACGACCGACCTCCGATTAGCACAATTTTGGTATAAAAGTGTTCGTCTCAGTGTGCTATAGTACCCACTGCTCACAATAAAAGCAGGGGTTGATGAAGGTCAGCTTGCCAACCACTTGTCGTGTGTCCTTTATTCACGTCCACAATGCCATGTCCAATGTGGCTCAACCCCCAACGACCCCCCTTCTTCATGTGTCAGGCTTTCCCATAAATGCCTCACATGTCTCTTTCCCACCCTCTAAATCTTCTTCCTCCTCCTTGTTAGTGTTGTTTTGCCCTACAACTATGGCGTCGCACCACCCTGTGGCCGAGGCCGACGACCGGAGCCCCTTTGGTTTGATTTCCCCTGATGAGTTCTACGCTCGCCACTCCGTCGCCCACGCCTCCGTCTTCATCACCAATTCTCGAGGGATGAAGCTGTTCACCCAGTGGTGGACTCCTCTCCCTCCAACCAAGCCCATTGGAATCATCGCCGTTGTGGATGGGTTCATCGGGGAGTCCAGTTGGCTGGTTCAGTTAACGGCCGTATACTTCATGAAAGTTGGATTCGCCACCTGCGCTATTGATCATCAGGGACTTCTACCTCTTCTAGTGGGTAAAATTTTTGAGGTTAGTTGATTTTCGGTTCTATTTTTGCAGAGAAAGCGTTTAGGGAGAGAGAGAGAGAGAAAGGACGGGCTAGGGGGAGGCAGGCTGCGGGCGGTCTCGCAAGCCCAAGGGCTCAGCTCGGCTCAACCCGCCTATTGGGACCGGGCCAAGCTCGGCTCGCTATAGATATGCCCACGGTCCCGATCCATCGAGCACAAGTCAAGGTATGTATTTATTTTATCTATTTTATTTATCTAATGGACTTGTGGAATTTTGTAGGTAAATGGTTTCTCAAGGCTTGGAGAGAATCAATGAAGAAGGAATTTGTTTTCCTTTAATTCAAATTATGTAACCGAGCCTTGTATTTAATTTGTATATTTTTAGGAAACTTTAGTTTTGTTTAAAACTCGCTAATTGGCAAACTTTAGTCTTTTAGAATGTATATTTTTGTAATAGTCTTCAAAGGATGGCAAACCAAGAGAGAAACCAAGCTGAGCCGGCCAAATCAAGAGAGGAATCAAGCTGAACCAGACTGAACCAAGGGCTGAACCAAGTAAACCGGCCAAACCAAAGGAGAAACAAAGCAGAACTAAGGTGCAAGAGTTGAACCGGCCTGGAGTGCATTTCCAGTGAACCGAACCGCACTTGCGCACAGAAGACGACCAACAGCTACTTTTCTAGCCGTTGCCCGATGATCCTCCAGACGCTCTCTTCTTCTTCTTCTTTATCGATCTTCCCCGTGTATTTAAGCTCCTTCCCTTCTCTGTAAATTTTTTAGCCATTGTTACGTATTTTTGGAAACCAGAAAGGTTGTTTTCGTTCTGTTGGAGTTTCCTCCATGAAGAGAGAGTTTCTCTCTCAGCCTAGCTGGGGCCCAGCGCTTGATGGCTTCGCCCAAGTATCCCTCGAGCTCAAGGTTGCTCGGAGGAATACTCAGTCGCCGGAGGGCGGCGAAACCTTCGTTCCCGATCGCTGCCACTTCCTTCCCGAAGGAGTGTCTGCCAAGAGCTTTAATCGTAGCTCTTCGGCTAGCTGGCCATTCATCTCCATTTCCATTTCCCTCCCCTTATCGGTCTTCTCTGTGGCAAAGAAACCGATTTGATCACTCACCCACATCACCGAATGCATCTTTCCATTTTCGTGTTCAGTTCTCTGTTTTTTCGTTGTTTTTCTGCGTCTGTTTTGGAGTGTTCTTGAGCACCGATCATTGTTTCGTTTTTATTGTCTTCCGCATGCGTTTTCTAACCCCATTGCAGGCCCGTAGCCTATCACAAACTCGACCCGCTACAGTAACCAGCTCGCCCGTTAGTCACCACTAATGTCAAATAGAAAAATGTTAGATACCAATCTTATTTTAAACCTCCAAAGATACTCAATAAAAATAATTTCCATTGACAAAGTTTTAGAGTTCTCTTTTTTTTTTTTTTGATTTTCCTCTTGCCACTTTATCTCAAGACAAACAACACATTCTTTTAAAATTAGTTTTAGAGAACAAATTTACCTCCACAAAGATTGTGAACTAGTCTCTAAATCTAGAGGTTTTAACATGATTAATCATTGAATTGTAAAACAAAAGTTTTGAACAAAAACACCCGAAAGAAACAAGGGAGATTCGAACAACCATCCTTTTGTAATATTAGTTGTTGAGAAAAGAACTCTAATAATCGAAAAAAAAAAAAATAAATGCAGAAAGACTTAGACATCAAGATTTACGTGAAAAACTCTAGATAAGAAAGAACCACGGACATACGAGAAATTTACTAATAAGAAATCAAGGTATAATTGAATTTTGCAACTCAAGCACCAATATATAGAGAAAACATAAAACCCTACTATTGATATACGGTACTGACTTGAGCCAACTAGAATTCAGGTCACATCGAACTCTAATAATCTCAACCTTGACACGAAATTCTACATGAGAGATCCAACGCAAGCTATTCAACCCAACCCAAAGCGAATCGAGAACATTGAACTTTGACAATCTCCATATTCAAAGAAATTCTGGTGTAAGAAAATGAGTCTTTAACTCTCCTCTTCCACAAAGGTCCCTGATCGGCCAACTCTGCAACCAATATCGATCAAGTTTAAGCCCCGCTTAAACTTGAGAGACATACTTGAAAATAAATCACATATTCTCCTTCATGGTATCACTGAACTATTAGAGTTGTCACAACAAACTGCATGTAAACGTATTGAAGACTCCCCACTGGAGTCGTTACCCTCAAACACATTCCACGCATAACCCACTAAACTACTTTTTACCATATCGTCCATGAGATTTAACCTTTTACTTGGTTCTTCCTTTCACGATACCACTCTGATGTGAAATTTGAATTGTTAACTGAACATATGTAATAGGCAGACTTATAGACTTTGATGTACACTCAGATCCTAACTTGAACTTCACTTGAGAATCAGACTTCTTCCGAGTCTTCTCAAACATTCATTTAGAAGGTGAATTCACAAACTTAGCAGCCTTATTACCCATCATTGAATAACCTTTAACACATACAAATTTCTAGACTTCCTATGTCCCTTTAAAATGACAAGAACACCCCTACCGATCTTGAAAACTCCACATACAATGTTATACTTGTACTCTTTTGTATCTAGAGTAGTCAACAAGATCAGATTTTTCTTCAATTCGAGAACATATTGCACATTGCCCAATGTCCTCACAACTACATCAAACATCTTGATTTTGATAGTACCAATACCAACTACCTTGCAAAGTGTGTTATTTTCTATTAACACAACACCATATGAAACAGTCTCATATGTCAACAACAAACTCTAGTTGTAACATATATAAAACGAACAAGTTGAATCCAAAACTCAATCTTTGTTTGACTTTAAGTTTCCCTCTAACACAACTAAAGATCTCCATCACTACAGTCATCTTCTTCAATGATAACTACTTCACCCGATGTCATTAATCTTTTTCCCTTCTCAACAGCTCTCTTAACATTCTACAATTCCCGACAGTAAGATTTGATGTGCCTCTTATTCTTATAGAAGTAACAGGTTCTATCCTGGTTCCTTGGCTTTGATCTAGCCTTCACATTTTGAACTTTATCACTACTTTTGTTGTTTGACTATCTTGTTCTATCCCGAACGACGAGTCCCCCTCTTCGAGACTCAGATCCAACAACAATCTGCTTCATCTTCTCCTTTAATGATAAGGCACCATAAACCTCTTTTGGAGTTAAAATATCCCGACTATACAAAATACTCACTCTGAAAGCACCATATAAAGCATGCAACGAACACAATAGAATCAACCACAAATCATCCTTATCATACTTGCATCCAATAGTCTCCAAATCTAAAACTAATTCCTTGAATGCGGTTAAGTGTTCTTTAATTGAACTACCTTCGATCAACTGATGAGAATATAAACGCTGTTTCAGATGCAGTTTAATCGTCATAGTTTTTTCATACACAATTGCTTTAGTTTTAACCATAAATAAGCGACAGTTTTCTTGTTCAGAATGTCCAGCAAAATCTGATTTGACAAATGAAATCAAAGATAGTGTCTTTCGATCCTTTAGAATTTTCTCCTCTTCACTCTAAGACAATAGTATTTTATCGAGTCTTAACAACACATTGTATAAATCCATACGTGCGACCACATCTTGCATCTTTACTTGTCATAACTGAAACTTCGTGTTCTGATCCAATAACGGAATATCAAACCTGAACGAACCCATCACTCAAAATAACGACGTCTACAGAATATCAAATTCTCAATATTTGAATCCTAAAAAATGATATCTTTTAGTGAAAAATCACAATTTAATGCAAGTTTACGTGTAGCTAACAAAATAATAAAGAATAAATACTAGTCTAACCCACGAGGATAAGATTATCAAACTTTAAATCTAAGTAAAATAAAATTAATTAATGATGGATAATCAAATGATATGAATTAAGGAGAGATTAAAGCAATAAAATAGAGTGTAAACAATGAGATGAGAAAGTCAGAAAATGTAAATATTGGTTAGAGTCAATTTCTTTATCATGTAAATTCCACTACCAAAGCTACAGATTGCTATAACTTTCATTTGAACAACAACAATTTTGCAATAACCAAGGTTCCTATTGCTTGGTGGTTTTTTTTATTTTTCTCTTCAATTTATAGACATAGTGAAAATAATAAAAATCTCAATAAATCGCTATTCTTTAAGCCAAACAAATTGAATGATAACAAATTCGTAAGATTCAATTCGTATAAATTATTATGCATCTAACATTCTTACCTATTTCTCAATATGATAAGAACATGTGTAATTAATTTTTCCCGTTGACATAAATCGAATTTAACTATAATCATCATAATAGTTTATTCGAAAAAATGTAAACAATCATAGTTAACAATAAAATTCTTGTAACAAATACTCTCTTCCCTTAACCAAATAAAATCTTAGCCCATAAAAGTAGAAGACAAAATCATATTCATCATAGACATCATATATTCAAAATTCAAAAAATATGATTAAACTTCTCTGCGATGCAATGTTGTACGAACTGATGGACCTTGTTTTTCTCGGTGTCCATCAGGTGGCTCGCATAGCGGGAGAGTGACTCGAACTTATGGGCATATTCGGCCAATGATCCATATTATCGTAGTTGAGCAAATTCCACCAATTTGCTGGTCTTTACGTTACGACTAAAATACTTCTCGTAAAACACCTTCTTAAACTGATCCTAGGTCATCTCCATTGCCGCAGTTTTTGTCTGTATAGTGTCCCACCAGTATCCCGCATCTTTCGCAAGATGGAACACGACACATGCAACTTTCTTATTTTTCTCCACTTCTACATAATTGAACATTCTTTCCATCGCTCGGATCCAATCATCTGCCTATGTTAGGTCCGTAGATTGTCCATCAAACATTGGCGGTCAGAATTGTTGAAACTTTTCTCCACTAGTGTCCTGTGGAGCATTTACATGGTTGTTGTTTTCATTATCCTCCCTGGCCATCATTTGTTCTATCATACGGGACCAAGTACCAACCAACTCCGTCAACTGTTGGATGGCATCGTCCCTGTCGCCAATTTCCCTATGTCGTCCTCTCACCATTTTTAAAGAAATCCTATACATAATAATAAACTTAATTTAATAAACTAAAACTTTTACTGAAGCTTAAATACTTACAGTGGAAGGAGCGATCTCACGCAGCAAGTTGTGCAGTCAGGCAGTCTACAAAAATGCTTTTAAAATCCGGGTGCTCTGATACCATAATTGTAACGACCTCTAACGGGCCGTCACGGGACTTGACGTGACTTGAGAGACTTGGACACGTTCTTCACGTAAATTTTTTTGCAAACTTACAACTTCAAATCGGAGGTTATGACTGTTTTCGTTAAAATATTGACTCGATTTTTGGTGTGTTAACATTTAAAATACGTGGAAAACGTTCACAAAATACACTTGGTAAGTATTGTAAAAGATCGGGTTAAAACGTGTTTAAAAATCAAAACTTCAAAAAAATAACATTTTGGAATCACATCAGATGCGGCGCGCACGTCGCTTAGTCGCCACGCGCACGGCGTGCTACCGTCACGCACGAGGCACACATTCAGTGCATGCTTCGCTTCCTTGGGTGCAAGCACCAGCCGAGTGGCAATCGATCGGCACCCTCTTGGGTGTCGATCTTTAGCCCACATAATAGGCTGATCGATCGCGCGCGAGGGCGCAATCGATTGGCAATCACTCTGCCGAACCCACATACACCACAGCAAAATGCCGACCGATCGCGCCTTAGCGAGCTATCGATTGGTAAGCACTCTGCCAATCCCACATAAACCACAGCTGTAACACCCGGGTTTTTCAGATTTTCGTTCTCTAGGATATTTTCGTAAAATAGCAAATTAAGTTCTTTTCTCGAGCGGGATGTTTCATTAGAGTCCTAGGAATTTATGAGGATTTCTAGAGGAATAAGAAATTTTTCAGAAACCCAAATCGATAGTGTAACGCCAGAGTTCGGTTTTCCCGTTATTGGGGTTATATTCGTAAAAATAGTAAATTAAGTCCGTTTTGCGAACGAGAATTTTGTTAGAACCCTAGGAATAAATTGGAATATTTGGAGAAATAAAGAAATTTCGGAGAAACCAAATCGATAGACAAAATAACGAATTAAGCGAAGAATTAATGCAGGGGCAAAATGGTAATTAGCCAAGTCAAAATTTTAATAAAAAGAATTCCCCCCCCTCCATCAGTTTTCTCCAGACTTCCTCCTCCCCCTCCTCCCGTGTGATTTCTTCTACTCCTACGCAATTCTCCAACGTTCATCGACTCCTCCGATTCCAGCGATTTCTCTTCCGATTTCTCTTCCACAATCGACACTCTAGGTAAGCTCTAAGCTTTAGGCACGTTTTGTTGTCGTTTTTAGGGTTGATTTCGGTTAGGTTTATCGATTTAGGGTTTGTGTAATTTTAGGTTTTAATTAGAAATTTATAGTTTTATCGTGTTAACGATTAATATTGGATTATTTGTGATTGTCAGTTAGTTAGAGAGAGAATTGTGTATTGGTTGAAAATGTCGTTTTAAGGCATATTTGATTTTCGAATTTTTGGGCGTGATCGTTAGGAGGCCGACAAGGTAACGTGCGCGGTATTCAACTTGGATAAGGATGCCATTTTCTAGTGGTATACAGTGATGGCCACTACGGATACAGAGGTTATGACGTGGGAACAATTCAAGACGGCTTTCTACAATAAGTATTTTAACCGTACCCACCGAGCCAACAAAAGAGCAGAGTTTTCCCAACTACGCCAAACCAGGTCAGTGGCCGACTATGTACAAAGGTTTGAGTCCCTATCTCGCTATACAGGTCCATTGGTTGGCAACGAAGAGGACAAAGTTTATCAGTTTGTGCAAGGTTTAAAATTGGAGATTCTGAAGGGAGTAAGGGCTGCGGGCGTCGACGATGTGCCGTACCATTTGGTCGTGGCCAAGGCCTTAGAGCTGGATGACATTGAGATGAAGCTTCTACAACAAAGGGAGATGTCGAAGAAGGTCTTCAGAGGATTGGTGACTCAGCAAAGTAACGAAGAGCAACAACAACCGCGGGGCACAAAAAGGACGGGTGATGATGAAATTAGTCAAGGAAATGGAAAGTGTGCCCCTGGGTAGATGAAGTTCCCTCAATGCCCAACGTGTAAGAAGTTCCACGATGGGGTGTGCAAGGCAGGATCGGGCCGATGTTTTAATTGTGATAGGCAAGGTCATATTTCTACGGACTGCCCAAAGAAGAACCAAGGAAGGTGTTTCAACTACCAAGAGATAGGTCATCTCTCCAGGAATTGTCCGAAGAAAGGTAAAGGGCAGTGCTTTAATTGCAACAAGACGGGCCATCTCGGCAGGGACTGCCCGACACGGAACAAGGGACCTATAAGAGTATCGCCAAGGATCTTCTCCCTCAGCAATGCAGACGACGAAGGGCAGCATACCGTAGTTACAGGTATGTTTCTTTTTATTTATGTATAGACGATGCTAAAGTAGAAATGTTAGGATATATCGTGTGGGAGTTTAGCAGCATGTTTGAACTAGACTCGAGGACTTACGAAAGTGAGGAGACTTGGATTAAGGGTGTTAAATTATCTACAACAAGTTTTCAAACAAGAAGGTTGTGGGATGAGTTGTTATAAAGGAATTTTGGAGAATACTTAAAACCCAATTTTGGAGGAACAAAAGATAGTAGACTAGTTAGAAAATTTTGGAGAAAACCCTGCATGAGAATAGATATTTTTGTAAGTGTTGAGGCCTTGGGGAGAAGATGGAAGAAATACTATATAGTTTAAGAGATAGGAAAAAGGGGATTGTTAGTTAAAAAAGGGAATGATAGAATTTGAGGTTTAGTTCGTCAGGATTTAGTGGTGTGCAATTTGAGGAAAAAAATGAAATTTTGAATAAGGAGAACGAGAACTTACACAAAAAATGTTCAAGTGCGTTAAGAATAGGGTCAAGTTAGAAAATTTCAAAGGTTCGACCAGTATGTAACGAAGTTGAAGCCGATGATTACGTAAATAGATAAGGTTAGGATTGATGAGCTTAGGCACGTGATGTACATTCCAACTCGAGGAAGATTAGACCTTTAGAAAATCGTGGATTGAAAGATGGAGGTTAGCTTAAATAGGAGGTTCATACCATGGAACGTGTGGCCACGTACCGCCATGTAGTTTTTGGTTCATGGGTAAGGAGGATAGAGACCATGCGATGTAAGATAAAAAGGACGGTTAGATAGACTTTAAATTTTGGATAGTGTTGTAAGGGTAAATTGAGAGGTTAGTTAGATTTAATGAAGGATCGAAATAGGAAGTCAAGCATTTGAGGTTGGGGGATGTTGAGGAATTGGAGGATATCGGATAAGAAGGAAAAAAGGTTGCACGAAGATTGTGCAAGTGAACGTAGAAGTGAAGTTAAGTCAGAAGGTTTAGGAAGTTTCAACTCATAAGTTACGTCGAAGTGTTTATGCACCCTTTAAGGTATTGGGGGAATAGTTTAATGAATTAGTTAGACTTAAGAATTTGATAGTGTTTGGTGATGACCGAGATAAAAGTTGGATAAATCGAGCGTAGTGGACTTAATTATGGGAACTTAGAGAATGCTTTGGAGGTAAAAGGGTAGAATTAAGTATTGAGAGCCTTGAGTACTAGGATTGGGTTAGAGCGACTAACAGAATGTCATGATTGCCTAATGTCCGTAGGTGTAAAAGATGAGAGTGATGACTAAGAAATAAGATTGTAGTGTAGAGAATAATTTGAAATGGAGGATTTAGGGTAAGGAAGCCACGTATTAGGTCCTTAGTGTTATGTAATCGAGGAAGTTTTGAGGGCTTAATGTAATTATGTACGTGTTTGATAGACATGAAATTATGGAAGTGGGTAATTGAATGAACTTAGCTCGAGGAGAAACTAGAGTTGAAGTTAAGATAGAGAAATTTGAGAGTCTAAGTGATGATTGGTTAAGTTGAAGTCAATGGGCGTGTGAGCAACTGAGATATGAAGTGCATAGTTAGGAAGATTTAAAGCTTTGGAGATGTGGGAAACGGTCAATACCCGATAGATGATTTAGACCATAGGGGTGTTGAGATTAGTATTGCGAGCATAATTACGTAGGTGGTGTGAAGCCGAGTAATTGAGGGATTAACCAGACAACAATTTTGAGGATAAAATTTCGTTTAAGGAGGGAATGATGTAACACCCGGGTTTTTCGGGTTTCCACTTTCAAGGATATTTTTGTAAAATAACAAATTAAGGTCTTTTCTCAAGCGGGATGTTTCATTAGAGTCCTAGGAATTTATGAAGATTTCTAGAGGAATAAGGAAATTTTCAGAAACCCAAATCGATAGTGTAATGCCTGAGTTCACTTTTCCCGTTATTGGGGTTATATTAGTAAAAATAGTAATTAAGCCCATTTTGCGAACAGGAAGTTTTGTTAGAACCCTAGGAAAAAATTGAAATATTTGGAGAAATAAAAAAATTTCGAAGAAATCAAATCGATAGACAAAATAACGAATTAAGCGAAGAATTAATACAGGGGCAAAAGGGTAATTAGCCAAGTCAAAATTTTAATAAAAAGAATTCCCCCCCCCCAATCAGTTTTCTCCAGACTTCCTCCTCCCGTGCGATTTCTCCTCCTCCTACGCGATTCTCCAACGTTCATCGACTCCTCCGATTCCGACGATTTCTCTTCCCCAATCGACACTCTAGGTAAGCTCTAAGCTTTAGGCACATTTTGTTGCCGTTTTTAGGGTTGATTTCGGTTAGGTTTATCGATTGAGGGTTTGTGTAATTTTAGGTTTTAATTAGAAATTTATAGTTTTATCGTGTTAACGATTAATATTGGATTATTTGTGATTGTCATTGTTAGTTAGAGAGAGAATTGTGTATTGGTTGAAAATGTCGTTTTAAGGCATATTTGATGTCTGAATTTTTGGGCGTGATCGTTAGGTTTAATTCAATAAATTGCTACGACATGTTAAAGTAGATGTTATGGGTGACGTATAGGCGTTTGAATCGTTGAGATCGGATGTCGGATTAGGGAGAAATTTGTGAATGAATGTGTGCACGTAAAATGTTCGATAAATTGCCTGAATGAATAGTTGAATTGATTTGAATTAAAGTTATGAGGAATTGAGCTCCGAATTAGTTATGGACGTGAGAAACATGTGTTGACATATTGGTAGTGAGTTAAATACACTTGAGATGTTATTATGGAAGTGAGAGTTTAGTCACGCCGAGCGAATGCTAATGCGACGTTTTGATGTTTAGGTTTTTCAGGTTCCCCGATTAAGTTTTCAGATAGAGATAAATTGCTAAGGACGTCAGGTAAGTAGTATATGCATACGTGTTGCCTTTTTGGCCTACATCACAGAATGTTAGGATTTCTTGCATGTTTTATATCTGTTCAGTTTATGCGTCATGTTTTAGAAAATAATGAAAATGTTTTGAGCATGTGTTTTCATGAGTAGAACGTAGAAATTACAACCATGTAAATGTGTAATGTCTGAATGAAGTGGTTCACCCTTCAGATGTAGTTGTGGAACGTCTAGAGATGGAAAAACTAATCCGCCCTCCATTGGTAGAGGATTACATGTATGTAGGACAGAAACGATAGACACGGTAGAAACTGAAATGAAACGTTCATGTATGATTGAAATGGTAGAAACTGCATATGTTAAGTGAAATGTTTTAAATTCTTATCTGCATTACTTGCTAAGCATTAGGCTTATAGTTTGAGTTCTGTGATGTAGGTGAAGAAGAGCAGCGTTGTGAGATTACACGAGCACGAGGTTGGAGGAATACGACCATGGCGGTATCCCGGCAACATTGTTAGGGTGATTCCGACCGTGGTTAATATGTGTAGGTGTCTATTTTGTTTGGATGTGAGTAGGAAAGTTTAAGTACGTATATAGAAATGTGATGAGAGATTGTATGGAGATGTTTATGGGTGTGGATTGAGAGGCTTGTTAGAAAATGTATGAAAAGTCACGTTTTTAGTGTGAACCTTGTGGTAGTAGAACTGTGACGACCTCAACCCCACGTTGGTGCCACCACGACCTGTGTCGTGCGTGCATACCTTCATATACATAAGTGTTACCCTTGCCCGTTCTCACTAACTTTTTTTTTCTTTTTATTTCCTTTTTCTTTTCTTTTATACTTTTCATTCATTCGTTTACATTCGTTCGTTCGTTGGAAACGGACTCGGGCATCGATTCACATCTATCGACATTTTGGCTCTAACTTAAAACATACCCGAAATGACTCATCTAGGGTCGGGAATCATCAAAAGAGGCTTTAACAAGTTGGGTATAAAGTTCGTCAACGTTTAAATCACTAAAACGAGATTAAAACCATCTTTTTGGAAAAACGTCGACTCGGTTTTCGGGTCCTTAAAACCCTCTAAAATACTTGGGGATCGCTCGTAAAATATGTTTAAAAAGTATTGTAAAAGGTCGGGTTAAAACGTGTTCTAAAAGTCAAAATTTGAAAAAAAAAATGATTCGGGGTCAAGTGGGGAGCGCTGGGCGCTGCGCGCCCGCGCGCGCACTGTGCGGCCCCTAAGTGCCCGGCCGCAATCGGTCGCGTCCCGGGCCCGACCGATCGGGCCGGCTCGGGCTTTCTTCATCCAAAAACACCCTGGCCGCGACCGATCGCGCCCCGGGCTCGATGGGTCGGGCCGGCTCGGGTTTTTCTCGCCCAAAAACACCTAAAAACACTCTTTTTGACGTTTTTTGACTTTTCCCCATATTTCTTTATATTTTTCCGAGCCAAATACCTCCAAATCACTTAAAAGTTTACCCACACGTTCCTGACACCCTCGACTCTACCTCCCGTAAAAATCTTTAAAAACCGACTTAAAACGGAGCGCAAAACGTATCCGAAAGCATATCTAGAATTCACGAAAACCAACCGCATGGATCGTTCTAAAAACCGGACGTTCCACCTAAAATCATCCAAATCAAACACAAAACTTCAATTCTAGCTTAAATCCTCAAACTACCTTCAAAACATCAAAACTCATCCAATTTTACAACTTTCATTTCTATTTCACCAAAAATTCATTCTAAACATCAAAACATTCTATTCCGTCAATGTTCACTGTACGTGGCGGAAACTAATCAAAATGTTGATTTATAACCTATCCAGATACCAAGCATCCTAATAAGGGTTCTATACAAACATTAAATATCATCCCCCATCAACCATTGCAACCCAAAATCCTAAAACACATAACCTATGCTCCGTACGGGTTGTGCTCGCATCGACTACGCCAGCCGCCCTCGTGAACATCCTTCGTCAAGCTGTAGTCTCGTCGGGTGGAGGAACATCGTCCTCACCTTGCTCGTAATCACCTACACCACAAAGACACCTATGAGATAAAAATCTCAGCAAGTTCTACGTAAATGTATATGCATGATCATGTATGCAATGAAAACCGTCCATGTCATTTCATTTATCAATACGTGTCAGTCTATGGTTATCGGAAACGCTCGACAGATGGATAGGGCACGTCAAGCAGTTAGACAGCCCACAGCATCTGAAGGGAGGAAAACCTGCTCACCACGGAACGCCAGGTTTGAACCTCATCCCCGATAACCCCATGTCATGGTTGTTTACTGTGATACTTTACTTGCCTTTACATGCATTTTCTTTTTCATAAACAATGCAAAATTCATTTTCATGACGTTTAAAAAAAACGTGATGCATGAACAATTCAATGAACAGTAAAGCATACAAGACGAACATACCATCAAAACTCTACAAATACCATCAAAACACTATAGCAAACAACCTATAGAACAACCGAACCTAAACTACCCAACAAAAACAATTAAACAAACAATGCACCAAACAATCCTCAACGCAAATTCTGACTTAGGGTGTAGGCCAATCGGCCACAGTAGATCACGAGAATTTACGTCGCGTCCCTTGTACACCGAGCTCCTCGTCCCGAGCTTGATCACCTAAATCAATCCATAGCGCCCTTCGTTAAAACCGAGCTCAAACACAAGGTTCCAAGAATTTACAAAACTCCTAACTAAAGGTAATTTCCTAAAATTCTAATAAATCTCTCTCGGGCATTTTATCGAGCAATTTATGCTCACCAATTCTAGAACTCCATTAATGGAGATTTCCTTAAGCTCCAAACCCGGTTTTTCAATCAAACGGCAACCACACCAATTTATTTCACCTAATAACGTTCAATAACCACAAATACGGCAATAACTAACCGTTTCTAGCATAACCTGGTTGTTTTTAACGAAATCGTACAAAACCCTAACAATCTACAAGGCTAGAAATCCAGAGTAAAGGCCGAAAAAAACGCAAGACACTTACCTAGAATCACGAGGGCAGGAGGAAACGTGAAGAACGTTGAAGATTGGAAGAGAAACGGTGGAGGATCGGCGTTGAAGAGGAGGAAATCGTCGTGGAGGGGAGAGGGAAAGGAAATTCTGCGTAGGTGAGGAGGGAAATGAGGGTTTTTGTGCTTTTAACCAATTTGACTTGTCAAATGACAAGTCCGCCCCTCCATTTGATTTTCCTTCGATTTCATTGTTCGATTATCGGTTTGGTTTATCCAAAGTTTTCTTATTCATCCAATAGTTCCAATTTATTCCTAGGGCTCTAATAAAATTTTTCGTTCGTCAAACGGATTTATTTTGTTATTTCTTCGAATTAAATCTCTATAGGGTCAAAACCGGAAACTTAAACATTATAATTCGGTTTGACTTCCATAAATTCCCATAATTCTCCCAAAATTCATATTAGTTACAGGGACTTCATTAAAACTCTCGATTTTCTAAACAGGCATATTTCAATTATTTACGAAATTGCCATTGCGTGCATGATTCAAAAACCCGTAAAACTGGGTGTTACAAGAACTTTTAGAATGTGAAGTCTTTATTTGGAAAATATACTGCAGTTGCTTTTCGTGAATTTGAATATGTTTTCAGATATGTTTTTGGGCTCTGTTTTAAGTCGGGATTTTGAGGGTTGAGGTATTTTACGTTTAGAAATGTTTGAAGTAAATTTATGGGTGAAGTGTATGTGAAGGAAAGAGAGAAAAGTGAGAAAATGTGGAATAAGAGTGGAGAAGGGGCGATGGTGCGCGCTGGGCACGCGCGCGCAGCAGGCGCAGTGCACGCCCCAGCCGATCAATCGATCGCCCCATTTCCACTCGGGAATCGGCAGAGGTTGTAACATTCCACCTGGCCTTTGGTGCTCTTCCTTTACCTGCTAGCAAACTAGGCAGGACTGTACATAACTGGCCATTTCACGCTTCATGTTTGGCCACCAATAATGCACTTTCAGATCTCGGTACATCTTGGTGTTACCCGGATGCACTGAGAACGACGATGAATGTGCCTCTGCCATGATCAACCTCCTCAACTCCTCATCCTTCGGAACATACCATCGATCCCAAAATTTCAGAATGCCATCCTCCGAGTAACTGAATTCAGAAGACGTAGCTGTCAACTTGGCCACAATAACCTCCTTTTCTTCCGAGTCTGTCTGTTGAGCCTCCTTAATTCTGTCCAAAAGAGTAGGCCATATCGTCAAATCTGAAATCATGGCTGAAAGTTCAGTAACCATTTCCAGCTCAAACTTCTGAATCTCCTTCCTCAGTGAAGCTAACATGCTGTAAACGGTGGACTGTTCGTTCTTAGGCATCCTGCTCAAAGCGTCTGCCACCATGTTTGTCTTTCCTGGATGGTACTTGATTTTGAAGTCGTAGTCTTTCACGAACTTCAACTGTGATGACCCGAATATGCACGTATGGGTACGATGGCTGCACGAACCGGAACCCGGATGGCGGTACGTCCGCGCGGGCGAACCGGAAGGTGACATGTCGTAAAAAGGGGGTCGTCAGAATCCCACATCGCTTGGGAAAGTATGTGGAAATGAAACATATGTAAAGAGACCCTCCCAACATAGCAAGACGCGTTTTGGAGCACAATTGGCAACGGATCCCATAAGAACTCCGAAGTTAAAAGTGCTTCGGCGAGAGCAATTCCAGGTTGGGTGACCTTCTGGGAAGTTCTCGCCAAACAAAGCCGTGAGGGGAGGTTATTGGGCTGCAGCCCAATCCCCAGAGCGGACAATATCTTGCTGGGATAAAGGGTCGTTACAAATGGTATTAGAGCCTGTACCCAACCGGAAATGTGGCCAACGAGGACGTTGGGCTCCCGAGGGGGGGTGATTGTGATGACCCGAATATGCACGTATGGGTACGATGGCTGCACGAACCGGAACCCGGATGGCGGTACGTCCGCGCGGGCGAACCGGAAGGTGACATGTCGTAAAAAGGGGGTCGTCACAATCCCACATCGCTTGGGGAAGTATGTGGAAATGAAACATATGTAAAGAGACCCTCCCAACATAGCAAGACGCATTTTGGAGCACAATTGGCAACGGATCCCATAAGAACTCCGAAGTTAAAAGTGCTTCGGCGAGAGCAATTCCAGGTTGGGTGACCTTCTGGGAAGTTCTCGCCAAACAAAGTCGTGAGAGGAGGATATTGGGCTGCAGCCCAATACCCAGAGCGGACAATATCTTGCTGGGAAAAGGGGTCGTTACATCAACCACCTCCTTTGCCTCATATTCAAATCTTTTTGCGTAAAGAGGTACTTCAAGCTTTTATGGTCTGAAAACACTTCACATTTTTGTCCATACAGGTAGTGTCTCCATATTTTTAACGTAAATACTACTGCTGCCAGCTCTAGATCGTGTGTCGGGTAATTCTGTTCATAACTTTTCAATTGCCTTGAGGCGTAGGCAATGACCTTCCCGTCCTACATCAAAACGCATCCCAACCCCACCTTAGACGCATCACAGTAAATGCTGAACACCCCGTTCTCAATGGGTAATACCAATAACGGCGCTGTGGTCAACTTGATATGCCCACGGCTCCGATTCCGAACACGAACCAAGGTGCTTATTTTAATTATTTTATCTACTAATTGGTTCTTGAGTTTTGTAGGAAAATGTTTCTATGTAGCTTGGAAAAGGATTCAAGAAGAGGAAATTTGTCCTCCCTTATCAAATATTGTAACCAAGCTTCTATTATTTTTAGAAAGCTTTTATCTTATTTTGTTGGCAAATAATTACCATATATTTTATGGCTTTAATTGCCAAGTTATTTTAGTAAGACAAACATTAGTCTTGTAAAAGGCATGCATGCCTTAATTTATTTTGTAGCACTCAATTGCTCAAAGGAGTTGACCAAAGGAATGGAGCAAGAGAATATCAAAAGGAGCTGCCACGTGGAGATGTATCCAAATTGAAGAATAATTGCTGGACCACACCGGTTCACCCAACGCCTATTCTCCAGCCGGTTCACGCTAACGGCTATTCCCTCTGTAGGTGCTCCAACGGCTCTTTGAAGCGTTCAACTTTTTCATTCCTCCCGTAGCTTTCTGAAGTTTTTCCTCTGTATTAAAGCTTTCTTTCCTCATTTGTAATCTTCAGTTAATGAATGAAATATTTGGAAACTGAGCGGAACGATTTCCTCTCCAGAGAAGCTTCAGAAGCTTTCTCTTCACGGTGCTCTTCCAAGCGGTGCGTGGCATCTGGTGGAACCACCACCCATTGTATTACGAGCTTGGGTTGCTCAGGAATACTCTTAGTCACCTTCGCCTCTTTATGACGCGAACAGAAAGCGAGAAGATGGCGAAACCCGTGCCCAAAGGCTGTTGTCTTTCTGCCGAAGGACATGCACTGAGAGCTACCGACTTCGACTCCTCAGCCAGCTTCGAGTTTTCACCATCCATCTTCACCACCGATTTTTTCTGTGGAAGAAACATTGATACAGGGCCTTTGTCCGATGCTGGAGCTCTTTCTGTGGGAAGAAGCTTTTCTGATGTAGCGCTAATCTGACGTCTACCTGCCGGCAAGGATTCCCTTCAATCCATACGGCGTTCTCTGAGTATTATTCAACTCACCCACCTCCCACTTCGACTGGTATCATTTCTCACCATTTACGCCATTTTCTGTTTATCTTCTCCTATGTTTTTCATCGTTTCTTCAGCATGTTTCTCTCCTCTGTGTTTAGCTTCCGCAAATGTGATTCGAGTGTCATGGTTGCCACTCTGAATCCGATCATTTGGTATTAGAGCCGAAGTGCTCCTTGTTTCATTTCTGTTATTGTGTTTACTCTGTCGTATGTGTTCATTTTCATTTTGTTTCTGTTTTTTTTATATTTTGTCGTTCATTTCTGTTTACTAATCAGGATAACCCATTTGCTTGAGTTTCATTTCTATTTAGTTAGAACAGCAATGTTATCGTCATTGTCTGGTTTGTATTTTCTTCGTTGTGTTTTGTTTCTTTTGGTTAGTTCTTCTTGATTTTTCTGTCTGTGTTTAATCACTGTTTCGTTGTGTTTCTGTTTTGTGAATGAGTCTGTTTTTGTTTGTGTTTTGCTAAATAAAATAACCTATGATTGCTTAAACTCAATTTTGCTTATAACTAGCACGTAGGATATTTCATTAGCAAAATTATTGATCTGTTTCTATTTCTGAATGTTCAGAATCTTAAACGAATACATGAATTAATATCTAGTTTAGTCGATAGCTTGTGCATTAGGGAAACTAGCTCTCATGATCAATTTGTTATCTAAACTGTTATTGTGAGTTTTATTGTGTTATTCTGTTTACTGTCCAAGTTGTTTTCATCATGAACTTTGCTTTAACAATTTGCATTAATTGGGATGAATTATCTTGGTTAGTTTAGGGATTAATCTAATTCATTGTGGAGAGCTATTTGATAAAAGTGGAGCTAAACTGAGAACCTAAAATTCTGTTTGTTAACTGAGCTGTTTTATTAGATATTCTTGATCGTTGGGTTAATTTCTATTAAATTGTTTCATCTATTGCATTCCTCTGTTTCTTTCTATTGTATATTGTTGCTACTATTTCTTTACATTTTGTTGATCAATCATCTTCACAGCAATATATTAACTTGTTTGGACGTGTGCATTAAAGTTTAACACTTTTAAAACTTGCTGTTTTATTTGCTGAAGAGATTTAAAAAAAAAACTGTTTTCTGGTATAGTCGAGCAAAGCAAGCTGTAGATCCAAACTTATCAATTTATGTTACTTTTACTTTCATCATTTTGTAACTGTTACTCTCTGTAGTTTTTAGGACTAATATTTGCTGCATAATCTGTTCTGTTAGTGTTCATCACTGATATTATATTGTTGTCATACCAATAATGTTCCATTGCTGAAAATATCATCTTATTTTAACTCCTAATCAGTTAGATGAATTTGTAATTTTTGGTTAACCGAGAAGGCTTAATTGGCTATTGACTTGTGAAATGCATCTTTTTGTGTTTGAATGTTCTCCCAGGATCGAGGGGTTGCGCCCCCGAAACCGTTCTTCAAGCTTGGTAGCTTGTAAGATGAATTTGCCATCTTCTTCTCCACTCTTTTGAGGGAGGAAAAAAGCAAGGAGTGGTTGTAACCGAGTCGTTGAATCGAGTTTTCTTCTTTGGAAGAAAACTGCCAAAAGCTCTAAAATAGCTCTCTTGGCTGATTCTCGGAAAATATTCATAACTCACTCAAATCAACGAATTTGGACCACAAATTTTAACAGCACACACCTCACTCACCTAAAATTTCGTTACATTCCGAGCACGTTTGATATTCTGTTTGTATTTTAAATTCTCGGATTTATCGATTTTGTGTCACCAGGGACCTAATGGTCTTCTTTGAGTTCTTGAGTCCTATTTGCAGGTCGGAGCTCAACAATGTGCAAGAGCTGATCCATGTCCTTTGTGCTCAGCTCCCAATCCAAGTCCTTGAAGAGGTATTCGAAGCCATCAATACCTGCAACAAAATTGAGCTTATTCGTGAATAGGTTTGATAAAGCTTGTGTCTTGGTTTGTGATTGAGTGACGGCCCTCTGGGGCACATCATGTTGTAACACCCGAGTTTTCTGTATCATATCGTTGTCCCTAAAATTCTTTGTACGAAAGAAACTTGTTGTAATTACGATGTATCTTTTCATGGAATTTGGACGCCAAAGTTTAAGAGTTAAAGAGGTAGAACGATCAAAGAGGGAGCTAAAACGTACAAGATTTTGAGTGAAAATTTTGAATTAAATCGACAAAGCTTCTTCAAGAAGCCATCCCTAATCCTATTGCCAAACAACTCACCTCCCCTTTATCTCTCTCTCTTTCTCTCGTGGCCTTCAGCAGACTACCCTCCCCCTCTCATTTTCTTTCATTTTTCTTCTTCTCCACGAAAAGAAAATAGCGGCTCCTCCCTCAATTGGAGATCCTTCCACTCTCCTCTCCAATTTTTCCTTCTTCTTTTTTCATCATAAAGGTAAGTTTAGATTTTGGTTAGTGAGTTTTGTTGATTTAGGTCATTGAGTATCGATTTTTGGTGGAGGGTTTTGATTTAGGGTTTGGATTTTCTTCTTGTTTGATGCTAATATTTGTTAAAAAGTCGTTCAAAGGATTTGAATGGAATTCAAAAATTGGGCTAGAAATTGGCCAAAAATAGGGCATCCACAATTTTTGAATTTCTGGCCCTAATTCAGACTTGATTTTCATAAATGGATGATCTATGACAAACTAGATATTATAAGGTTTTCGAAACATTTTGAATCGTCAAAAACGGATATAAATTGAGGGAGTTACGACCGTTTGAAGTTGGTCCAAAGTTCGTTGTGAAATCCGAGTTTTGAGTACTGTTTATCAAAATTTCATAAATTGAATTGGTTTAAACTAGATGAATTGGATAGTTGATACTATTTGAATTTCAATTATATGGACGCTAGACCGTTTAGAGTAAAGTTTTGGAGTTAACTGGAATCGTTGAACGTATAGAATTGATTATTGAAATTGTGATATAGTAATGAGTTCAATACGCATGTTTAGGTTCTAAACTCCAAGTAAAACATCCACATTTCTTAAATCTCGACGAACCAAAGGTAAGTTCATATTGTATGTGTTTGGCCTTTAAGGCCTACATCACAAAAGTACTAGAATTTATATGCTTTATGGGGTACATTGATGGGTAGCTAGGATTATAGAATATGTTTTAAGTTATGCGTTATTGCTTTACTGAATTGTCTTGATGAATTGTTTACGTTTACAATGTAACGCTTGGAAATTTTGGTTTATGGGTTTTGAGTTTAGGTTTTTGGGTTTTTGATTTTTAAGCCTTATAGTGTTTTAATTCGTAAAAACAGTAAATTAAGCCCGATTTGAGAACGAGAAGTTTCGTTAGAACCCTAGGAGTAAGTTGGAATATTTGGAGAAATAAGAAAATTTCGAAGAAACCAAATCGATAGACAAAATAACGAATTAAGCAAAAAATCGAGGGAAGGACATTTAAGTAATTTACAAGTAAAAATTTTAACCCCCCCCATTCAGCTCTCCTTCTCCAGAACGTGAAAGCTCCTCTCCCTCCCCTGCGAATTCGTTCTCCTCCCACCCCACTTCTCTTACGCTGGCGATTCACCCTATTTTCGGCGATTTTCTCTCTAATTTTTCTTCCCCAATCGACTTTCTAGGTAAGCCTCTACTATCCTAGGAGTTTGGTTGTCGTTTTAAGGTTGATTTTGGTTAGGGTTATTCGATTTAGGGTTGATATATCGTAGGTTTTGTTAGAAATTGATAGTTTAACGCTATTATTGCCCATTGATGATACATGTCACGACCCAAAACCCAACAGGCCGCGACTTACATAGTCGCAATCTTATACATAATCTTATTCTTGACTTTCGTAATTTTTTTTTTTAATAACATAATGAAAAGCTACTTGAAAGAAAACTTGACAAACGAACTTGGACCATGTGTAAAACTCATTTGAAAACTTCTTGGAAATAACTTGATCTATCAATAGAATTTAAGGAGGAAAAATTTGGAGAAGAGAAGAAAGAGGACACGCCCGGATTTAAGGAAGAAAGAGAGGAGGAGAGAGAGCCGATCGATCGCTCATCTCTTGAGCGATCGATCGCCCCTCCAAAATGACCAAAGCCAATCGATCGCTCACCCATTGAGCGATCGATCGCCCCACCAAAACACACAGCCGATTGATCGGCTGGAATAGCCAAAATCTTACGGCCATAATGCCGATCGATCGCCGCCTCTGCCGATCGATCGGCGACCATTCTGTTTCCTGCCAGAAAACACTACACCGAATATTTTCATCAACTTCCTTTCTTCCACACTAATATACATGCAACATACTCTCCACGTTACCTACTAAATTCCACAACCAATTTCCAAAACCAGACCATTAATACGAAAACTTCAAATCTTCATACCACTCATCAATGAAAGTCGTGCAAAAACAAAACGAGTAATTACAACTGTAACGCCCTGAACCCGCCCCGGGCCCGGTGCGTTACGTTGAAAACAAATCCCGTGTTTAAACGACGTTTAAAATAATTTTCGTAAATTTTTCGACTCGGTTTTCGGGTTTTTCGAACCCTCGAAATTTCTTGGAAATGGGGCCCAAAATACGTTTAAAATACGTCGGAAAATGTCGGGTCAAAACATTGTAGAAATAGGGAGAAAATTAAAAAAAATAAAAATTTGGACTCGCAGGTACTGTTCACCCGCGCGCCTGCTGCGCGCGCTCGGGGGCGCGATTGAAGGCCACGCGCGCGGCGATCAGCGCGCGCCCTGCGCGCCCAGCGATGTTCTTCATCGCCAACGATCGCCTTTGGCGATTATTCGCCTCCCGGTGGCGACTAATCGCCACCCGTTCTGGATTTCTCGCCCAAAACACATCCTAGTGGCGATTGCTCGCCTCCCGGAGGCGACTAATTGCCACCTCCTCTGTTTTTCGACCCAAAACTACCCAAAACTAACCCAACCCGACTTTTTCGACTTTCCTTCACTTTTCTACGAGAAAAACACTTCCAAAAATTCTAAAAATTTAACCATAACTTCCCGACAACTAAATCTTCTAGTCCCGTAAAAATTTTGGAAAACCGACTTAAAACGAAGAAATACAAAAATAGCAAAGTCAACCCGACGTTAATGATTTTAAAACCAAAACGGGCGGCCTAACGCCTAAAAATTCACTAAACCAAAACCTGAAAATTTAAACTGAAATATATAGTTCAAATTCCCAACACTTGCACACTCTATTCAACAACACCATTGACATAAAATGATCAAAATATTTATCATGAACATTTACAATGCAATACCCAAAATCCTCCACCATTTTTCTAAGTTTTCTTAAACTTTCAAAAAAAAAAACACTTAAAACAAAACAACTATCCATTTCAAACAATCACCTCCCACACTACCCAAGGATGATAGCGGTCAAGACGCCCCGACAATAGCCTGCACCGGCGGACTCCGTACTCCTCCGACTGCGGCCTAATCCTGAGCTGTCTCATCGACCTCACCTGTATAAAATTCGTCACCTACACCATAGAACACAAAACGTAAGCCTAATGCTTAGCAAGTAGGGAAATGCACAATAACATACTAAATGCTCGACTCAACCCTAACATGCAGTTTCTACATACTCTGTTGTTTTCTTTTCATTTCGGCTACATTTATCTTTCACTTCCATGTGAATCAAGTAGGCACACGCCCCCACACAGTCCAGGACGACCACGCCTTGATCCACGGGCAAGACTGGAGGCACACGTCCTAACACAGTCCAGGACGGCCAACCGAATCCCCCCTTTGTCAATTGTAGAATGCCCCAGTGTGCCTTCTGGCACGAACAGGTCTGTGCTTATCAGCACTAGCAGGTCTGTGCCTATCAGCACTAGCAGGTCTGTGCTTATCAGCACTAGCAGGTCTGTGCCTATCAGCACTAGCAGGTCTGTGCTTATCAGCACTAGCAGGTCGAGGCATTCGTACTCCCGATACATTACGTACATTAGCATGCATCTCGAATAAAATCCCTCGTGGGGTGCTCAACGAGCCACTAGCCCGACGAAGCTATTCTACTCCGAGACCATGTTACAATCAATTCTTATCTTTCGTTTCATTCTCACCACTCAAGCATGTAAAACATGTGATTTCGTCAATTAGAAAACAATGATGCATGACACACAATGCATGGCACATAGCAAAACAGAATAAACAAACAAACAATCCCTACCGTTCCATGGTGTAGGCCCGAAGGCAACAAACACTCATCCACTACTTACCTGGCGTCTCGGTAATTGCTTTCTCACTTCCACCAGTCAAATCACACGTTCGATCACCTAACAAATACGAAAAACTTACTTAATAACAAACTAAAAGATTCTATGGAAATCAACTAACCAAACTAACATTAACTTTTAAACCTAAAGCCACCAACACTCAAACAATCTCACAATTAAACACACAAACCCGATTTTTACATCAAAATTGACCGTCCAACTTCAAACGGTCATAACTCCCTCGTTTTTCAACGGATTTCGACGTGCCACCCCAACTCGGAAACCTCTACACGTCTACTATCCATTGAAGTGCTTAAATTCATCAAACAAACACTTTGGCCAGCCCGAAATACCCAAAGACAGAATCGGCCCTATAGTGTTCTTAAACCGGTTTTTGTGTAACTTCCATCAAATCCTTAATTTAATCACCTAAACAACCTAAATCATCCATTCAACACTTAAATGATCCAAATAGGAAAGAAAATCCAACATTTAAACCAAATTTTCGGATTCCATGGTTAGGGTTTTCCAAACCCTAACCAAACCTCACTAAACTACCATAAAAACACCACAAACTAACATCTAATGGTATACAACTAAAAACCCACTAAAACTAACCTTGAAAATGGAAGAATGGGGAGAGGAGAAGTCGGCTATGGAGGATGAGAGCAAAACCGTGGAAGGATGAAGAGGAAAGAGGAGAAATCATCTTTTTAACCTAACATTTCTTTCACTTTTTGCTTTTTACCACTAATATTTTTAAAATTGCAACTTAACCCACTCTTTCCTTTCTCTTTTCTTCCAACGTGGTTCATCATCAACATTCACCTTTTCATCCATTTATTTCACTTTAAATCTCCTTTGAATTTCAACACCAAATTCCTATTGGTTGGTTATCCCCTTTGACTTTTCAACACACTAGTTTTGAATTTTCAACCCTCTTTCTTCTCTCTACTTTTAATCCCTTCAATCCCTTCAACCATACACTCTTCTACTTTTC
Source organism: Begonia masoniana (assembly GCA_022432975.1). Lineage (NCBI taxonomy): Eukaryota > Viridiplantae > Streptophyta > Magnoliopsida > Cucurbitales > Begoniaceae > Begonia > Begonia masoniana. Next base: position 41,532,097 of record CM039505.1, on the reverse strand, counting down.
TAACCTAGGCTACTCACGTAATAGGAAAATCTCGGGTGTTACAACAACGGAAGCCAAAACAGCGAAAATCCTATAGTTATCTTAAAATCATAAAGAGGAAACATCAACCATCCTAAGACTTAACATCACATGCAACTCCTTATGAAAACGTTTTCTACTTATACTTCCAAAATCATAAATCTATACCAAATCCAGCTAGGAGCACCACCCTCGGGTCAAATCGCCGCCCAGCCACAAAACTCCGCCACGAGCACCATCCAACAACTCAACTCATACGTCATTACTTGGATTGAGATCCTCACCTTCCAAGTCGTCAGCTACATCATAAGGTTCAACTATAAGCCCAATGCTTAGTACGGAGTGCAATATATACGTAGTTACTCATGAATGCATGCTTCACAAAAACATATTCGTGTTCGTGATCATGTTCTTGATCTTCATTAACATGGCATGAATTAAGCGAGACACGAGGAGAAAGGCAAAAGAATCATAATCGTGGTCCCAACGGACAATATTGTAACGACCAGTTCGGCCCACACCAGCGGCGGGATCCGCAAACTGATTGTGCAGTAACAACCCGGCCCCCACCAGCAGAAGGATCCGTGAGTCTTCCTGCCAATCCGGCCCCCACCAGCGGGAGGATCCATGAACCGTACTAAAATCATGAGAACATAATCGTGGCCAATTCACCCCGTTCCACACTTAATCATACTTATACATTTCATATTCTTATCTTAGTCATTTAAAACATGCACATGACGCATGAACATAGATACATATAGGAATGACATACTAAAAGGACGAACAATGCATTACGTATCATAACATAGCACATGAGAAGTCATAATCATTAAGCAATCACCCAAACAAACCTCCCAAATGTCCTTGTGATGTAGGGCCCTAGCGGCCGAAAACCCTAACACACTCACTTACCTGGGTCCCTTAACAACGTCGTGCCTTCACTTCGAGCTCTTTTCACCTATGACATTTCATATTCCGATGTTAAAAATTAATCCTAAGTAATCTAAACTCAAAACTAGCAAAATCCTAGCTAAGGAAATTTCCTAAAAATCTAACCTATCTCATTCGGGCATTTTATCGAACACTAGGTGTGCACAATATACTCTTCCCTCACATCAATGACATTTACTCAATCCAACCACCAACATCAACCCCCATTTATGAAATAATCACCAACAACTTATCCTAACTACTTCAATAACAATAAATGTATTACCAATGAGAATTAAAACGCAACACAAACGATTTCTAACTAAAACCCAATATATTTAAATCCCTAAATCAATAACTCTAATGAAATAATAACCCCTAAAATCGGAACTATCGTAATCAAGCACTCAAAGTTTACCTAGGGCTTTGAATGTTGAAGAGAATGGAGAAAATAACCATGGCTTGGGGAAAAGATGTGTAGAGGATTGATTGAAGGAGAAGGAATCGTGGGAGGGAGGGAGATCGCCGCCAGGGAGAGAAAGGCCGAGAGTGTAACGACCCCGGTTGGAGTCGCCACGTAAATCATAACTTAACCTCTTAAACAATCGGTTCTTACTTCATGCACCTCGTTCATTATTAGTGTTTCATATATTCTTTTTTTTTATCAAACATCTCTTAAACTGCATCTGCCGATAGAGTCATAGACTCACATCGACCGATGGTCACGTGCCCGCCACGCGACACATCTTTTCCTAAACATCTCTTAAACTACATCTGTCGATAGAGTCATAGACTCACATCAACCGATGATAACACATCTACCGATCACCAGCCGACAACACGACACATACCTCATCCGATAGCTCAAACACACTACATCTACCGGTCAGTGGACGACGAAATAACATTTACATCATCCGGTAACCTAAACACACTACATCTGCCAGTCACTAGACGACAAAATAACATTTACATCATCCGGTAACCTAAAGACACTACATCTGCCGGTCACTAGACGACAAAATAACACTTACATCATCCGGTAACCTAAACACACTATATCTGCCGGTCACTAGACGACAAAATAGCACTTTCATCATCCGATAGCTCAAACGCACTACATCTACCAGTGGATGCAAACTCTTAACATATTCCGATAGAGAACATCTATCGGGGAATGCAAGTATACACAGACTCCAAACTTCATTGACTCATCACTCTTATAGATAAAAGAAAGAAACTCATCCAGAATTCTTATAGCGGAAGACTTAGTTAGATAACACGTTCTATATCCTTATAGACATTCTCGAACTCAGTAATCAACCAGACAATTCCATAAGTTCAATGTTTTAAAGTAATCTTATCCTACTCAGACTTCCATATTTGTAATTACAACTAAAATCATAAAGTCATTAACCAGGGGTCTCAGTCACCATCCAGCCACAGAATTGCACCCTGATCACCTTCCAGCAACCAGACTTAGACTTCTTCATTAGCTTTGGAATCTTCACCTGAAATCTCGTCACCTACATCATGAGGTTTAAACTATAAGCCTAATGCTTAGTAAGGAATGCAATACTAACATGTGTACGTAAAAGCACAGTTGCAAGGAAATCATCATCATGTTCGTTTCATGCTCCATTCTTGTTCTTGTTCATCACTTTCATCATATGGATTAAGAGAGAATTTGTGCCGAAAAGGGGGAATGACAGTGCAAGTGTACATAGTCCCTTTCGGGCCGTATTAATGGTCCTTCTCTTTGGACAGTGACATACGTCAAACCACCCCCAACCCTCACTTAGTCTGTTTTCATAAGTTTCATATTCATTGTCATATCTTGTTCATGGAAAAACATGCTCATAAATCATTTTCATATGCTTGATAAGTAAATCATGATGCATGACATGAACGTTCTTAAGTCATCAAACTACGGGAAAACATCATACTAGACCGTCAACTTTATAGACTCTATCAGAACATCTCATAGCATAGATCTCAAACATCCGTAAATCATCCCAGTACAAACCATCTTGCTAACTTGAAATCAACATCAAACACATAACTAATTTAGTACCCTTAAGATGTAGGGCCCTAGTGGCCGGAAGTCTTAGTACATTCACTTACCTGGTTTCCTTAGCAAATGGAGTACTTCTTCGCAAACTTCCACACCTAAAACATTTGATATTCAGTAGTTAAAACAAAAATCCTATTAGTTCTAATCACAAATCACCCTAGGATCTAATAGCTAAAGTCATTCCCGAATCCATAGTTTAATACACTGTGCAGTCTGAAATCCAAGAACGAAATAGGCAGATTCGACTATCGATTAATCGGAGTTGGTTATTTTAAATGTCCAGAATCGATTCGGAATGACATTACTAATCTCGGGTTTTAAAATGTCCTTGTTATTACTTGGTCATTGAAGAATCTAAAACTTCAACACATATTTGAAAACAGAGCTTAACAACTAACAGATAGCTACATTGCCAAACTCGTACCTCGAGCACAAAGTAGCCGAGAAGTAGCAAGGAGGCCGGTCGTCGAAGGAGAGATTTCCAGCTGACAGGGAGCGAGAGCTCGGGAGAGAAAATCGCCGAGAGTTATGACGGCTACAGTGGGGTTTAATTGAGGTTTGAATCCTTTCTATTTTCTTTAAATACCGGTCTCAATCCTCCATTATTACAACTTTTCCACTTAACCTAGTTTAAATCTACATGTAATTAATTAAGCTTGGCATGAAATTAACAAATAAGGGTCAAATAAAGAGGTGACCGTTAATTCCGCTAGAAAATCACCTGGCAGAAAATGTCGGGTGTTACAGAGAGAATGGGAGGAAGAGAAAAGTATTTTTAGGTTTTTAATTAATTTTTTTGCTACAATTACTATAATGCCCTTCCTATTAAATTTTAACCTAATTTCTTCAATTTATCCTAAAATTTGATTCTTCCAAAATAAATAAAATCTATCAAAAACTCCTATAAATCTTCGGCGCTCCAATAAAATTTCCACACGTAAAATGGACTTAACTCACTATTTCTACGAATTAGAAACACTATACGATAAAATCGAAGATCTATAAATAAAATCATGGCCCAAAAAATCCAGGTGTTACAATACATTTGTCGTGATTTTGGTAGTTAGAACAAATTTATGATAATTGGTCGATATTTAGGGTTAAAGTGGATGGTTGGAGGTTGTAAAATTTCCATTAATGGAGTTTGGTTTGTTTTGAGTGCGAATTGCTCGATAGAATGCCCGAATGACATAAATTAGAGTTTTAGGAAAATTGCCTTAGCTAGGGGCTTCGATTTGTTTTAGAAACGGTTTATGTAAAGTCAGTTCTAATGACAGATTGTGATATTGCCTTAGGTAATCCAAGCTCAAAGGACGGTTCTCGGCATAGCTAGTGTAACACCCGGTTTCACGGGTTTTTAAATTTTTTCGCGAGGTGGCATTTTTGTAAATAATCAAAATATGTCTGTTTTGCGAATCAAGACTTTTAATGGAACCCTTATAATTAATATGAATTTTGGGAGAATTATGGGAATTTAAGGAAATCAAACCGAGATATAGTGCTTAAGTTTCCGGTTTTAACCCTATAGCGATTTAATTCGTAGAAATAGTAAAATAAATCCGTTTGACGAACGGAAGGTTTTATTAGAGCCCTAATAATAAGTTGGAATTATTGGTGAAATAAGAAATTTTTGGAGTAACCGAACCGATAGCCGAACCATAGGACAAACGGAGAACCAAATGGAGGGGCAAGCTTGTAATTTGCCAAGCCAATTTCAATTAAATGCCAAAATCCCCATTTTTCACAACACTTAACGTTTTTCACCCTTTTCTTCCTCCAACGGCGATTTTCTTCCTCCAATGGCGATTCCTCCATTGCTTCATCGATTCTCCTTCGTTTCAACGAGTTCCTTCACGTTTTCTTCCCCTATCGTGATTCTAGGTAAGTTTCTACCATTTCTCGGCCTCTATTCTCGATTTCTAAGTTGATAAACCGTTAGGGTTTTGTTGGATTATGTCGAAAATAACCGGGTTATGTTAGATATTGCCGTATTGATGATTATTTAGCGTTATGGGGCAAAATAATGGATGCGTTTAGCGTTTTGTACAAAAATCAGAAATTTGGAGCTTGGAAACCTCCATTAATGGAGGAATGTTAATTGTGAGCATAAGTTGCTCGATGAAATGCCCGAGAGAGATTTATTAGAGTTTTAGGAAATTTCCTTTAGTTAGGAGTTTTGTAAATTTCTGAAACTTTACGTTTAAGCTCGGTTTTTAACAAAGGACGCTATGGATTGATTTAGGTGATCAAGTTCGGGACAAGGAGCTCGGTGTGCACGGGACGAGAGGTAAGTTCTCTTGATCTATTGTGGCCGATTGGCCTACACCCTAAGTTGGAATTTGCGTTGAGGATTGTTGGTGCGTTGTTCGTTTAATTGTTTTGGTTGGGTAGTTTAGGTTTGGTTTTCCATAGATTGTTTGCTATAGAGTTTTGATGGTATTTGTAGAGTTTTGATGGTATGTTCGTCTTGTATGCTTTACTGTTCATTGAATTGCTCATGCATCACGGTTTTTTTAAAACGTCATGAAAATGAATTTCGCATTGTTTGTGAAAAAAAGGAAATGCATGTAAAGGCAAGTAAAGTATCACAGTAAACAACCATGGCATGGGGTTATCGGGGATGAGGTTCAGACCCGGCGTTCCGTGGTGAGCGGGTTTTCCTCCCTTCAGATGGTGTGGGCTGTCTAACCGCTTGACGTGCCCTATCCATCTGTCGAGCGTTTCCGATAACCATAGACTGACACGTACTAATAAATGAAATGACATGGATGGTTTTCATTGCATGCATGATCACGCATATACATTTACATAGAACTTGCTGAGATTTTATCTCATAGGTGTCTTTGTGGTGTAGGTGATTACGAGCAAGGTGAGGACGATGTCCCTCCACCCGACGAGCCTACAGCTTGACGAAGGATGTTCGTGAGGGCGGCTAGCGTAGTCGATGCGAGCACAACCCGTACGGAGCATATGTTATGTGTTTTGGGATTTTGGGTTGCATCGGTTGATGGGGGATATTTAATGTTTGTATAGAACCCTTATTAGGATGCTTGGTATCTGGATAGGTTATAAATCGATATTTTGATTAGTTTCCGCCACGTATAGTGAACATTGACGGAATGGAATGTTTTGATGTTTAGAATGAGTTTTTGGTGAAATAGAAATGAAGGTTGTAAATTGGATGAGTTTTGATATTTTGAAGGTAGTTTGAGGATTTAAGTTAGAATTGAAGTTTGGTGTTTGGTTTGGATGATTTTAGGTGGAACGTCCGGTTTTTACAACGATCCACGCAGTTGGTTTTCCTGAATTTTAGATACGCGTTCGGATACGTTTTGCGCTTTGTTTTAAGTCGGTTTTTAAAGATTTTTACGGGAAGTAGAGTTGAGGGTGTCGGGAATGTGTGGGTAAACTTTCAAGTGATTTGGAGGTATTTGGTTTGGGAAAATATGAAGAAATATGGGGAAAAGTCAAAAAAGGTCAAAATGAGTGTTTTTAGGTGTCTTTTGGCGAGAAAAACCCGAGCCGGCCCGATCGATCGGGCCTGGGGTGCGATCGGTCGCGGTTGTGGTGTTTTTGGATAAAGAAAGCCCGAGCCAGCCCGATTGGTCGGGCATGGGGCACGATCGATCGTGGCCGGGCACACATGGGGCTCTCAGCGGGCGCGCAGTGGGCAGCGAGCGCGCGCGCGCGGCGCCCAGCGCGCCCCACTTGTCCCCGATACTTTTTTTTTTTAAATTTCGACTTTTCAAAACACGTTTTAACCCGACCTTTTACGATACTTTTTAAACATATTTTACGAGTGATCCCCAAGTATTATTGATGGTTTTAAGGACCCGAAAACTGAGGCGACGTTTTTCCAAAAAAAAATGGTTTTAATCTCGTTCTAGTGATTTAAACGTTGACAAACTTTATGCCCAACTTGTTAAAGCCCCTTTTATGCATGTACTATAAAATATTACACGAAAGGCCATTGTTTGCCAACAAAATACAAGGCTAAAAGTTTGTCAAAATAACGAGAAAAAAGATAAGCGTTCGGTTACAATTTTAATCCAAAGGGAGACAAATCCCTTCTTCAAGTGCCTCCGTCTTTGTTTCCCACATTAGCAAGTGCACGGGTTGATCCAAGTCCCTTGTGTTCGGCTCCCAATCCAAATCCTTGAAGAAGTCTTCAAATCCTGCAAAAGAATTGAGCTTGTTAGAAAATAGATTTGATAATGCTTGAGCCTTGGTTTGCGATCGAGTGACGACCCTTTGGGGCACATCATCCTCCCCAGGTGATTGAGGATTTGACCTCAAATCCTTTAATTGGAGCTCCTCAATGTCATCATCGCTACCCTTGTAAGGAAAGAGATCTTTGACGTTAAAGGTGGTTAAAATTCCATAGTCTCCAGGTAGCTCAATCTTATAAGCATTGTTGTTGATTCTTTCCAACACCTTGAATGGTCTTTCAGCTCTAGGTAATAATTTGGATTGTCTCTTAGCGGGAAACCTTTCTTTTCTTAAGTGTAACCAAACTAAGTCTCCTTCATTAAAGATAACTTCGCGGCGTCCTTTGTTGGCTTGTTTGGCAAATCTTTCACTATTCCTTTCGATGGCTATGCGTGCAGTCTCATGCAAATTTTTAACTCGTTCAGCCTTGTCCGCTTCGGATGGATTAGCTAAGTCTTTTAAGGGTAAGGGAACAAGATCTAGCGGTGTATATGGATTAAACTTGTAGGCAACCTCAAAAGGCGATTGCTGAGTAGTGGAATGGAGGGTGCGGTTATAGGCAAACTCCAAACCAGGAAGTACTAGATCCCAATTAGATAGTTTCTTTCCTACAACACTGCGTATGAGGGTACCCAAGGTCCTGTTGACAACTTCCGTTTGACCATCGGTTTGGGGATGAAACGAGGTGCTAAAACACAATCTAGTCCCCAACCTTTTCCACAATGTGTTCCAAAAGGCGCTCAAAAATTTAGTGTCCCTATCCGACACTATGAATTACGGAATTCCATGCAGGCAAATGACTTCCTTAAAGTAAAGGTCAGCTATGAAAGCAGAATAATTGGTCTTGGCACAAGGAATAAAATGTGCCATCTTGGAGAATCGATCGACAACTACCATTATGGAGTCCTTACTTCGTGCAGTTCGTGGTAGTCCTAAAACAAAGTCCATACTAACCTCTACCCAAGGGTGTGAAGGAACAAGTAAGGCATGTACAAGCCTTGAGGTAGAACCTTACTTTTAGCCTTCTTACAAATTATGCACGTCTCCAACACGCGGTGTACATCCTTCATCATGTGGGGCCAATAAAAATGTTCCTTAAGCGTGTCTAGGGTCTTTTTCTCTCCAAAGTGACCTGCTAGGCCTCCATAATGAGCTTCTTTTACAAGGCTTCGTCTTAAACTGCCTTGAGGAATGCACAACTTTCCCACTTTAACCAAATAGCCGTCCATAAAACGATATTCTCCTTCGGCCTTGTCTAAATATTTGATGTAAATGAGTACAAAGTCCGGGTCGGTTTCATAGTGCTCCTTAATCCAATCGAAACCAAAGAATCTAGTTCCTAACTCTGTAAGTAGAACATGCGGTGGTTGGATAGCCCTTTCAATCTACCCGGGGGGAAAACATGCTTCACCTATAGGACCAGCCATGTCTGAACCACTTCCCCGACGTGACCGTGCATTCATAACTTTTCATTTAACCTTTTCTTTTCATGAGAAACATATGTGGAAGTTCATTTTGCATGCTTTTTCAGAAACTATGATGCATGAGTAAGAACAATACATTTAACACAAAACAGTACACAAAACTTAGAACGAGCATTCTATCACTGTAGCTACCCTAACTACCCATTCAATCTACACCAAAACCGTAAACTCACCAAGTCCTCAATCAACGTCAATTCTTATGGTGTAGGCCAATCGGCCAAGCGAGTCATGGAGACTTACCTCTTGCCCTTTTCAATCCGAGTGTTTTGCTTGAACTTCGTCACCTTAAGAGCTTCAAAGATGGACGAAATACAGCCAAACTTCAGGGGAGGAGGGGGAAATTTTTACTGTCCTTTAAATCTTCACAAATGTAACAAAATCGTGGGAGGAGGGGAGAGGTTTCTTCTCGGCGATGAGAGAAAGCAGAAGGAAGTGTGTAAATGAAAGTGATCTCTTGTAAGGGAGAGAAGAAGTAAGGAAACGCTTCTTCCACAAGCTTTGCCACATGTCACATTCTCATTGGATGCTCACAACTACCCCCCCCCTTTCAATTCCTAATTTGCCCTTCCATTAGTTTCCAACAAATTTTTTGCTTGGTTTAACTTTAGTTTGATTCTTCCCTACAATTCTTCAACATTTTCTTATATGTCCGTTAATATATCACACAAAGTCATAGTAGAAAAGTTCCGGGTGTCACACCTCTAAATGTCTACTTTCCATTGGATCAATCCATTTTAGAAACCAAACAACTTGGCCAATCGAAAACTCCAAAAACAGAATCAGTGACCAATGTGTCAAAAACCAGTTTTTCACCAACTCTTACCAATTCTCTAATTTAACTACCTAAACACCCTAAACAAACCTATCATAAGTTTAAACCACCAAAAATAGGAAGAAAATACAACAAAGGAAACCAAAATTCGTAGCTCCCTCATTAGGGTTTCCAAAGCCTAACACAACTCAACAAAAACTCATCAAAAACTCATCAAAAACATCACAAATCTTCATCAAGATGCATCAATAACAAAACCCACTCAAAACTAACCTTGATTCCTTGCAAAATCTTGAAGAAATGGAGGTGGAGAACTCCTCTAATGGTGCTGAATTTTCGTGGGAGGGAGGAGAGGAAGAAGGTAACCTAATTGCCCAACAACCCTTCACTTACCACCTTTTAATAATTCCCCTTTTCTTTATTCACACTTTCACCACAAATAAACCAATTTTTATAGTCAAACCTATCCCCCTTACCTTTTTCTTTTCTCACTCACATGGAAAGCATTCCTTACCTCTACTTTTCTTCATCAAATTTCCATTCTATTAAGTTAGAACATCACTTACATCTATACCTACTCTATTCTTATGGTTTTTCTCTCAAATTTCTCTTCCACTTTTCACTCTTAACTCTTAACTCTTATACTTAGAATAACCCTAGGATTAACATAAAGCTCCCATAATATATCCTAAACTAGGGCTACGTACGTTACAGGAAAAATCTTGGGTGTTACATCAAATCACTAGGGAAGGAAAAACTCCCTTCTAGGGGGAGAAGATCATGAGTGACGACTGACCCGTATACTCGATTTGGATGGCGGTGCATCCACGCGAGAAAGGGGGTTGATAGTTACATAGCAAGTGAAAACTGAACATCAAAGATCAGGAGGAACTCTTTCGTCTCTACCAATTCTTGAATGGAAATGAGAAATTATTACCATGAATTTTGTTGTCGGGTTGCCGAGAATAGTTAGAGGTCATGATAGCACATGGGTTATAGTGGATAGATTAACCAAATCGACCCATTTCTTGCTAGTGAAGACAATTTTTACTATAAATCAATACTCAGAGTTATATATATCCAGAAAATTATCAGGCTTCATGGAATTCTGATTTCAATAGTTTCTGATAGGGATCCCAAATTACCTCCAGATTCTAGAAAATTTTGCAGAGTTCTTTGGGTACTAAGTTTAATTTCAGCACTGCGTTTTATCCACAGAATGATGGACAATCTGAAAAGATGATTCAAATATTAGAAGATATGTTGAGATCATGCTTGTTGGAATTTTAGGCTTCTTGGAGCAAAATTTGACCGTTAGTGGAGTTTTCTTACAACAATAGCTACCAAGCTACGATTGGTATGACTCCATATGAAACTCTTTATGGCAGAAAGTGCAGATCTGCCTTGTATTGGGAAGAAGTTGGAGAATCAAAACTTGTCGGTCCCGAAATTTTACAACAGATGTCAGAGAAAGTAGCAATTATCAGACAGAGGAATGAAACTACTCAAAGCCGACAGAAGAGTTATGCAGATAAGAGTAGATGAGATCTGGAGTTCGCAGAAGGTGATGAAGTATTTTTGAAGGTATCACCGTTCAAGGGCGTGAAGAGGTTCGGTAAGAAATGGAAGCTCAGTCCAAAGTTCGTAGGACCATTTCCTATTTTGAATAAAATAGGAAATACAGCATACAGTCTACAGCTACCTGCGACTATGGATGGAGTTCACAATGTCTTCCACGTATCCATGTTGAGAAAATGTGTATGTGACCATACTCAAATTGTGGAACCAGTGAAAATTGAAATCCAACTGACGCTGTGTAATGAACCCAATTTCCTATACCTTAAAATTCCCGTAAAATTTTTCTTTATTTTCTTTTTCATAACACTCATAAAATTTTGACTTCTAACCCTCTAAATCAAAGTCTCAGATTGTTGAAATTGTTTAAAATCATTCTAATAAAACAATACTTTAAACTAAGGGAAATCACAGTGCAAAAGCTGAGGACAAAACTGTCCAAAGCAAGAAAACAAAAGGGGCGATCGATCGTCCATTTGACAGTCGATCGATCGGCCCTTTCTGGCGATCGATCGGCTCCTGCTCTAGAATTTCTTCCAGAGCGTAGCCTGCAAGGGCCGATCGTTCACCCCTTTTCTGGCGAATGATCGGCTAACTCTCTGGAAAACCAGAGAGTTGGCCATCCCTGCTAGCCGACCGATTGCCCCTCTTCTGGCGATCGATCGGCATGCTCTCTGGAATCCGAATTCCAGAGAGCTGCCTCCTCATTTCCTCCACGCCCTGCACACTTCACAATTTCCTCCCTACCTTCATCAACTTACTTCTAAAGACATTTCATAACAAACACTTCAACATAAAATCACTCTTAGCCTCATCCATTCCTCAATTCATCAAACACAAAAATGCGACTCGAAATGTATCCTAGAACGTATTCAGAACGTGACACGATTTCGCCTCCAAAGGGGTCGTGTTTCTACCCACAACAACAATCGATTAGCAAAGAAACAGAAAAACAAAAAAATAGAAAATTCAGCAAATACGAACAGAGATTTCACCAACCAAACGATATCCAAATTCAACGAAATTTTAAGGGGTTATTTGAATATGAGTTAAGTTTATGTCTTCGAAGTTTCGGGTCCAGATAATGAGAAAATCGAAAGTTATATGAAAAACACCAGATGCTGTCCGATAAGCAATATTTTGTAAGCTTTCGGCATACACTTTTCCGTAGAAGAATGGCAGCAAATGGAACGGGTTAATGGCCACCTTCTTCGTGTATCATACTATGAAAAGAGAGGGAAGAAGTGTGGAACAATAGCTATTCAAGCAACCGTGGGCTTGAAAGCGTAAAGGAGAAAACTCTCCTCGGTTCTTGACCGAACCGAGCCTTACCGTTCACCGGTCTTCAAGCTCCAAGCACTTAGCCAAAATTAGGTTATTCTCATATCATCAACAACCATTACAAGCACCAATAACCATGCTTTTATAGACATACGGTGGCTGGAAAAGTGGGCTTCAAAATGGGCTTCAAAATGGGCTAAAACCTTGGCCTAGTGTAACAACACACTCTTCATTTGATCTATCTTCCAAACCACCATCTAACTAGCATACATCTAATCCTAATGCCTAAGGATGCATGCAACTATAAAATATTACATGAAAGACCAATGTTTGCCAAGAAAATACAAGGCTAAAAGTTTGCCAAAATAATAAGAAAAAAAGATAAGCGTTTGGTTACAATTTTAATCCCATGGGAGACAAATCCCGTCTTCAAATGCCTCAGTTGTTGTTTTCCAAGTGAGCAAGTGCACTGGTTGATCCAGGTCCCTTGTGCTCGGCTCCCAATCCAAATCTGTGAAGAGGAATAATGCTTGGGTCTTGGTTTGCGATCGGGTGACGGCCCTCTGGAGCACATCATCCTCCCCAGGTGATTGAGGATTTGACCTCAAATCCTTTAATTGGAGCTCCTCGATGTCATCATCGCTACCTTTGTAAGGAGAGAGATTTTGGACATTAAAGGTGGTTGAAATTCCATAGTCGCCTGGTAGCTCAATCTTATAAGCGTTATTGTTGATTCTTTCCAACACCTTGAATGGTCCTTCGACTCTAGGCAATAATTTGGATCGTCTCTTGGCAGGAAACCTTTCTTTTCTCAAGTGTAACCAAACTAAGTCTCATTCGTTAAAGATAACTTCGCGGCGTCCTTTGCTGGCTTGTTTGGCAAATCTTGCATTAGTCTTTTTGATGGTGATACGTGCAGTCTCATGCAATTTTTTAACTCGTTTAGCCTTGTCCGCTCCGGATGGATTAGCTAAGTCTTTTAAGGGTAAGGGAACAAGGTCTAGCGGTGTATATGGATTAAACCCGTAGGCAACCTCAAAAGGCAATTGCTGAGTAGTGGAATGAAGGTTGCGGTTATAGGCAAACTCCAAACCTAGAAGTACTAGATCCCAGTTAGATAGTTTCTTACCTACAACATTGCGTATGAGCGTACCCAGGGTCGTGTTGACAACTTCCGTTTGACCATCGGTTTGGGGATGAAACGAGGTACTAAAACACAATCTAGTCCCCAACCTTTTCCACAATGTGTTTGTAACGACCCCTTTTCCCAGCAAGATATTGTCCGCTCTGGGGATTGGGCCGTAGCCCAATATCCTCCCCTCACGGCTTTGTTTGGCGAGAACTTCCCAGAAGGTCACCCAACCTGGGATTGCTCTTGCCGAAGCACTTTTAACTTCGGAGTTCTTATGGGATCCGTTGCCAATCGTGCTCCAAAACGCGTCTTGCTATCTTGGGAGGGTCTCTTTACATATGTTTCATTTCCATGTACTTCCCCAAGCGATGTGGGATTGTGACAACCCCCTCTTTACGACCCGGGATTCGCCTATACTCGAGTCCGGGATTCGCCTACACTCGGCTTAGGTCCCGAGGTTTGCCCCGCAACTCGAGGTTTGCCCCGCAGTCATACACATATGTTCACATTCGGGTCATCACAATCACCCCCCCTCGGGGGGCCCAACGTCCTTGTTGGCCACATTTCCGGTTGGGTACAGGCTCTGATACCATTTGTAACGACCCCTTTTTCCAGCAAGATATTGTCTGCTCTGGGGATTGGGCCGTAGCCCAATATCCTCCCCTCACGGCTTTGTTTGGCGAGAACTTCCCAGAAGGTCACCCAACCTGGATTGCTCTTGCCGAAGCACTTTTAACTTCGGAGTTCTTATGGGATCCGTTGCCATCGTGCTCCAAAACGCGTCTTGCTATCTTGGGAGGTCTCTTTACATATGTTTCATTTCCATGTACTTTCCCCAAGCGATGTGGGATTGTGACAACCCCCTCTTTACGACCCGGATTCGCCTATACTCGAGTCCGGGATTCGCCTACACTAGGCTAGGTCCCGGGTTTGCCCCGCAACTCGAGGTTTGCCCCGCAGTCCCTTACACATATTTCACTTCGGTGTCATCACAAACACCCCCCCTCGGGGGGCCCAACGTCCTTGTTTTCCACAATTTTCCGGTTGGTAACCGGCTTGATACCATTGTAACTACCCCTTTTTCCAGCAAATATGGCTGCTCGTGGGGATTGGGCCGTACCCAATATCCTCCCCTCCGCTTTTTTGGCGAGAACTTCCCAGAAGGTCACCCAACCTGGGATTGCTCTTGCCGAAGCACTTTTAACTTCGGAGTTCTTATGGGATCCGTTGCCAATCGTGCTCCAAAACGCGTCTTGCTATCTTGGGAGGGTCTCTTTACATATGTTTCATTTCCATGTACTTCCCCAAGCGATGTGGGATTGTGACAACCCCCTCTTTACGACCCGGGATTCGCCTATACTCGAGTCCGGGATTCGCCTACACTAGGCTTAGGTCCCGAGGTTTGCCCCGCAACTCGAGGTTTGGCCCGCAGTCGTACACATACGTTCACATTCGGGTCATCACAGTGTTCCAAAAGGCGCTAAAAAATTTAGTGTCCCTATCTGACACTATGGATTACGGAATTCCATGCAGGTGAGCGACTTCTTTAAAGTAAAAGTCAGCTATGAAAGTAGAATCGTCGGTCTTGGCACAAGGAATAAAATGTGCCATCTTGGAGAATCGATCGACGACTACCATTATGGGGTCCTTACTTCGTGCAGTTTGTGGTAGTCCTAAAAAAAAGTCCATACTAGCATCTACCCAAGGGTGTGAAGGAACAGGTAAAGGCATGTATAAGCCTTGAGGGAGAACCTTACTTTTAGCTTTCTTGCAAATTATGCATGTCTCCAACACACGGTTCACATCCTTCATCATGTGGGGCCAATAGAAGTGTTCTTTAAGCGTGTCTAAGGTCATTTTCTCTCTAAAATGACCTGCTAGGCCTCCACAATGAGTTTCTTTTACAAGGCTTTGTCTTAAACTACCTTGAGGAATGCACAACTTTCCCGCTTTAACCAAATAGCCGTCCATGAAATGATATTCTCCTTCGGCCTTGTCCAAACATTTGATGTAGATGAGTCCAAAGTGTAACGCCCGGAATTTACGGGTTTCCGCTCTTAGGGGTATTTTCGTAAAATAGTAAATTAAAGTCTTTTCTCGAATGGGAAGCTTCATTAGGACCCTAGGAATTTATGGGGATTTTTAGAAGAATAAGTAAATTTTTTTAGAAATCCAATCGATAGTGTAACACCGAGTTACGTTTCTCCGCCCATAGTGTTTTAACTCGTAAAAATAGTAAATTGGGTCTGTTTCGCAAACAGAGATTTTCGTTAGAACCCTAGGATTTATTTAGAATATTTAGAGGTTTAAGGAAATTTTGAAGAAAACCAAATCGGTAGACGAAATAAGGAACTAAGCAAAGAGTTGAACAAAGGGCAAAATGGTAATTGGTTAAGTTAAATTTATTAAATAGAACTTAACCCCCCCCCTCTCTCATTTTCTCCTCCCTTCCACGCAGCTCTCTCTCTCTCTCTCCCTCTCTCCCTTGGCGACGTTTTCTTCCCTCGGCCGTTTCCTTCAACGCCGATCAACGCTCCCTTAAGGCCCTACATCGTGTCAACGTTAGGCTTTTGTTGTCTTGATGATGATTTTCTGATTGTGGGGTTTGATGAGTCGGGTAGCCTAGGATGTTAGCTATTGTTTGTTAGTTTCGTTGTGAGCAATGTATGTTCATGCACGTTCTGAGTTGTTTGATGGTATGATATGTGAGTTCCTCATTGCATCATGTTTTCTTAACGAAAAGCTTTATATGTATGAAAATGAAATGTATGAAATGATTAAGTATGATGGGGAGGCTTGGCCATGAACAACAAAACCGTCCAACTCGAGGGACCATGAATCACAGTCCATGTTTGGACCATGAATACAGCCGAAAGGTTATGTAC
Source organism: Begonia masoniana (assembly GCA_022432975.1). Classification (NCBI taxonomy): domain Eukaryota; kingdom Viridiplantae; phylum Streptophyta; class Magnoliopsida; order Cucurbitales; family Begoniaceae; genus Begonia; species Begonia masoniana. The sequence goes on along the minus strand of CM039505.1, from coordinate 41,515,734 downwards.
ACGCACCTGCCTACCTCCCCAACACGATTCATGTATGAAAAAGAAAAGGAACAAGTAAATGAACATGTTTTATGAAAAGTCATGCATTCATGTATATGTCATTTATAGTGCATCCCTTTACTAAGCCTTAGGCTTAACGTATATGTTGAATGATGTAGGTGACAGGTGTGAATCTGTTGGCGAAGAATAGGTGGTCGATGGTTGGTGCTCGTGGCGACGGTGTGTGTTTTGGCAAGGTTCGATGACTATGGTTGTACTCCGAGCGATTTTGGGTAATTAATGTGAATTTGTTTTAAATGTTAAAAATGTGAGGAATTTTAAGGTATGTGGGGAAGTTTGATATTTGGGAATTGTATAGAGAAAGTAGGCTTGGAGTTGAGTCGTTTCGAATGTTTTGGGGATATGTTCGTTTTGGAGATGTTTTAAGGAAATTCTACCTTTGTTATTAATGTTTGTTTTGAGAATTGGATTGGTTAATGTTTGAAGAATTTAGGTGATTTACGACCGTAAGGGTTCGCCCGGTTTTAGAGCGATCTATGCAGTTAGTTTTCATAATTTCCAATACGTTTAGACTACGTTTTAATAGTTTTGTATGAGTTGTTACACGTTTGTTACGTTGAGTTTTAGGAAATTGAGAGTATAAGCGAGGTACGTTTGAGGGATTATATTTTGTGGTTTTGTTGAGGGTTTGTGAAAGAAGAGAATGGAAATGTATTGTGTTGTTAAATGTGGTGTACAAGGCGTAGGAGAAAGAAAGGAAGGGAGGAATCGCCACTCTCTGGATCGAAATCCAGAGAGGGTGGCGACTAATCGCCACAAATGGTGGCGATTAGTCGCCACCAGCGTTTTGCAACAGGCGACTAGTCGCCTGTTGCAAATCGCCATTGGCGATCAGTCGCCAATAAACATTGGCGACTGATCGCTGCGGTTTGATTTAAATTAAGTTTTATTTTAATTATTTAATAGTTTTAATTGTTTTAAATTAATTTAAGTTTTAATTGTTTTAGTAATTGTTTTAAATGAACTACTAAACGAACTTCGATTTCAATTCCGATTTCGGCTTCGATTGAGGTTTTGCCCTAAGTACAGTTAAAGTTAAAAGTTTTTTTTAAAAAAAAAAAAAATACTAAGGGTACGGGTAAGGGTCGTGACAATTATGGTATCAGAGAGACGGAGTTTTAAAAGCGAATTCTGTGAAATGCTTGCCAAAACACACCGCCGCACGAGGACTCTCCATCAACTGTAAGTGTTTAAGTTTAAGTATAGTTCTTAATTGTTTATTTTGTGTGTGTTTCTTAATGTGTCTAGGGACAAGAAAATGCCGAAAGCACCTAGACAACCCGAGGAGAATCCTACCAGTCAGCTTATGGATATAGTGCACCGACAATCAGAACAGATAGGGATTTTACTCAACCGAGATGGAAATGGTGATGGTCAAGGTAGTGCTCCATGGAACCGGGGTAGTGAACAAACTAGTCAGTTTCGACCTCCGATATTTGATGGATGTGTTATAGATCCAATACAGGTCGAGGTGTGGGTTCGAGCGGTTGAAAGATTGTTTGACATTATTAAGGTGAAGGAGGTAGATAAGGTTTGTTATGCGATGTGTCATTTGGTGGGAGATGCAAGACTTTGGTGGGACAACGTCAAGGTCATGGCTAATGTGGGGGAAATCTTATGGGGATCATTTAAAGAATTGTTTTATGAGGAATATATTTACAAAGCTGCATGGACAAATAAGATGTCAGAGTTTCCCCAATTTCGACAGACAGGTACGGTCGCAGAGTACGTTAGAGATTTTGAAGCGTTAACCCGTTCTGTCAGCCACCTAGGAAAGGAAAAAGAAAATAAGACCCATTATTTTGTGCAAGGATTGAAGGAGGACATTTTTAAGGGTGTGAAAATGTATGGAGTTAGGGGTGCCTCCTACGACGAAGTAATTATACAAGCTTTTGAGTTGGAAGCAGAACTTCAGAATAAAAGTCAAGAAAAGTCCGTTGAGGGGTCCCTTAGTGAGTTTCTGCGACCCCCAGTCGATGAACGGCCACCACCGAGAGACATTAAGAGGGCCAAAGATTCGTCGATCATGTGGGATAGGAGCAAATGACCCTGAGGAGCACGTCATGCTCCTTTGTGCCTCACATGTCGGAAGTATCATTTCGGGGAATGTAAATTGTATTCGGACCGATGTTTTAGGTGCGATAGAAGAGGTCACAAAGCAAGAGATTGTCTAGGGCCAAACAAGAGGTCACCGGGTGGACCTTCAGAGAAAACTGTTCTGACCGAAGATAGGGAAGCTACCCAACCGATTGTGGTTCCAGGTATGATTTTATTTCATTGGTTAGTAGAACGAATAACACGAGTGTAGAATTGTAGCTTCGAGTAAGAATTTAATAATAATATGTGTGAAATAGGTAGAAGTAGATTGGAGAATACAAAGGTTAGAGAATATGGGAATCTAGAACATGACAATGTAAACCTCAATTTAAGGAGAGAAAGATTGTCATGCGTTAGGATAAGTAACCTAGCTTGACACTGTTAGTACGTCTAAGTGAATAAGGGGATATAGTAGAAACTCTTATTGGTAGGTTAGCGTGAAGTGAAGTATTTAGATAGAGGCAATGTTTGAAACTTTAGCTCAAGCATATTGTTGTGAGTGTAACACCCAGCACTTTCGGTCACATATTTATCCCGAAACTCCACTGACCCAAATTAAATCACCATTAATGTAATGACTATTGTTATTGGATTTTGGATGCCAAGGTTTAGTTGGTTTCACTTTTGGAGTAAGAATTAGGTCTAGTGGCAAATTGGTAATTGAGATTGGTTTTTAAATAGTATAAATGCTACAGTAAAATCCAAAACCTCACTAAAACCTCACTGTAGCCGACACACTCCCTTCCACGATTCCTTCACTCTCCAGAGCTCTCTGTCAGCCGGCGACTTCTTCACCAACGAACGATTTCTCCAGTATTCACTCCGATAACCCACATTCGAGGTAAGGTTCAGACAATGTAGTTGTTGAGTAGTTATTTAGAGTTCTGTTTTCAGCTAGAAACCCGAAGTCCCGATTCTGTATTGACAGAGTAATAATAGGAACATTGTTAATCTTAGTTTGATAATAGTATTACCGATTCGAATCTGAACTTTGACAACCGACTGTAAGTAGCTGCTAGGTTGAATCTGAATGTCCAGAGTTTTGGAGCTTAAACCGCGCACACAAGGTGCTTGACGGAAAGGACTAAGAAATACAGATTTTAGGATGACATTTAGTTAGGACTTTACTAGTTTTGAGTTTAAGTTATTTAGGATTTTATTCTAACTACGAATATGAAATGTCATAGGCGAGGAAAGCTCAAGTGAAGGTGCTGCTCAGCTAAGGAATCCAGATAAGTGGATGTATTAAGATTTCCGGCCACTAGGGCCCTACACCGCAAGGGTATTAGGAAAATCGTTGAGATGTTTGTCTGTTAATCATGACTAGTTGTTGCCATGGTATGAAGAATGTGAGTAAGAAGATGTTAGGTTACATGATGTTTTGCTCGTCCTTATAGTATGACATTTCTCTGTGAACTTCATGTCTATGCAATATGTACAAGTTTATGGTTGAGATAAGAACATGAAGAACAAATGTTATCATGATTAAGTGCAGAACGGGGGAAATGACTATGATATGTTCACAAGGCTTATGAATGGCTCGCGAATTCTCCTACTGTTGGAGGCCGAGTTGATGATATGTATGGCTTGAGAATTCTCCTACTGTTGGAGGCCGAGTTGATGATATGTATGGCTCGAGAATTCTCCTACTGTTGGAGGCCGAGTTGATGATTAGTATGGCTCGCGAATTCTCCCACTGGAGGAGGCCGAGGTGATGTTAAGTACGGTTCGCGAATTCTTCCGCTGGTGGAGACCGGATTGGCAGGAAAACTCGCGAATCCTCACACTGGTGGAGGCCGAGTTTATATTGCACGACAGTTCGCGAATCCTCCCACCGGTGGAGGCCGAGCTAGTCGTTACTATGATTGCCCGATTGGCAATTGATTATGTACCCCTTTCTTTCTCCCTCGTTTCCTGCCTTAATACATGCTATGTAAATAATGAAAATGAGCATGAATGAAGAAAGATTTACGGACTTATGTTTCTTAATTTGTACACTTATGTATGTCTGCCAGCATGCATTCCTTACTAAGCATTAGGCTTATAGTTAAACCTTATAGTGTAGGTGAAGAAGGTTCAGGTGAGGATACAATGTTCAAAGAGGATGTTTAAAGCTGGTTGCTGGAGGATGCTCAGAATGACAGTGCAAGGCTGGATAGGCGATTAAGACCCCTGGTTATGCTCACAGTATGTCCATGAAGTTTATGTTGAACAGATGTCTAAGTAGAGTAGGTTTTCTCTTAACCATGAGATTAGAATCTGATTGATCAAACTTCAGAGTCTGTTAGTGATCGTGAGAATTAATGAATGATCTGTTTTACTTAAGTCTTCCGCTACTTATGCTCTGAATGGATAGTAGTCTTATCGGTAAAGTTTATAGACAAGATGAAATCATGTGAATTGTTTGGTTGAGTTCTGTAGGTAGAAGTTTTCTACCGGCTGACGTCACCGGTAGAAGTAGGAATAATGGTTTTGTCGTTAGTTACCGGAAGATGTCACCGGTAGAAGTAGGAATAATGGTTTTGTCGTTAGCTACCGGAAGATGTCTCTTTGTTAGGAGTTCATTAAAGAACACGTGAACTGCAAATGTCCACCGGAATATGTCGGATGAATATATCATCCGGCTGACGTCATCGGTAGAGGTAGGTTTAAAGTTTGTCGTTTGCATCCAGGCGAGTTTAATTTGGTCACGTGGTTTTGGCGTGTGCCACCGGATGATGTTTTCACTAAGTGATGTCTAATGAGCCACGTGTAGAGCAGGTGACGAGCGGTAATATGTTCTACCGGACACTGTAGAGCATGTGATGAGCGGTAGATATGTTTCTTACCGGAAGACACTGCAAACCCAGGCATTCGTGCTTGATCGCCGTTGAGTGTCTGAGGGCAATCCCTTCAATTGCCAATTAATTTATCGTCGATTGACCGAGTATGTCCCTCGACTCTGTGAACGTTTAACCCTATTGGTAGGTTAGCGTGAAGGAGTATTTAATAGAGGCAAATGTTGAAACTTTAGCTCAGCATATTGTTGTGATGTACACCCCGCACTTTCGTTCACATATTTAATTCCCGAAACTCCCTGACACCAAATTAAATCACCATTAATGGAATAGATATTGTTTTGGATTTTGGATGCCAAGGTTTAGTTGGGTTTTCACTTTTGGAGTAAGAATTAGTCTAGTGGCAAGCAATTGGTAATTGAATTGGTTTTTAATAGTATAACTGCTACAGTAAAATCCAAAACCTCTAAAACTCACTGTAGCCGACCCACTCCCTTCCCGCTTCCTTCCACTCCTCCATAGCTCTCTGTCCGCCCGCGCCTTCTTCATCCAACGAACGATTTCTCCAGTATTCACTCCGATAACCCACATTCGAGGTAAGGTTCAGACAATGTAGTTGTTGAGTAGTATTTAGAGTTCTGTTTTCAGCTAGAAACCCGAAGTCCCGATTCTGTATTGACAGAGTAATAATAGGAACATTGTTAATCTTAGTTTGATAATAGTATTACCGATTCGAATCTGAACTTTGACAACCGACTGTAAGTAGCTGCTAGGTTGAATCTGAATGTCCAGAGTTTTGGAGCTTAAACCGCGCACACAAGGTGCTTGACGGAAAGGACTAAGAAATACAGATTTTAGGATGACATTTAGTTAGGACTTTACTAGTTTTGAGTTTAAGTATTTAGGATTTATTCTAACTACGAATATGAAATGTCATAGGCGAGGAAAGCTCAAGTGAAGGTGCTGCTCAGCTAAGGAATCCAGATAAGTGGATGTATTAAGATTTCCGGCCACTAGGGCCCTACACCGCAAGGGTATTAGGAAAACGTTTGAGATGTTTGTCTGTTTAATCATGACTAGTTGTTGCCATGGTATGAAGAATGTGAGTAAGAAGATGTTAGGTTACATGAGTTTTTGCTCGTCCTTATAGTATGACATTTCTCTGTGAACTCATGTCTATGCAATATGTACAAGTTTATGGTTGAGATAAGAACATGAAGAACAAATGTTATCATGATTAAGTGCAGAACGGGGGAAATGACTATGATATGTTCACAAGGCTTATGAATGGCTCGCGAATTCTCCTACTGTTGGAGGCCGAGTTGATGATATGTATGGCTTGAGAATTCTCCTACTGTTGGAGGCCGAGTTGATGATATGTATGGCTCGAGAATTCTCCTACTGTTGGAGGCCGAGTTGATGATTAGTATGGCTCGCGAATTCTCCCACTGGAGGAGGCCGAGGTGATGTTAAGTACGGTTCGCGAATTCTTCCGCTGGTGGAGACCGGATTGGCAGGAAAACTCGCGAATCCTCACACTGGTGGAGGGCCGAGTTTATATTGCACGACAGTTCGCGAATCCTCCCACCGGTGGAGCCGAGCTAGTCGTTACTATGATTGCCCGATTGGCAATTGATTATGTACCCCTTTCTTTCTCCCTCGTTTCCTGCCTTAATACATGCTATGTAAATAATGAAAATGAGCATGAATGAAGAAAGATTTACGGACTTATGTTCTTAATTTGTACACTTATGTATGTCTGCCAGCATGCATTCCTTACTAAGCATTAGGCTTATAGTTAAACCTTATAGTGTAGGTGAAGAAGGTTCAGGTGAGGATACATGTTCAAAGAGGATGTTTTAAAGCTGGTTGCTGGAGGATGCTCAGAATGAAGTGCAAGGCTGGATAGGCGATTAAGACCCCTGGTTATGCTCACAGTATGTCCATGAAGTTTATGTTGAACAGATGTCTAAGTAGAGTAGGTTTTCTCTTAACCATGAGATTAGAACTGATTGATCAACTTCAGAGTCTGTTAGTGATCGTGAGAATTAATGAATGATTCTGTTTTACTTAAGTCTTCCGCTACTTATGCTCTGAATGGATAGTAGTCTTATCGGTAAAGTTATAGACAAGATGAAATCATGTGAATTGTTTGGTTGAGTTCTGTAGGTAGAAGTTTTCTACCGGCTGACGTCACCGGTAGAAGTAGGAATAATGGTTTTGTCGTTAGTTACCGGAAGATGTCACCGGTAGAAGTAGGAATAATGGTTTTGTCGTTAGCTACCGGAAGATGTCTCTTTGTTAGGAGTTCATTAAAGAACACGTGAACTGCAAATGTCCACCGGAATATGTCGGATGAATATATCATCCGGCTGACGTCATCGGTAGATGTAGGTTTAAAGTTTGTCGTTTTGCATCCAGGCGATGTTTTAATTTGGTCACGTGGTTTTGCGTGTGCCACCGGATGATGTTTTCACTAAGTGATGTCTAATGAGCCACGTGTAGAGCATGTGACGAGCGGTAGATATGTTTCTACCGGACACGTGTAGAGCATGTGATGAGCGGTAGATATGTTTCTACCGGAAGACAACTGCAAACCCATGCAGTTCGTGTTGATCGACGTTGAGTGGTCTGAGGGCATCCCTTCATTGCCCAATTAAGTTATCGATCGATTGACCGAGTATAGTCGCTCGACTCTGTGAACGTTTTACCCTATGGGATTATGAAGGAGATAAAGTCACGAGAGAGAGTTCAGTTCCTTGATGAATCCATTTCCCTGTTTTCAGTTGATGAGTATGTTAAATAAAAAAAAATATATGTTTATATTTCATGTATACGTGAGAGTTAGATGAGAAACAGAGCAAGAAATGATTAGTCAAGAAATTGACTTAATGAAAGATTATGAACACGTGACGGCTCCGGGCTGGGGTCGTTGCAGTGAGAGTATGGGAGATGTTGTTTACTTTTGCAAAGTGATGTGATTGATCGATACGAAATCTTGGACATATAATCTGGGTGATTACATATAGGTGTCCGTATTGATCAATATTGGTGGGGAAAAATAAAGAGATCCAGGCGAGGTTGGTAAATTAATAAGTAGTGATGCGTTAGACAATTAGATGTTGCTTAACCAAGGGACGTAGGGTCGAACATGAGAATTAAAAATTACTGGAAACGCCTAAAAAGTGTAACTAATCAAAGGAAAGTTTAACGCCTTAGATTGAAAGTCAAGTTTAGAAGGTTAGTGCACCTCGTTCAAAGTTAAAGGCGATGGTGAAATCGGTAGGAGTAAGTATCAATTATGAGAAAGGTAACAAAGATAAAAGATTTCAGATTCTCTGAGTCATGAGCGTCTGATCTATGAAACGAGTCTATAGTAATATAGTTAAATTAAGAACCCCCAAACAGTAGGCTTATTTCCAGGATGGATGCAGGAACGTCAGTGATCGAGAAACTAGGAGGGCAGACCTTAACGAAGAGATGTGTTAAGTTCTTGGAAATACAAGGACAAGATTTAAGAATTTTAGAAGGTTTAGATTAAGATTGTAAATTACCTACAACAAGTTTGCTAACAAGAAAGTCGTTAGACAAATTCTTGTAAAGAAGACAAATAGAATATTCAGAACCTGACTAGAAGGAATGAAAGATAGTAGGCTAGTTAGTAAGCTTTAAAGAGAAAGGGGAAGAAATCTTTAAATGGTATTAAGGATAAGATTTGGACATTGCTTAATTTGATGAGGGGTTAGATTCGAAGTAAAACCCGAATGTGAAGTCTTGCGAATCAAGGGATTGATGAGTTATCAAGTACATTAGGAATAAGATTAAATTAGGAATTTTAATGACTCGACCCGTGTGTAACGAAGTCGAAGCCAATGATTTTGTAAATAGTTAAGGTTAAGGTTGATAAACGTAAGTGTGTGAGGAAGATCTCAACTTGAGGAAGATAGAGACTATGTGATGTCAGATAAAATGGCCGATTAGATAGACCTTTGGGCGTCGGACAGTGTCGTATGGATAAGTGAGAAGATTAACTAGATCAAATGGAAGATTGATATAAGAGTCAAGTAGTGCAGGTTGTGGAAATTGGAGCATATTGGATGAAAGGGGGAATGAGTTGCACGAAGACTGTGCAAGTGAGCTTAGAAGTGAAGTTAGATAGGGGGGATTAGGAAAGTTTCGACTATCAAGTTTTGTCAAATTAATTATTCACCCTTTGAAGTCTTGGGTGAATGGTCTAATGAAGAAGTTTAGACTTAAGAATTGAATGGTCATTAATGATGATCGAGGTAAAAGTTGGATAAGAATAAGCGTAGTGGACATAAATACAAGAACTTAAAGGATACCATGAAAGCGTCAAGGGTAGATTTAAACAAGTGAAGCCCTGTGTATAAGAATAGCACTAGAGTGACTAAGGAAGTATAGTGGTTGCCCAAGGTACGTAATTATAGAAGATTGTAACGACCCTCAAACTATTCCTAATTTCCCGTACGAAATTTTTCTTTTTAAGCCTCTAAATCAATTAAAAACATCCTCGAAAACCTTTAAAGAAAAATTCATTTATCATTCAAAAACAGTTTACATAAAACCACTCAACCTTCTATCATTCCTCAATTTATCAACTTATCACTTCTTCACAATATCATTTCTATCTCCATTTCAATTATACATTTTACATAAACTTTCCAAACATTCATACGTTCTCGTAACTCTGTCCAAAACCGACTCTAAACATGATTAAAATGAAGTACATTTTCATGAAAACGAACTGCATGGTTCCGTTTAAAAGTGTAACATATCCTCCTGTTTACAAAATCACCAAGCAGTTCATAACATTCAAATAGCTGAATTAACAAAAACGCTTTATAAATAGTTTGCCTAATCCTCTGCACATCAATCTATCAAAATACCAACCTATCAACTATCATCAAACAATCCCATAAAACTTTACAAAAACAGTTTATAAACAGGTTCCAATGAAAACGTTTAAAACATCAAATACGAATCTAACACCTAACCAGATCCAAGCATCCTATAATTTCTATACAATTTATCATCAGCCCAAAACACTCCAAAAACCCTCAAAACCTATACATACTTCCCCACGGGTCGGTAAGCGTCGACTGCGCCAGCACACCACCGCAGCCATTCTCCGTCAACTGCGTCACTCTCCAGGTGGAGGGGTCTCGTCCTCACCTAAGCCAAGATCACCTACACCATACAGACACATATGAGATATTGAAATCTCAGTAAGCTACGTAAATGCAGATGCATGCGTGCAGTGCATATGAAGTTCAGAAAACATGCATATCAGACATATCAGGTCATTTCATACAGATTGCCACCGAGATATCAGCCCTCTAAATGGAAAGGATACATCCCGCGGTCGGACTACCACTTTCGATTTAGAGGAGGGGGGTACATGCTCACAAACCCTACAGCCATGCCTGAGCCCCATCCCGCGTGACCAGATACAGATTACGTATTTTCGTTCATTATTCATTTCATTTGAAAACTCGTGCAGAAATCCATTTCATGCCATTTTGAAACACGTGATGCATGAACAGTTATAAGCATAATGTAACCATACAATAAACAAACATATGTATACCATCAAGACCGAAATAAACTAACTATAACAATTAAACCTAACTACCCAACCAAAAGCAGATTAAACAAACAACTCTTCAGGGATCCTCGATACGACATCGAAGTATGGTGTAGACCGATTGGTCAAAGTAAGTCACGAAAACTTACCTGACTTCCGTTGCAAGGCTAGCTCCGTCCACGAGCGTGGTTCACCTACGCAATTGTTATCAATTTGTCGTTAATACGAGCTTAAACAATATTATGTCCAAATTTAACAAAAACCTTAACTAATGAATTTCCTAAAATCTTCACCTAACTAATCGAAGTATTTAAACAACGATTAACGCTCGATAGTTTAAAATCACAATTAACGAGTTTTCCTAAAAACCAAAAAATTCTCCAATTTTAACATTTCTCACAATTCACTCTAATTCCGTCCAATAATGTTCAATACGTCCTTTATATCGTTAATTACTATAAACCTATTAATTTCGGACTCTAATTTGGGTTCGGTAAAAACCGACCCGAAACTTCGAACGCACGTAACTTTCACGTCGGTTATCGGAATTGAACGATTCCAGCGGCCACGCGCTCCTCTAATAACCTATTTCAATACGCCAAAAAGAATTTAAAAACAAACAACTCTAGCTAGGTCAAAAATCCAAAAACCCGAATCTGCCCATTCCCGAAATTTTCACCCTTTTTAATTTTCCATCAATTCTCATCAATTTCCTCACCAATCAACTACCCTAACATCGAATTAACAGAAACTAACCCAAAATCCCGAGGCTACACACAAAACCCGAAATTGCCCAAATCGGGCATTCACTGTTTTCGCTCAATTTGAGCTCCTCACTGCCAATCAACCATAGCCGACGTTAAGCTCGGCCATTTGACGCTAAAAATGGCCAGAAATCAAAGCTCAATCGAGCTCGTCCTTCACGGCCCTAAATCGAACCGAAAACAGGGCAAGAAAATCGCCTTACCTGTCGATTCGTGCGCGGAGAAAGGCCGGACTATGCTCGCCGCCGTCGTCTGGCCAGAGGACGTTGGAAAACGCCGGTGAACCGGCCGTCGGTCGCCGTCGTTCTCTCTCTCTCCCCTGTCTTCGCTCTCTCGGCGTCGGGCGCTCGTCGCTCGAACAGCAACCCAAAAACAACAATTTTGTTGTTTTTGTTTTTATTTAATAATAATAATAATAATAATACTCTATTTTATTGAACATCACTACCTCTCGTGTTTTCAACTATTTCGAATTTCTTATTTGGCCAATAAATCCAACTTATTATCTGGGTTCTATTAAAACTGTCCGTTCACAAATCGGACCTTGTTTACTATTTTTACCAAAACGTCATTTACGTTACGAAAAGCGTATTTACTCGGAATATAGCGTGATTATTCCGAAAATTCCCAAAATTTTCTTAAAATTCTAATTACTCGTTAGGATCGTAATGACGTTTCTTTTTCGTAAAACGAACCTGATTTGACATATTTACAAAAATGTCATCCAATAATATAATAATAATATTCTTAAAAATCCGTACGAGCCGGATATTACAAGAGTGCTAATTAGGAAATGAGATAGTGGTGTAAAGAGAGTTCGAAATGGAGGGTTAGGATGAGAAATCTATGTATCAGGTCCTTAGTGTCATATAATTGAAGAAGCATTGAGGAGTTAGAAACCGAATGAACTTAGCTCGAGGTTAAGTTAGAGGAAATGCGAGGTTCTAAGTGACGAAGGGTTAAGTCGAAGTTGAGGGAGGTATGAGCGATTGACTTACGAAGTGCGTAGTTAGATGGAAGGAAAGCTTTGGAGATATAAAAAACTATCAAGACCCGAGGGGGGTGAAAGAGATCATGGGAGTGTCAAAGCTAGTGTTACAACATCGTTTCTTAGACAAGGCGAATAGGGGTAATTAGAAGTTCTACCAAGTAATAATTTTGAGGACAAAATTCCAATTAAGGAGGGAAGGATGTAACGCCCGGAATTTATGGGTTTCCGCTCTTAGGGGTATTTTCGTAAAATAGTAAATTAAAGTCTTTTCTCGAATGGGAAGCTTCATTAGGACCCTAGGAATTTATGGGGATTTTTAGAAGAATAAGTAAATTTTTTTAGAAATCCAATCGATAGTGTAACACCGAGTTACGTTTCTCCGCCCATAGTGTTTTAACTCGTAAAAATAGTAAATTGGGTCCGTTTCGCAAACGGAGAGTTTCGTTAGAACCCTAGGATTTAATTAGAATATTTAGAGGTTTAAGGAAATTTTGAAGAAAACCAAATCGGTAGACGAAATAAGGAACTAAGCAAAGAGTTGAACAAAGGGCAAAATGGTAATTGGTTTAGTTAAATTTATTAAATAGAACTTAACCCCCCCCCCCCCCCCCCCTCTCTCATTTTCTCCTCCCTTCCACGCAGCTCTCTCTCTCTCTCTCCCTTGGCGACGTTTTCTTCCATCGGCCGTTTCCTTCAACGCCGATCAATGCTCCTCTTCCGGCGATTTCTTCTTCGGTTTTCCTTCTCCAATCGATCCTTTAGGTAAGCCCTAAACTCTAGACACGTCTAGTTGTTGATTTTGGTTGTTATTCGTTAGGTTTACTGATTTAGGGTTTTGTTAGAAATCTTCGACTTTGGTTAGAAATCGTTAGGATGTTTAAATTAGTCCCCTTTGACTATCTATTTACGACTATTAATGATAGTTATGCGAGGTTGTGGTTGTTGACGGATTTGGGTTAGATTTTTGGTTGTTGAAGATTGTAAAATCTCCATTAATGGAGTTTGGTATTTTGTGAGCACCACGTGCTCGATGAAATGCCTAAATGAGAAAACAGAAGTTTTAGGAGAAATTACTTTGGCTAGAGACTTAGTTTAAGTTTAGAGTTTGTTTATTTAGGATCGGTTTTAATGCCTTATTTATGAAATGCCTTAGGTGGAGACGACTTTTGGACGGTGCTCGGCTAGCTACGGATGCCAGGTAAGTGGATGTTAGGTTTTCGGCCCTTAAGGCCCTACATCGTGTCAACGTTAGGCTTTTGTTGTCTTGATGATGATTTTCTGATTGTGGGGTTTGATGAGTCGGGTAGCCTAGGATGTTAGCTATTGTTTGTTAGTTTCGTTGTGAGCAATGTATGTTCATGCACGTTCTGAGTTGTTTGATGGTATGATATGTGAGTTCCTCATTGCATCATGTTTTCTTAACGAAACGCTTTATATGTATGAAAATGAAATGTATGAAATGATTAAGTATGATGGGGAGACTTGGCCATGAACAAAAAAACCGTCCAACTCGAGGGACCATGAATCACAGTCCATGTTTGGACCATGAATACGGCCGAAAGGTTATGTACACGTACCTGCCTACCTCCCCAACACGATTCATGTATGAAAAAGAAAAGGAACAAGTAAATGAACATGTTTTATGAAAAGTCATGCATTCATGTATATGTCATTTATAGTGCATCCCTTTACTAAGCCTTAGGCTTAACGTATATGTTGAATGATGTAGGTGACAGGTGTGAATCTGTTGGCAAAGAATAGGTGGTCGACGGTTGGTGCTCGTGGCGACGGGGTGTGTTTTGGCAAGGTTCGATGACTATGGTTGTACTCCGAGCGATTTTGGGTAATTAATGTGAATTTGTTTTAAATGTTAAAAATGTGAGGAATTTTAAGGTATGTGGGGAAGTTTGATATTTGGGAATTGTATAAAGAAAGTAGGCTTGGAGTTGAGTCGTTTCGAATATTTTGGGGATATGTTCGTTTTGGAGATGTTTTAAGGAAATTCTACCTTTGTTATTAATGTTTGTTTTGAGAATTGGATTGGTTAATGTTTGAAGAATTTAGGTGATTTACGACCGTAAGGGTTCGCCCGGTTTTAGAGCGATCTATGCAGTTAGTTTTCATAATTTCCAATACGTTTAGACTACGTTTTAATAGTTTTGTATGAGTTGTTACACGTTTGTTACGTTGAGTTTTAGGAAATTGAGAGTATAAGTGAGGTACGTTTGAGGGATTATATTTTGTGGTTTTGTTGAGGGTTTGTGAAAGAAGAGAATGGAAATGTATTGTGTTGTTAAATGTGGTGTACAGGGCGTAGGAGAAAGAAAGGAAGGGAGGAATCGCCACTCTCTGGATCGAGGGTGGCGACTAATCACCACAAATGGTGGCGATTAGTCGCCACCAGCGTTTTGCGACAGGCGACTAGTCGCCTGTTGCAAGTCGCCATTGGCGATCAGTCGCCAATAAACATTGGCGACTGATCGCTGCGGTTTGATTTAAATTAAGTTTTATTTTAATTATTTAATAGTTTTAATTGTTTTAAATTAATTTAAGTTTTAATTGTTTTAGTAATTGTTTTAAATGAACTACTAAACGAACTTCGATTTCAATTCCGATTTCGGCTTCGATTGAGGTTTTGCCCTAAGTACAGTTAAAGTTAAAAGTTTTTTTTTAAAAAAAAAAAAATACTAAGGGTACGGGTAAGGGTCGTGACACAAAGTCCGGGTCGGTTTCATAGTGCTCCTTAATCTAATTGAAACCAAAGAATCTAGGTCCTAACTCCGTAAGTAGAACGCGCTTTCTCGAGAGTGAATCAGCCACGACATTATTCTCCCCTTTTACATACTTAAGGGTGTACGAAAACCTCTCTAAAAACTCCACCCACGTGGCGTGTCTCTTGTTCAATTTATGTTGACTCTTGATATGTCTCAAGGCTTGATGGTCAGTATTGATAACAAAATCCCGAGACAAGAGGTAATGTTGCCAGTGCTCTAATGCTCTTATGACAGCATAAAATTCCTTATCATACGTGGAGTAATTTAGGGCAGCTCCTTTCAATTTTTCGCTAAAAAATGCAATGGGTTTCCCCTTTTGCATGAGTACGGCTCCTATGTCTACTCCAGAAGCATCACTCTTGATTTCGAATACTTTATTAAAATCTGGGAGTGCAAGTACGGGTGAGTGGCATAACTTGTCCTTAATTAGCTCAAAGCTCTTTTGACAGGCTGAGGTCCAGGTGAACTCTTGGTTTTTTTTCGTGCAATCCGTAAGTGGTGAGACTATCGAGCTAAAGTCCTTGATAAACTTCCTATAGAAATAGGCGAGTCCGTGGAAGCTATGTACCTCAGTTATAGAATTAGGTGTAGGTCAATCCTTAATGGCCTTGATCTTGTCAATATCAGCTTCCATTCCATTCTTAGAAATAACAAACCCTAGAAAGTAAACCTTGTCTTGCGCGAATGAGCATTTACTTAATTTCCATACAACTGAGCTTTTCGTAGGGTTCGGAAGAGTATACTTAGATGGTTAAGGTGTTGGGAGAGGTCTAGACTATACACCAGTATATCGTCAAAATAGACAACTATAAATTTTCCCAAGAATTCCTTGAGTACATGGTGCATAAGTCTCATGAATGTACTCGGGATATTCGATAATTTAAAGGGCATGACCATCCATTCAAATAATCCATATTTCGTCTTGAAGGCCGTCTTCCATTCGTCACCTTCCTTCATTCTAATTTGATGGTATCCACTCTTGAGATCTATTTTAGAGAAAATGGTGGCCCCATTGAGTTCATCTAACATATCCCCGAGCCAAGGAATGAGAAATCTATATTTGATGGTAATTTGGTTCACGGCTCGACTATCGACACACATCCTCATGGTGCCGTCTTTCTTGGGTACTAATAAGGTGGGTACCGCACATGGGCTCATGGACTCTCTTATATACCCCTTGTCCAACAAATCTTGTACTTGATCTTGCAGCTTCTTGGTTTCTTCGGGGTTCATTCGGTAAGCTGGTCGATTAGGTAACGCGGCTCCGGGTTGAAGGTAAATTTGGTGTTCAATACCGCGTAGGGGGTAAACCTTTAGGTAAATCTTCCGGAAATACATCTTGGAACTGGTTGAGTAAAGTCTTAACATTTTCAGGAATAACTCGTAGTTCCATAACTCTATCGCAAAAAAGAATCAAAATCAAGGGATCTCCTCTACGTACAGACGCTTCCATTTGCTTCCTAGTGATGAATATGTTAGCCTTGTTCTCGGCTTCTCTTCTTGCAGCGTCGTCTTTAGCAATCTACTCAAGGGTCATGGGGGCGAACTTAAAAGTCTTTCCTTCGGATTTAAGGGAAAAATAGTTAGAATGTCCATCGTGGTGAACTCTTCGATCAAACTGCCAAGGTCAGCCTAGGAGTAAGTGGCTCGCGCTCATAGGTACTACATCACAAAGAACCGTGTC
This sequence comes from Begonia masoniana, assembly GCA_022432975.1. Classification (NCBI taxonomy): domain Eukaryota; kingdom Viridiplantae; phylum Streptophyta; class Magnoliopsida; order Cucurbitales; family Begoniaceae; genus Begonia; species Begonia masoniana. The sequence goes on along the minus strand of CM039505.1, from coordinate 41,498,982 downwards.
CTTAAAATTGCCTAAGGAAAACTCTACCTTCACTTCCTTAGTAACCTTGACATCGTCCCTATCATCTAGCCATCGTAGCTTGTAAGGGTGGGGGTGAACACTCGTCTCTAGTCCTAATTTAGTAACTAAGTCCTTGGAGGCTACATTTGCACAACTACCTCTGTCAATGATCAGGGAGCATAATTTATCCTTGATGAAACATCTACTATGGAAGATGTTCTCTCGTTGACAGTCTTCTCCAGAATTCTTAGTCACGAGGACACGTCTTCTTACTATAAGTAGAGGTCCTTTATGTGCGTGAACAATCTCTTCTTGGGAATCACTATCCTCCTCATCTTCTCTTACCACTTCTTGATCGTCCTCGTCCTCGCTTACAAATTCACCAGTGTCTTCTTGGAGGAACATCACTTGCCTATTGGGGCATTGAGCCATAAAATGACCAACGCCATGACATTTATAACACTTCATCTCTCGGGATCTAGGGGGATTGGCAGTCTCTACTAGGGTTTTACTACTTGATTCCTTAGATGGCCAAGTTCGTGTAAAAGGTTTCTTTCCTTCAGCCTGGGTAAAAGTCTTGATTGGTTCAGGAGGCTTTGGTGTAACCTTCGGGGTAGTCTTGGGCGGGAATTGCGGAGTAAAACTAGATTTCCTCTTTCTACTAAGTTGTTGCTCAACTCTCATGGCCATCTGTACTACCGCATCAAGGGTCTCTTGGGGGTGCAACTCTATAATGTCTCCTATATCTCGGTTCAATCCTCGGATAAATCTTGCAATCACTTGCTCCTCAGGTTCATCCATCTCTCCTCGAATCCTAAGGGTCTCAAACTCGGTGAGGTATTCTTCAACAGACCGACCTCCTTGTCTTAAGTTTTGGATTTGTAAGAATAGTTCTTGTTGGTATTGAGTAGGAATGAATCGCTTGGTCATGAGGGACTTCATCAACCTCCACGTGGTAACGAGATCATCTCCTATCTTTTGTCTTTGTGATTTGATGTTGGACCACCAAAGGGTGGCATATCCCGTGAGTTCGACTGAGACTAATTGGATTTTAACTTTATCAGAATAGTCATAATAATAAAAAACTTTCTCCACTTTATCAATCCAATCTAAGAAGGTATTACCATCGCATGCGCCATTGAAAGAGGGAACATGCAACTTAACGCTCCTCAAATCATCTAAGTCCTTTCGACGGCCAGACCGAAAATTCTCTTCTTCATCAAGGGTCCATTCATCCTCGTCACGATGATCAAAGCCTTGAAATCTCCTCCTAGGATTATCAGGTCTTTCTACATTAGGATAGGGTTCTTGATATGAAAATCTCCTTCTAGTATTCTCGGGTCTATCCATAGGTGTAGGCTCTTGGAACTGTTCTCTAGAATTGCGCTTGCTAAGGGTTTCCATATTTTGTTGCATGCCAAGGGTTAGGTCCTTAAGTTGTTGGCCTAAGTTAGTGACTTCTCCACTAAGACCATTCAATTGTCCTTGCAAGCTAGACTCTCCCTCTTGAGGGGTGTGAGTCTCGGGTTGTGGAATGTCCTTGCCCTGGTTCGGTTCTTGATTCATATCTTGATTTAGCTCTTGGTTAATTGCACTCCTAGTCTTCATTCATATGAATACTAAAGTTTTAGGAAGGAAAATATTAATTAGGTTCAAGTTGATCATGGGTGTTAGGGAAGGTAAAGGTGGGGAACCTAACTAGAATTCTGACCTAGAAATTTTGAAACGCACTTTTGAGGGATTAGACGACTGTTTTTGGGAACAAAACGTGATTGTCACAAGCATATCTGTGACAACGTTGTAGATCTTTTTGATAGCTTCGATTTGCCGGGTGGCTCATAAAAAACTGACACTCGTAGCCAAAGTTATGGCTGTTTTAATGGGGAAAGGTCAAATTCGATAACAAAAAAGTTTTAAATCCACTAAATAGTGATAACCGATTCGTACATGCTTTTAACGTCTTAGTGAACTTAATACATATATTTTAAACGTGAAAATGCAAGCAATTATCTTATCAACAGAACGTTTTTTAATTCAAAATCCAACTAAGCACATAGTGAAAGTGACATAAAGTAACACTAAAGGTAGTGGCTAGTTTAGGTTATGCACTTTTACTTAGCTTTCACTATTTTGAGTAATGTTACTTTACCAAGGCAAATTCGAATGTGAGGTAAAATGTTTTCAGCAGAATAATATGTTAACTAGCAGCAACAATCACTACAACATGAACTCGGATTTGGTAAAACATATCAAAACAGCAACAACTATAACAAAACAGAATACTAAAACAGCATAACTAATCACGATTTCAGCAAATATGTTTCATACTCGAATCTCAACAAGTTTATATTTATGCTGAGTAAAAATAAAAACACATTAATGGATAATATTTCAGTTCTGGAAAAGTAAAACACTCAACAGCCAAGTAATCAAACCAGAAAGGGAAACAAAACATCAAGTACAAAGTTAGTTGGCCAATGTTCTACCAAAAGAGGAAGGAAAACTAGTAGCACGAAAATGGTGGAATTTTTTTGAAAAACTTATGCTCAAATTTGTAGACAACTAACATAGCATTCTGGAAATCGTTTGTTTTTTTTTTGAAAGAAAATAAAGAAAAAGAAAAGATAAGAAAACAGCAAGAACAGCAAAGCAAAACAGCAAACCCTAACAAAAATGAAAATGAAAAACAGGTGAGAAAATGGGTAAGAAGATTCAAACTGTTCGATTTCTATCCTTCATGGGAAGCCATTCATGGCTCTGATACCACATGACACGATTCCGCCTCCAATCGTGTTTCTACCCACAAAAACAATCGATTAGCAAAGAAACAGAAAAATGGAAAAACAGAAAATCCAGAAAATACAAACAGCGATTTCACTAACCAAACGGTATCCAAATTCAACGAAATTTTAAGGGGTTCTTCAAATATGAGTTAAGTTTATGTCCTCGAAGTTTCGGGTCCAGATAATGAGAAAATCGAAAGTTATATGAAAAACACCAGATGCTTTCTGATAAGTAATATTTTGTAAGCTTTCGGCATACACTCTTCCGTAGAAGAATGGCAGCAAATGGAACGGGTTAATGGCCACCTTCTTCGTGTATCCTACACTGAAAAGAGAGGGAAGAAGCGTGGAACAATAGCTATTCAAGCAACCGTGGGCTTGAAAGCGTGAAGGAGAAAACTCTCCTCGGTTCTTGACCGAACCGAGCCTTACCGTTCACCAGTCTTCAAGCTCTAAGCACTTAGCCGAAATTAGGTTATTCTCATAGCATCAACAACCATTACAAGCACCAATAACCATGCTTTTATAGACCTAGGGTGGCTGAAAAAGTGGGCTTGGAAATGGGCTTCAAAGGGACTTCAAAATAGGACAAAGTCTTGGCCTAGTGTAACAACGCACTCTTCATTTGATTCATCTTCCAAACCACCATCTAACTAGCATACATCTAATTCTAATGCCTAAGGATGCATGCAACTATAAAATATTACATGAAAGACCAATGTTTGCCAACAAAATACAAGGCTAAAAGTTTGCCAAAACAACAAGAAAAAAAGATAACCATTCGGTTACAATTTTAATCCCATGGGAGACAAGTGCCTCCGTTGTTGTTTCCCAAGTTAGCAAGTGCACGGGTTGATCCAGGTCCCTTGTGCTCAGCTCCCAATCTAAATCCGTGAAGAGGCCTTCAAGTCCTGCAAAAAAATTGAGCTTGTTAGTAAATAGATTAAATACTGCTTGGTCCTTGGTTTGCCATCGAGTGACGGCCCTCTGGGGCACATCAGAACGAGACGAAAGTCACGAAATCTAACTGCATGGATAGCTCTAAAACTTGAGCGCATCCATACTCAACCTATAATAACTCCAAACGGATCCAGTATAATTTTAACAGATGACTTCGTAAAAGAATTTCATAAAACAAGTTTTCCCAAATATCAAAACATATATGTTTCCTAGCTAATCGCTGTAACACCCGGTATTTTTGCCTACGTATTTATTCCCCGGATATGTAAGCGGAATTACTTTGATATTAATTCAATGACTATTTTTAATTGCCAACATGTTCAATTGAATGAAAGTGGTTGTAGAACCGATTCGACGAACTAAATAAAAATTTAGTTAAAAGCCTATTGAAGGGTAAAATTGGGAGCCAATTAAGGTTGGTGGGAGGTGGCCAATGGATGAGTGACACCTGGCAACTTGTTGAAGAAGCCATGTTCTTTTCTCTCCCCTCCTACATGAAACCCTCACTTTTCTCATATGCTTCCTTCTGCTTCCTTTCATTTCTCTCGGTTTTCTCTCCTTCTGGCGATTTCAATCTTTCCAAAAACTTCCATTCTCCTATTTTCTCCAGTAGAGGTAAGCATCTGTTTAAGCTAATGAGTTTGGATAAGTAAAATGTGAGTTTTGTGGAAGTTTAAGTTTACGGGATTTTGAGAGAAACTCACTGTTTTTGGATGAAAACACGTTAGTTTGTTTTCCAAAGGTTTGAAAGGAGTTGCTGCATACCCTACATATTATTAGTTAGCATTTGCAGCTCTGCTCATTTTCTTTACATGCATGTTCAGGTTCGTGCCTCACCAAGGCAACACGTTCAACACTTTCAACACCGCAGCAAACAGGTAAGTTCATGTGTGGACTGACCCTTAAGGCCTTACATCTTGGAGATACTAGATTTTACATCCTGTAGGTTGGTTTCGGGTAGAAGGGTTAGAGTTAAGTTCTGTGTTTCCTTTTATGTTTCCGTTGTTTTATGTTCCTGTTCTCTGTTGTTTAAGTTGAAGCACTGTAAATGTCCATGCATACACGATTTTTCCCGAAAGTACATGCAAAACTTTTTTCTGTACACGGTTTGAAGCTAAGCAAGATAAAATCTGACTGAAATGTATTGGTTAAGTGTGGGACGGGGACTGGCCTACTGTTCTGTTTCTGTATATCTGTTTGTGCCTATCGTGCACTTGCCAGTTCCCTTATAAGCCCCACTTATACCCTCCTGCCACTGAAATGTAATGTACTGTATTGTCACCGTATTTCTGAAAGTCCATGCATAGCATATGCATCACTACATTTATATCTGTTCTTACTGAGTTTTTAGACTCATAGGTGAACTCCCTGATGTAGGTACTGAACCCGAAAATGAGGACTTTGTGCCTCAGTCTGATGAATAGGTGGCTGGTGGTTCGAGCTCTCGGGGGTGGTTGCTGCAGCCATACATAATTTTCTGTCTCGAGGTTTAAGTCTTTAATGTAAAGTTCGTATCTGTAAACTCTTCTGGAATTCTGGTGTTTTGTTTTAAAACTCTGTTGGGGTTCTGTGTTTCTGTTTTAAAAACTCTATTGGAAACTCTGTTTGAACTTCTGTCGTGTTTTTTTTTGCACGTTTTAAAACTGTGTGTTGGAATAGGGTTTTGGTTTTTTTGAAGTTTTCATGCTTTCTGTTTTGTGTCTCCCTGTAAAGTAGTCGTCCATTCTGTCTTTAAATTTTATCGTCCATTTTGCCTTCTGTTTCTGGTTTTCAAATTTTCCAGTATTTTGGCTAAGTGTTAGTCATCCACAGTCACTTCTGCCCTCTTAAAACAATTGTCATTCTCTTCTGTAAAACAGTCGTCCACGTCCATTCTGCCTTCAAAATAATGGTCCATTTCGCCTTTGGGCTCAGTCGTCTACGCCCTCTGTTAAAACAGTCGTCCATCCTACTTTCTGTTTTTATCGTCCATCCTGCCTTCTGTTTTTCTTAAAAGTCCAAGCTGCCTTTGAAGATAGTCGTCCACGCCTTCTTCAAAACAGTCGTCCATTCTGCTTTCTACCTTTCAACGTCCACTCTGCTTTCCAGTTTCTGTCCTTCGGGTTTGCACATATTCGGCTAAGTCTAAAAGTCTACTGTTTTTTTGTCTTTTAGTGCAAACGTCCACGGACTCCTACGTCCATTTTACCTCTGACTTCAAACGTCCACGAACTTTTGTCGTTTTCTGTTTCCAGTCATCAACTTTTAAATGTCCACAGCTTTGGTTTGTCTACTGTTTTTGCCTTTAAATTTAAACGTCCACGGCCCCTGTTAGTCGACATATTTTGTCTTTTCTGCGATTTTCCACCGCACCAGATTGTCCACAGACCCCGACTTTGATTTTAAAGGTCCACAGAATTTGTTTGTCCACGGCTACTGTAGCCTCCCACAGAACGTCTTCCAATTTATGTTTTCCATTTTTATGTTCCTGTTCTTTTATATTTTAATTCTGTTTCTTTATTTCAGTCGTCCATTTTTGTTTCCTGTTTTTCTTGTTTTCACGTCTTCCAACCTTCACTTCCAGAGATGGTTTCCTCTGTGAATTTTCTGTCAAGGCTTTTAGAAGTTTAAAAGTTAAAAAAAAATATGTCACGTTTTTAAAATGTCCGGAGTGATGGCTTGGCTCTCGGATCCCGATCGGGATTTGGTCTCGGGTTGTCACAATCGCGCATCAGCCCAATTAAGCCCTCCTATACATTTATCGACTATTTCTATCTATCGTATTCCCAAAATACCTACATGCCATCCCCACGGGTCAAAATCGCACCGACTGCGCCAGCGCATTACCACGAGCATCCTCCATCAACCTGTGCGTTCGTCGTACTGAGGAGGGTCATCCTCACCTCCTTGTATGTCACCTACACCACAGAGACATTCTATGAGCTAAGGGCTCAGTAAATCTCGTAAATGAAAATGCATGCTGTGCGTATGTAGTTCGTAAATCATGCAATTCATTTCATTCATTATGTTACATAACGGGATGTCATCGAGGTCTAACTCTCACCAGATGGAGAGGGCACGTCTGATGGTTAGACAGCCATTTCCTTCTACCGGGGGGAAGACATGCTTCACCTGTAGGACAGCCATATCTGAACCCCATCTCGTCGTGACCGGGATTACGTGCATTCATTTCTTTTCATTAATTCAGTTCCTTTCATAAAACACATGTAAAACTCATTTTCATGCTATTTTGAAAGAGCGTGATGCATGTACAGTTCATATTGCACAACCTATAGCTAACATATAAAACAATTAATAAATCTTAGAAAAACACACTACGACTTATACAACTTAACTACCAAACCGCTTATTCTAAAACTAACTAATTCACCAATATCCTCAATAACGTTCTAACTCCTGGTGTAGGTCAAATTGGCCAAACAAAGCACGAAGACTTACCTCTCTTCCTTGGCAATCCGAGTGTCTCGTCTCGAGCTTCGTTACCTAAAACATTTCACAACACACGACATTAAAATCGAGCCTAAACCATCGAACTTCGAAAACTAACGAAACTCTTAGCTAAAAGAAATCTCTCTAAAACTCTATTTTAACTCATTGAGGCATTTCGTCGAGCAATTCGCGCTCGACATTTCTAAACCTCCATTAATGGAGTTCCTAAGTTCTCCAACCATCAAAATTCGCAATAACAACCATTAAATCACCCAACTACATCCAATACTCACAAATACATCCACCGAGGTCATAAATAGGGTAAACCTAGCCATTTCTAACATAGCTCGGCTATTTTGCAAAACCCTAAACGAAACCCTAACCGTTTAAATCCACAAAAATTGAAGTCTAGCGTTCGAAAACTATAGAATCTTACATAGAGTCGTGATTGGGGAAGAAAACGTGAAGAACGAGTCGTCGGAGGAAGAACGTTGGTCGCCGGAGAGGAGAATCGCGTGAGGGGGAGGGAAAATCATCGGAGGAGGGTTGAGAGAAAGAAATTTTTACGTTAAGTGTTGGGAGAGAGGGGTTTTTGTGTTTTATTATAATTTGACTTGTCAAATTACCTTATTGCCCCTTCATTTGATTTTCCATTTGATTCGTTATTTAACTATCAATTCAGTTTCTCTAAATTTCCTTCTTTCACCATAAATTCTGATTTATTACTAGGGCTTTAATAAAACTCTTCGTTTGCAAAACAGACCTAGTTTGCTATATTTACTAAAACACCATTTATATTACGAGAATTGTCTAAAACTCGTAAAATAGGCGTTATATCTCCAAAAATTTCCTTATTCCTCCAGATACTCCAATTCATTCATAGGGCTCCAATAAGGCTTCCCGCTCGCTAAACTGGTCAAATTTACAATATTTACAAAAATGCCACTATATAGCAGAAATTACAAAATCCCGTAAAACCGGGTGTTACACGCTGATATACGAGGAAAGACCAGTGAGAATCCTAGAGTCTACAATCAAAGTGTTATACAACAAGGAGGTTCCACTGGTGAAGGTTCTATGGCGCAATCATAGTGTAGAAGAAGCCACTTGGGAAAGACAACAAGATATGATGAGTACATATCCTGAGCTATTTGGTTAAGCAAATTTTGGGACAATTTTGTTTAAAGAGGGTGGGATGTAACACCCGGATTTTTCTATATCATGTAATGGTTCCTAAAATTCTTTGTACACAGAAATTGCTATAATACGATGTATCTTTTCGTGGAATTTAGACGCCAAAGTTTAAGAGTTAAAGAGATAGGACGATGAAAGAGAGAATTAAAACGTACGTGATTTAAGTGGAAATTTGAATCGAATTGCGAAGCTTCTTTAAGAAGCTACCCTAAACCAATTGCCAAACAACTCACCTACCTCCCTCTCTCTCTCTCTCTCCTCATCAGCAGAAACAACCTCCTCCCTCATTTCTTTTCTTTTCACCTTCTTCTTCTCCACGCAAAGTCACCAACAGCTCCTCCTTTGGTGATTTCTCCTCCATGCCAAGCTCCTCTTCCAAAGGTAAGAATAACTTTTAGTTATAAGATGGATAGAGTAGTTGGTGATTGTTATGGGTTTTTGCATGAAATTTTGAGTTAGGGTTGGATTTCGTTCTTGTTTGATGTCAATATACCTTAGAAAGTCATTCTAAGGGTGACGATAGAAAACTAAGCACGTTGGATGAAATTTAGAATTTTGAACTTAGAAATCGGCAAAAAAAAGGGCATACACGAATTTTGATTTCTGACCCTAATTCTGACTTGATTTTTATAAACGAATGGTTTTATGATAAACTAGATATTATAAGGTTTTTGAAACATTTTGAATCGTTGAAAATGGATATAAATTGAAGGAGTTACGACTGTTTGAAATTGGACAAAAATCGGTTGTAAAATCCGAGTTTCTGGTTAATGTTTATCGAAATTTCAGAAATTGAATTGGTTATTGAAATGTGATGTATTAATGAGTTCAATACGCATGTTTAGGTTCTAAATTCCAAGGAAAACATCAAGCTTGCCTGAATTTCTACGGACTAAAGGTAAGTTCATATTGCATGCGTTTGACCCTTAAGGCCTACATCACAAAGGTACTAGGATTTATATGCTTTATGGGGTATACTGAGGGGTAGCTAGGATTATAGGATATGTTATAGGTTAAGTGTTATTGTTTTACTGAATTGTTTTGATGAATTTTTTACGTTTATCAATATGTTATAGATTATATTGTTTATGCACATCGTATGTTCATGCATCACGTTTTCAAGAAATCATGCAAAAGTTTTATGCACATGTTTTATGTAAGAATGATAAGTAAATGTTAAATGTAATGTACCGGTTAAGTTGTGGGACGGAGACTGACATATGTTCTTGTCCTTCTCTAAGACTAATGTAAAATTGTCCCCGCCAAGGACAATGTCTTTTATCCTTCTCTGGGACCCAGCAAAATACTAACCCATGTCATGTCATGTATGTTAGCCTACTCCCCTATACGTGGTGTCCACGTGATCTAAATGTAAAGTATGTACATGTTTTGAAAAGTATCATGCATAACACTAGCATTTTACGTTTATGTATGAACTTGCTGATCGTTAAACTCATTAGTTAAACTTTATGATGTAGGTACGAATCTTATAGATGAGGACTTTCAGCCTCAAGCGGATGTGTAGATGCACTTGGCGGAACGAGCTCATGGGGCTTGGTTGTGGCCGTTAGGCAAATTTGACCCGTGTGTGAAGTTATGAGATTTATGTTTATATTTTAAAGTCTTTTGGAATAGAAATTACAGTTAGTTCTTTAGTTTTGGAAAATACTGGAGTTGTTTGGGATTTTATTTCTTCTAGAGGATATGTCTAGTATTTAGAGCCCACCACGTGTTTTGTTTTTAAAATTTCTGCTACGTATTTTCTACTAGGTTTTACGAATCATAAGATGGAAGGTATGTTTTGGATAAAAAGGGATGTATGTTTTGAAAGGTTTTCAAGTGGATTATAGGTTATGGAAGTAAGGTGAAATGTTTGATGACATTTGGTGAAGTGTTTTTAGGTTTAAATGGAGAAAAAGAAGAAAAAGGATGAAAGGTGCAGCTGGGCACGCCGTGGCTCTCGTGATACACGCGCAGAGCAGCGCGGTACGCGTGCGAGGCCAAGCTTGTCTGCGCGTTGCTGGAGGGCGCCGCGTGCAGCCGATCAATCTCCGGGTGCAAGCAATCGATCGCCCCTAAGGAGCGTTTGCTGCTTGGCAGGCAGAGCGAGCACTGATTAATCGTATCTTTACGGGAAATCGATCGGCACCTGGTATGGTTTACGAGTCGAGCGGCAGAGAGTATGCTGATTGGTTGGTGCTTTGTGCGTGATCGATTGGCTGACTTGATTGCAAGAACGAATCGGCACCCGAGCAGGTGCCGATCGATCGCGCGCAAGGCCCGATTGATTGGCCCCCGAGCTTGAAACCCCAGCACACGCACTCGGGTGGACGATGCTGGTGCGCTCTAGCAGGGAGATGCGCGGGCCGCAACCGAGAGATGCACGCGCACCATCAGGACACTATACGTGACGCGAAAAGGCGATGCATCCGATGAGGCAATGAGCACGCCCCATGTAATGTGCACCGCGCCTCGCACGCTTTGTCAGTGCGTCATGCGCGCAATGACCGAGCACCATGCGTGCTGCGACTACGCACTGTGCGCACACTGACTGAGCGACATGCCCACCGACTGCGCGTGCTGCATGTAATGTGATCCCAAATTTTTATTTTTTTCAAAATTTGATTTTTAAGCATGTTTCAACCCGACGTTTTATGACACTTTCCAAACGTATTTTACGAACATTTCCCACGTATTTTAAAGAGTATAAATGTACCAAAAACCGAGTTTATGTTTTAACGAAAAGTCAAAAAATTTCACGTCAAAAACGTGTCCAAGTCAAGTAAGTCAAGTCAAGTCCCGTGGCGGCCCGACGGGGGTCGTCACATCATGAGTTATAAACCCAAGCCACCGAGCTAGTCCTAACATACATCTATTCATAAATGACTAATGCATGCAATATAAAAAGGACAAGTGTTTGCCCCAAAATTACAATAAAAAGGCCAATGTTTGCCAATAAAATACAAAGAACTTGGTTACATGGTTTTGCTTTTGGGAAAACAAATTCCTTCTCGAATTTGAGTAGCTTCCATCAATGACTTCCAAGTAATAACATGCAAGGGTTAATCCATGTCCCGTGAGCTAGGCTTCCACTCCAAGTAACACGGGATCCCCTAGAAAAGGGTCCGTGTATAACCCACAAAATATAAGAACTGGTGCTCGGAAGAATAGTGTTGTGCAAACCGAAAATAAAGCAACAAAATGGAAGAAAATTGCAAATAATTAAAAGGTGGAGGTGTGTGCTAATGGTGGCCGAAGGTGTATGCAAGATGAGGGTTAGAAATGCATGACAAAATTAAAAGAAAAGATGAAGATTAGAAGATGAATATGGAGAATAAAATGCAAGAAATAAAAACTGTAGTGTGTGTGATGGTGAATGCCGAAATTAAAGGTGGAAATGTGTGTGTAAGTGAAGCGGAAATAAAAATAATGGAAATACTGTTGGCGGACTCGTAGAGTGATCTTACGATTTAAGCTTTCAAGTGAACGTTTTCCGGGAGGAAAACGACCACCTAGGACCGGGATTTTCGTCCTCAATTCCAACTCCCAAGGGAGAAGGCGAAAGAATGAGTAAGAATTAACTTAGCAACCCAAGCTAAGTTAATAATGAAGGGCTACTCCACTTGGCTCAAAGAACCTAGGAAAACCCCAAAGAAAACACCTTGGATATTAGGGAAATAGTAGTGTATTAATTTGGGCAAAAGTTGTGAAACATTCACTAATGCTATGTATTTATAGAGTCCTAGGGTGGATTAGGGTTTGGCAAGAATGAAGGAGAGCCATCGGATTGGAGGAGCAATCAAGGGACATGGTGGCTGATCCGTGTGCGCGCGCATCCTACGGTTGTGGTGCAGTCTGCACGCGCCAGATCGAGGGTCAGCAGCGCTCGGTGTGAGCGATCCGTGGCTCCAACGTGCGCACGATCCCATTGGCTGGTTGCTGCCCGCGTACGCGCCTGCCCGGAGTCTTGTGCTACCCGCACGCGTGCCAGAACGTGCACTGAAGATTGAGCCGCGCCAAGACTTGATCAAAGGCCACCTTTTTGCCAACTCATCAATCCATGCCTCCACCCACATGTGTACCTGCAAAATCATACCTTTGGATGTGGGCTCTTCTTTGGGCCAAGTCCTTCTTTGGGCTCCATTTTGTTGTAGGCTTTTTCCTTGATTAATTGGTTGAATTTCTTCAACCCATAATCCACCAACATTCATCTAACCATAACCACACAATCTAATGCATGTAATGCAATTATAAAATCCATACAATAAAGGCGAATGTATGCCAAATAAGTTTTAAAAACAAAATTACAAAAATAGGGCCCAGGAAGACAAATTCCCTTTGGGCTAAGTGGTGACTTCTTCCATGCGCTCCAAGTGCATTCTTTCCTCAAAAATATTCCTACAAAAGAGAGAACACGTAATAAGTAGAGAGCTCAGATAATGCAAGGGAAATTATTAAATTTCTTTTTGCATGCCACCTGAGGCATGTCATCCTCTCCGGGTGATTTGAGGATTTGACCTCAAATCCGTTGGTTGACTGCTTCCCAAAAATGTCTCCTATGATTTCTTGTTCACTCCTTGAAGGCTCGAATTTGAATGTCATGAGGGCATGGTCTTTCGTTTTAGTGTGCTTCACCAAGAGATGTTCGAAATGGAAAAGGGTAAGGATGGTCTTACGAATGTTTTCTTTGGTGAGGGTGGAAAAATTGAATTCAATGGCTACTTTGGAGGGCGATTGCTCGGTGATGGAGGAAAATTTTCCAAAGTAGTTGAATTTGACAAGTAGTGAAGTGGAAATGCTAAAGTCCTCCGACCAAAGAAATAATCCAATTATGCTTAAGACCTCAAAAGAAAGTTCACTTACCAATAGAATCTTAACTCTAGTCCTATGGTAGAATTTGTGGTAGCCAAATGGTGTGGAACACGGTTTTGGTAATCTACCAAATTCAAGGATGGAGTGTTTGTGGTCTACAAAGGGAAATAAATTTCTACATGTTTGTGTAGCTCTAAGAAAGGTTGTAGGAAGGTGATAGATTGGTTCTAGTCCATATATGAATTTCTTCCTAATTGATGGAAATGGAAAGAAAATTTCCTCAAGTCTTGGAAAGGATAGAAATGGAGTGATGATCATGCTATCTAGTCCAAAAATAATTTCGTTACTTAATTCCATTTTCCTATGAGGCCAAGTAAATTCATTCTCTAATTGCAAGACGTCTCTTCGTCAAATAAGGAATTTAGGTGTCCCTTGATAAAGGGAGGAATTTTCTCAAAATTTGGAAAGGAAGGGAATGGAGCTACTACCATATTTCCTATGTCAAAAATGCTTTCTTCACTTATTTTCCTTTCCTCAACATTTTCCAAGGGATATGACACCTCTTCTTCGTATAAGGGGTTATCATGCCAATTGATATGAGTGAGATTTTGACCTTCAATCAACCCGCATTTTGATAATAATAGATTTTCCTTTAATTTCCTTTCTTTGCGGGTGGCCTCATCATGAGCAACTTGCTCGGGGATCATCGGTAGCAATTTAATTTTTCTTCCTCCAAAATCAAATGTATAACGGTTGAGGAATCCATCATAGTTGACTCTACGGTCAAAATGCCATGGTCGTCCAAGTAAGATGTGGCTGGCACTCATGGGGACAACGTCACAAATAACCAAGTCCTTATATTTTCCTATAATGAAATCAACGGTTACTTGTTTGGTAATCTCATGTTCATTACTATCGTCCAACCAACTAAGCTTGTAAGGTGTAGTATGGGTAATGGTTTCTAATCCCAATTTGTAGACCATGTCTTGGGAGGCCGCATTTATGAAACTTCCTCCATCAATTATCATAGAACAAATTTTATCTCTCACAGCACATCGACTATGAAATAGATTTTCACGTTGACAGTCCTTGTCTATGTGCTTAGATATTAATGCTCGCCTTATAACCATTAGGAAAGGCCTATCTTGAGGCTTGCACTCATCGGCTTCGTCTTCGCTTTCCTCGATTACGACTCCTTTTTCAACTTTGTTATATTGACCTTCATCGTCCTCACTTTCCCATTCTCTCGTTGACTCCTTAATGACCATGACACGGTGGTTTGTGCATTCATTAGCGTAATGTCCTTTTCCCAAGCATTTGAAGCATTGGACATCACGTGCTCTAGGTCTTTTAGGTTGGGGTTCTTGGGTTTTGTTCGGTGGGGGATTGTGAGGGGTGTTGAATACTTTTGGTGGCCAATTTGGATTGAATGGTTTCTTTCCATGAGCAAATGCATAAATATACTCCCGAAAGAGAAGTGGGTATAGGAAGTTGTGTTGCCGAGATTTATCAACTTCTAAATATCCTTGATATTCTTCCATTTTCAATTAGATTTGAACTAGGGATAGTATAATGAATTTATTGGGTTATCAAATGATACATAGTGCGATACAGTCAAAACAAGGTATTAAAGAATAATAATATATACCTCGTAAACAGGTAAGACTCATCAACGAACTCTCTATCCGCTCTTTTCTTTTTCCTTCTAATTGGTTTATGTTTATTTTAGGATAAGAAGATAGTTAGAAATCCTTTATTTTTTCAACGCAATCGCTCTTTTGATTTTGGAAAAAAAAAAAGATCTTTATCAATATACTGCTTCTTCTACACATTCATCTCTACCCCTAATGTAGAATAACTAATAGTTAGGACTCATAAAAAAATCGATAATCCGCTCATGAGAAAAGTCCTTCCCGCATCAAGCACTAATATCTTTTTAACGTATAATTAGATCGGGTAATCATTCAAATTAAGAACATAAGCCCGTTGCTTTTTATTTCTCTAGAATTGGAGCCCTAGAGCTCTATCCATTTATTCATTCGACCCGACTTGAAATTAATTTTGTTCCACATCAAGAATTCAAACAAGCTTTTGAACCCATCAGGTAAAAATATTCCCCGAATTCCCCATGGATACGACATGCTGTTTTTTCCATTCATTCCTTTCAGGATTAGTCGTGGTCTTACAAACTCTACCAATAGTATGGACGAATCTGTTACTTCATACAAATGTGTAAAAGATGCTAGCCGCACTTAAAAGCCGAGTACTCTACCATTGAGTTAGCAACCCGAATAAAAAAAAGAATTAGTATGTGCAGATACAATCAGAATCAAAGACGAACTGGAATTGCACGACGTAATCAAATAAAATATCAAATGGAATCAAATAAAAAAAATGGATATACCGTCTCTTGTATCTTATGTTATCCCTTCTTAGATTATCTATTTTTTTTTTAATCAAAATTTTTATATCACACAAAAGTCACTTCTTGTATCACAGAAAATCCAATGAGCCCATCATGTGAATTGAATGAAGTAAAATAAAAAAAAACCAAGTCTATGAAGCGGAGATAACAGATCTATTTATCCACAATCGGATTATATTTGTTTGATCCACTGTTGTCAATATGAATGTGAATAGTGAAAAACGAATACAATGGAGAACACAAAAGAATAATAAAAAAAACAGAAATAACAATTTCAATTGAATATCTTTTTTTTATTTATATTTCATTATTCAATTTAATTAGTCAATTGAAATAAATAGAAAATTATATATTTCTATTAATTGAAATAAATATAAATAGAAAAAAAAATATATATGTAATATATAAGAATTAAAATGAAAAAAAGAGAAAATAAATAAAAAAAAGAAAAAACTACGGAGTTGTGTTGGATTGGCACGATAGAGATAATGAACATAAATAGAAAAAAAAAGTGTAGGCGAAAGAATAAATTAAGGTAAGGAAGAAGTAAAGTAGAAAAAAATCTCGGGTTTATTCAATCAATAAATAAATATAAGTAGAATAAACAAGCGTAATCCCTTGCGTTTTTTTATTTGTTCATAGATTTCCAACAAAAACCAACCCATTGATGGTAATGTCCAAATTTTTGATTTCTAGTATAAAACCAATTATTTCATTTATTCACTTGATTGATCTTTAATAAATAAGTGTAGTAGAATAAGAGAGGGGGGGAATAATAGATAAAAGGTTATCCAAAGCTATAGACAAGTCATCCACACCCTCTTTTTTTTTATTTCATTAATTGAATTTTTCGGTTATTGATTCAGGTCAAATTTCGTAAAAACCGCAGCCCTCTTTGAAATATCATGAACAGTTCTGTAGGTTGAGCACCTTTTTCAAGAAAATATAGAATTGCAGGAACATTTAAATAGGTTTGATTCTTTATCGGATCATAAAAACCCACTTTACGAAGATCTCTTCCCTTTCTTCGGGATCGAACATCAATTGCAACGATTCGATAAACGACTCATTGGGATAGATGTAGATTAACAATACCCCCCCCCCCCCCAGAACCGTATAAGAAGTTTTCTCCTTGTACGGCTCGAGAAAATTTGAAGTTATGTATATGTATAGAATTCTAATTAATGTAAAATAGATCCATAGATTATCAAATCAATTAGACTATGATTTCATTTTTTTTATTCTTTTCCAAAAAAGAAATTAAAAAAAATTTCGTATTTGTATCCTCATAACTCAAGTTGGGTAACTCTCACTCAAAGGAAAACCTTTAAGCATTTCATTTATTGAGCCGTCTATAACCCCCTTTTTGCCTGTCTCCTTTAGAATCTATTCTATTCTTCATTCTGATCTAGTTTAGTTATTAAAACAATTAAAAAAGGTATTTCCTTGTTCCGGGATCCTTTATCTTTGCTTTGAATCATTGGGTTTAAACATTACTTCGGTGATCTTTAATCCTTTCAAAATGGCAGCAACATACCATTTTTTGTGATTTCTTTTTATCAAAGAACCATATGAATGATTGATTCTCCCGTGATACACTTTTGATCAAAAGAGTTTTCCTAATTCCAACAAATTTGATGTTTGAATTTGAAACTTGCTTGAATTGGATCCTTTCGATTTCTATATCGAAAATATACTTACGAAGTTGTTTCAACTTATTGATTGACACTAACCCTAGATCTCCGCCCTTGATAAATGAATTAATACTTTCTACTCGAGCTCCATCATGTAATATTTACATTCAAACTTTCCCAAAATGAAATGAGGGTTATAGTGGAACAGAACAAACGATGTCGAGCCAAGAGCATCTTCATTCCTATATATAAAAGAAAATGGTGGATGTAAGATAAGAATCCACAGTTGATCATGTCCTTCAAGTCGCACGTTGCTTTCTACCACATCGTTTTAAACGAAGTTTTACCATAACCTCTAGTTTCTTGGAACTGGTATGTAATTGATTCAATTATGGAATCATGAATAGTCATTGGTTTAGTTGGTACATAGTCATCTATACTGTTATGAATGGGTAGTTTCTTAAAAAGTATCAGCAAGAATTCCATTTTTTTTTTAAACCCACATTTTCTTTTAGATATTGGATTTTCTTTTAGTATATTGGATAAATACAATTTTTTGTATGAATGCAATATTTATTTAATATGAAATGGAATATATATATTATTCTTTTTTTTTATTTCTATAAATTTAGAAAAAATTACGAATAAATAAGAAATACGTTCTTTTTGAATCCGCATTTTCAAGTTTCTTGATAGGATGGATTTGCCAGTTTAACACTTCTTCAAGTACCAAGGATTCATAGGAAATCATTCAAAATAATTGATTGAAAGTTTTCTACCTCGATATTATTATTTGACTAAAGTTTTCCAATAAGGGAAGGGACATTTTATTATCTTTTATTATCATAAAAAAAAACCTATTCGAATTAACCCATCAATGATTTAAAACAAATAGATAGATCAAAAACAAATCCATTTTTTTTTTACTCTAAATTATTTTAGCCTAAACCGGTCTTAAGAGACTTAATCCCATTGATTCAATTGAATTAGTACCAAAAACGCAATCCCTTCGTATTTATAATTCCACATAAATCCACAGAAATAAAATAATCAAGTTGCACACACCATTTAAGGGATTTTCTGTGATACAAGAAGTGACTTTTGTGTGATATAAAAATTTTGATTAAAAAAAAAAATAGATAATCTAAGAAGGGATAACATAAGATACAAGAGACGGTATATCCATTTTTTTTATTTGATTCCATTTGATATTTTATTTGATTACGTCGTGCAATTCCATTTCGTTTTTGATTCTGATTGTATCTGCACATACTATGATCATATATAATATTATGGAATATTATGATATATAATATCATAATACTATGATATATATAATACGCATACTCTAGGACGGAAGGATTTTTAACCTCCGAATAGCGGGACCAAAACCCGTTGCCTTACCACTTGGCCACGCCCCATTTCTATTCAAGACTAATAAACACTAATATTGTTATTGGTTGTTCGTCAATTCCAGTCCAAATATTGATAGAATCAATTAGATTGTTGCTAGGATTTTGATACGTGTAGATATCGAATGAAACTAAATTTGTAACACCCGACATTTTTTCCATGTAATTATTCCTTAAACTGTTGAAATGGAATTTATTGGCCATTAATAAAATGCGTATTTTATTTGAAGTTTTATAATACCTTACAGAAGAGGAGATTTTTGGAGAAAACGGATCGAAGAATTTAAGTCACAACTTAATTGGAAAACCAAATTATGTTCAACCAAAACAAAACTATTTGGTTAGAAATCAATGGAAGGGTAAATTGGAGAGAAATTATGTAACACCCGGGTTTTCTTTTAGGAAGGATTGGAGAGAATAATAAAATAGGTTGTTTTAATTAATTGAAAAGTAAAGTGAATGGTTTTTCTTTAGGTTCGATATTCCCAGTGATATTAAGCCGTAGGTTATAATTTAAGAACAAGATTTAATGAAATTCAAAATGGTCGAAAACACGGGAGGTTAAAACGGTAAATGAGGATTTAATTAATGGTTAGTTTATTATTATTATTATTATTATTATTATTATTAATAAAACATAAAACAACAGAATGGCCGAAGCCATTCTGTTGCTCAATTTCCCGAGCGCGAGGGCAGGGCAGGGGAGAGGGCGAGGCGCGAGCGACGAAGGCGACGGCCGATCACCCCCGTGGTTCCGGCTAGACAACGTCGACGGCGTCTAGGGCTGCCATTTCCGCCGTCGCCGCGCACAAATCGATCGGTATGCATAAGTTTTCCCTCTGTTTTTGCTCTGTTCGTGGCCGAGGGTGAGGAGCGAATTTGAGCTCCGATCACCAGCCAAAATGGGCTGCTTCCGGCGTGGGTTTGCCAACCCTTGGGCCGGCTATGGTTGCCTGGCAGTGGAGAGCCCTTTTTGGGCGAAAAACAGTAAAGCCCTCTTTAGGGCATTTCGGGTTTTTGCTTATAGTTCGGGGTTTTTGGTTAGATTATGTTAATTGAGGCTAGATATGGTTGATTGGTGAGGAATTGGTTGATAATTGATGGAAAATTGGAAAAGGGAATTTTTTGGGTGAAGGGGCAGTTCGGGTTTTCTGATTTTTGACCTAGCTAGGGTCGTTTGTTTTCAAATTCCTTTTGGCAGGTTAAAATAGGTTATTAGAGGGGTACGTGGCCGCTGGAATCGTTCGATTCCGATAATCGACGCAAAAGTTATGCGCGTTTGAAGTTTCGGGTCGATTTTTACCGAACCCAAATTAGTGGCCCATTTAATTAGATTTTAATTGGATTAAGTTAGAAATAGGAGTTTGAGAATAAATTGGTGCATGTAGGCTTAATTTGAATGAAGTTTGAATAATTGTAGTTAGAGTTAGCTTAAATATTCTTTAGAAGTGAATTGTGGTGCTTAAGTGACGTTTGTGAATGTGATAGGTTACCGAGTGGAGAATTTACGTAGCCAAAGCGAGTAAGTTTGGTGCAAGAGTTCAGGTAAGTAGAGGACGTTTGTTTTGCCTTAGGGCCTACACCACGGAACGGTAGGATTATTTTTGTGATAAGCATTGTTTGTTGTTGGTTGTCTTCCTCGTTGGTTAAGCATCGGTGATTGTTTTGCTTTGTTGAGGAACTGGTGTTTGTTGAGCGCTTTGATTTGTTTGGGAATTGTTGATGGTTGATTGCTTTGCTTTGTTTTGGTCTGGTTAAACATTGTATTTGTTTATTGTTTGATTGTTTTGCCTTCTTGGTTGATTAAGCATGGTGTTTGTTTGTCATGTGGATGATTGGTTGCCTCATTTGTTGGTTAGGCATTTCATGTTGTTGCTTTGTTTTGATTTGGCTGCTTATAGATAGGAGATTGTTTGCTTGCTTGGGTTTATTTGTTATTACTTTGCTTAGTTTGAATTTTGAGTTGATTGCTTTGCTTTGAGGTGTCTCGAGTGCTACTCGAGAGGTACGCAACTGTGTCTCGAGTGCTACTCGAGAGGTACGCAACTGTGTCTCGAGTGCTACTCGAGAGGTACGCAACTGTGTCTCGAGTGCTACTCGAGAGGTACGCAACTGTGTCTCGAGTGCTACTCGAGAGGTACGCAACTGTGTCTCGAGTGCTACTCGAGAGGTACGCAACTGTGTCTCGAGTGCTACTCGAGAGGTACGCAACTGTGTCTCGAGTGCTACTCGAGAGGTACGCAACTGTGTCTCGAGTGCTACTCGAGAGGTACGCAACTGTGTCTCGAGTGCTACTCGAGAGGTACGCAACTGTGTCTCGAGTGCTACTCGAGAGGTACGCAACTGTGTCTCGAGTGCTACTCGAGAGGTACGCAACTGTGTCTCGAGTGCTACTCGAGAGGTACGCAACTGTGTCTCGAGTGCTACTCGAGAGGTACGCAACTGTGTCTCGAGTGCTACTCGAGAGGTACGCAACTGTGTCTCGAGTGCTACTCGAGAGGTACGCAACTGTGTCTCGAGTGCTACTCGAGAGGTACGCAACTGTGTCTCGAGTGCTACTCGAGAGGTACGCAACTGTGTCTCGAGTGCTACTCGAGAGGTACGCAACTGTGTCTCGAGTGCTACTCGAGAGGTACGCAACTGTGTCTCGAGTGCTACTCGAGAGGTACGCAACTGTGTCTCGAGTGCTACTCGAGAGGTACGCAACTGTGTCTCGAGTGCTACTCGAGAGGTACGCAACTGTGTCTCGAGTGCTACTCGAGAGGTACGCAACTGTGTCTCGAGTGCTACTCGAGAGGTACGCAACTGTGTCTCGAGTGCTACTCGAGAGGTACGCAACTGTGTCTCGAGTGCTACTCGAGAGGTACGCAACTGTGTCTCGAGTGCTACTCGAGAGGTACGCAACTGTGTCTCGAGTGCTACTCGAGAGGTACGCAACTGTGTCTCGAGTGCTACTCGAGAGGTACGCAACTGTGTCTCGAGTGCTACTCGAGAGGTACGCAACTGTGTCTCGAGTGCTACTCGAGAGGTACGCAACTGTGTCTCGAGTGCTACTCGAGAGGTACGCAACTGTGTCTCGAGTGCTACTCGAGAGGTACGCAACTGTGTCTCGAGTGCTACTCGAGAGGTACGCAACTGTGTCTCGAGTGCTACTCGAGAGGTACGCAACTGTGTCTCGAGTGCTACTCGAGAGGTACGCAACTGTGTCTCGAGTGCTACTCGAGAGGTACGCAACTGTGTCTCGAGTGCTACTCGAGAGGTACGCAACTGTGTCTCGAGTGCTACTCGAGAGGTACGCAACTGTGTCTCGAGTGCTACTCGAGAGGTACGCAACTGTGTCTCGAGTGCTACTCGAGAGGTACGCAACTGTGTCTCGAGTGCTACTCGAGAGGTACGCAACTGTGTCTCGAGTGCTACTCGAGAGGTACGCAACTGTGTCTCGAGTGCTACTCGAGAGGTACGAACGTGATACATACAACCGAGAGTAGAAACCGCATGTGATAGGATTGAGTGCATTGTTGTATGGGGCTTGCATTGTTTGGCATGGTAAGTGTGGGCGACTAGCATTGTTTGGTCATGTATTGTGTTGTCATGTTGGATAGTGTTGTGTTGCTGCGTTGCGTTGTCGTGTTGAGCGGTGTTGTGTTGCATGTGTTAGGGTTACGCTGTGTGAGTTGTGGTGGATGGTGTATGTTTATCTTTGTTATTCTCTACTTGCTAAGCGTAAGCTTACGTGTGCGTGTGTGTTCTGTGGTGTAGGTAACGATGCGGTTACAGGTGAGCTGAGCGAGTGAGCCATGACTTGGGAGCCGTCGGAGAAGTACGGGGCATGCCGGTGCAGGCAGTTGTAGGGGCACCTCGACCATGGTCATCGGGGAATGTGGGTTTTGTAATATTGTAAATGTCTGTTTGTGGAATTGTTGGAAATGCGTAATGTTTTGGTTGACAGTTATGGGATAGCTATGTGTATTTGGTGTTTATAATTCTTCACTTAGGAATGTTAATTCTTTAGTTTCCTCTTTACCCTATATTGGAGGTTTCGTAGGTTTGTTAGGAATATTCTGGATTGGTTGGGATTTGTTTGTGTGCAGGTACCTAGCATTTTGGAGGCGCCATTTTCAGGTGTTACTTTGCCGAAATTTTCGGGAAGGACGCCGTGGTGCTGAAAGGTTAGGGGTAAGGGAATTGATGAGTCTAGGCAGCTAGGTATGAAGTGAGAGAGTTTCAGGAGTTTAGTTTTAAATTCAGCTGTGTAAGTTTCTTTTATGTTTGGGAGTTTATATTTTAACGTGGGATCGGTTAGCAAAGTAGCGCTCCTAGCCAGGGTGGGTTCGGGGGCGTTACAAATTAAGGTTGGTGGGAGAAAGCCAATGGTTGGTTGCCATGTGTTCAACTTGTTGAACAAGACATACTCTTTCCTCCTACGTGAAACCTTCATTTCATCTCTCTGTTTCTTCTCTTCCTTCCTGTTTTCTCTCTTCCAGACGACAGAGACAAATTTTCAAACTTTGTTCTCCTATTTTCTCCCATTTTCTCGGTTACAGGTAACTATTTTTCATTAGTTAACGAGTTTAGGTTAGTTACTTTTAGTTTTACGAATGTTTTGGGTTGACAACCCGATTATTCACGATATAGGTTTTGAACCACCGTGGACGTGTGAACAAAGCTTTCAGCTCTACAACCACAGGTAAGTTCATGCAATTTTGTTGGCCCTTAAGGCCCTACAACTTGGAAGTACTAGGTTTGGTTCGGGTAGTTAGGATTTTAGGTTATGTTTTAAGTTAAACCTGTCTCCTTTATATGCTGTTCTCCCTGTTGCATTTATTCTGTTATTTATGAATGTCAAGTTGAGCATCACACTTATTCATGCATACACGTTTTCTGGAAAGTCATGTAAATATTTTTGAGCACTAGATTTTGAAGTAATGAAAGTTAAAACCTGTAATGTAATGTACGGTTAAGTGTGGACGAAGGCTGGCATTCTGTTATGTACTCCCGTTATGTCCTGTTGTGGCATGTACTCCTGTTGCGCCTGCTCCTCTTCCCACTTATACCTTCCTTTCCAGTGAAACTAAGGTAATGTAATGTAATGTTCATGTATTTGAAAATGTTCATGCATAGCATATGTACAATGCATTCCATGTTCTTACTGAGCTTTAGGCTCATAGATGAACTCCCTGTTGTAGGTACGGATACTCCAGATGAGGACTTTGTGCCTCAAAATGACGAGCTTATGTAGTTGGAGGATCGAGCTCACGGGGTTTGGCTGCTGCAGTCAGACAAGAGTTAATCCTGTGAGAATGTGTTTTCTGAAGTTATGTCCAATATTATACCATCTTTTGAAGTTTTAAAACATTTGAAATGTAGGTCCAGTTCTGTACTACTTTGTGGTTTGTAAAACGATGTATGGAACCTGTATTGATGTTTAAAACCTCTGCATTTGACAGTTGAATTATGTTTTGAAGTATTCTAGAATTTGTTTGGAATATTTTCTGTTAGTCTGTGCATGGATAGTTTCTGGTTTTAGAGCTATCCATGTAGTGTGATCTTTCTTAAGTTTCTGTCATGTTTTCTGTTGTGTTCGAAAAATATGGTTTTTGAATTGGTTTGAGAGTTTGAGACTTTCATGTCTTCTGTTTTTATGCTCTCTGTTCGTATGTCTTTCTGATAAAAGTTGTCAATTTTGTCTTTAAACTCTACATCCACTGTTCACTTTTTGTCTTATATACATCTACCGATTACTGTTCACTTTTGTCTTATATACATCTACCGGTTTCGTCTTATATACATCTACCGGTTTCGTTTTATATACATCTACCGGTTACTGTTCTCTTTGTTTATTCACATCCAGCTTAAATGTGTCTTCCAGTTTCACTTCCAGAGAAGGTTTATACTCTCTGTTAAGGTTTTAAATGTAACACCCGGTTTTCGGGATTTAAATTATATTCCAATATAAACGACAAATTTGTAAATATGTCGAATTATGTCCGTTTCGCGAACGGAAAGTTTTAACGGAGCCGTAACGATTAATTGGAATTTATGGAAAAATATGAGAATTTTGGAGAATCGAATCGTTAGTTAAATAACGAGACAATTGGAAGGAGAAATTGAAATCAAATTGAAGGGCGATTTGGTAATTTTCAAACCAAGATTTTAATAAAAATCAATTCTCTTTTTCACTTTCCCCTCACTCACGTTAATCTCCTTCTCTCTCAACCCTCTCTCTCCTTTGGCGCGACTCTTCTCCCCTCCTCCGGCGATTCTTCATTCCGGCGACGATTTGCCTTCTTCCGGTGACTCGAATCTTCTCGTTTCTTCATCGCCTTTGCTCTCTAGGTAAGGCTCTACACTTTTGGTGTAACGTACTATTCCTAATTTCCCGTATAAAATTTTTCTTTTTAAGCCTCTAAATCAATTAAAAACATCCTCGAAAACCTTTAAAGAAAATTCATTTATCATACAAAAACAGTTTACATAAAACCACTCAACCTTCTATCATTCCTCAATTTATCAACTTATCACTTCTTCACAATATCACTTCTATCTTCATTTCAATCATACATTTTACATAAACTTTCCAAGCATTCATACGTTCTCGTGACTCTGTCTAAAACCGACTCTAAACACGATTAAAATGAAGTACATTTTCATGAAAATGAACTGCATGGTTCCGTTTAAAAGTGTGACATATCCTCCTGTTTATAAAGAAAATACCAAGCAGTTCCATACCATTCAAATAACTGAATTAACAAAAACACTTTATAAACAGTTTGCCTAATCCTTTGCACATCAATCTATCAAAATACCAACCTATCAACTATCATCAAACAATCCCATAAAACTTTACAAAAACAGTTTATAAAAACAGGTTCCAATGAAAACGTTTAAAACATCAAATACGAATCTAACACCTAACCAGATCCAAGCATCCTATAATTTCTATACAAACGTGTCCCACACTCTCGAAATCTATACATACTGTCCCCACGGGTCAGGTAAGCGTCGACTGCGCCAGCACACCACCGCAGGCCATCCTTCGTCAACTGGACTCATTCCTCAGGTGGAGGGATCTCATCCTCACCTGCCTCAATGTCACCTACACCATACAGACAATCTATGAGATAACAATCTCAACAAGCTCTAGTAAATGCAGATGCATGCGTGCGTATGCCATTCAGAAAACATGCAGATTACAGAGTCAGATTCATTACGTCAGATACAGATTGTCACTGAGGTCCAACCCACCTCACTGTGACCAGATTACGTAGATTCGTGGGTTCATTTTACTTTTTAATTAGGTTCGCAGACAGAATGTCACCAAGGTCTAAACCACCTCGCCGTGACCAGATACAGATTACGTAGATTCATTTCGTTCGTTGATTCGTTTTACTTTTTAATTAGGTCGCAGACAGAATGTCACCGAGGCTAAACCACCTCGCCGTGACCAGATACAGATTACGTAGATTCATTTCGTTGGTTTAATCATATGCAGAAATCCATGATGCATGAGCAGTCAAATGAATAAAGTAAACAACCAACATATATACCATCAAGACGATAAACAAACATAACCTATTAAACCAATTAAACCTAACTACCCATTCAAAGCAATTAAACAAGCATGTCACCAAATTTCCTCGAGACGACCACGACGTACGGTGTAGGCCAATCGGCCAGAAAAGATCACGAGAACTTACTTGTCGTCCGTAGTTCGCTGGTTTTGGCACATCTCGTCGCCTATGGCTCGACCTATGACAAACATTCACACTTCATTAAATCAAGCTTACTTTCACCAATTTACTCTCAAACTACAATTTCTAGTATAATCCAACTAAAACCTAACTAAACGGGCCACTATTTCGGGTTTGGTAAAACCGACCCGAAACTTCAAACGCGCGTAACTTTTGCGTCGGTTACCGGAATCGAACGATTCAGCGGCCACGTACTCCTCTAATAACCTATTTTAATCTGCCAAAAGAAATTTTAAAACAAACAACCCTAGCTAGGTCAAAATATCAAAAACCCAAATCTGCCCTTTTTCGAAAAATTCCCCTTTTTCGATTTTTCATCAAATTCCACTCATTTCCTCCTCAATCGACCACATATACCCTTAATTAGAATAATCTAACCCAAAATCGAAGCTACACTCACCAAAACCGAAGTGCCCTAAATCGGCATTCACTGTTTTTCGCCCAAATTGGGCATTCCGCGGCCAAGCAACAATAGCCGGCCATAGGGTCGGCAAACCCACGCCGGAAGTGACCGAAATTGGCCGGTGATCGGAGCTCAATCGAGCTCGCCACCCACTGCCTCAAACCGAACTGAAAACAGGGAGAAAACCGAGCTTACCGGCAGGGTTGCGCGCGGAGATGGCCAGAGATCGCACGTCGCCGTCGTCTGGCCGGAGAGGGCCGGAAAACGCCGGTGATGGCCGTCGGAAACCGTCGCTCGTCGCCTCCCTCTTCTCCCCTGTCTCTCTCGGCGTCGGGCGAGCTCGAACAACAGAATGGCCTTCGGGCCATTCTGTTGTTTATGTTATTATTAATAATAATAATAATAATAATAATAATAATAATAATAATAATAATAATAATAAAATAATAATAAAACTAACCATTAGTTAACCCTCATTTACCGCGTTTCTGACCATTTCGAATTTCACTAAATCTCATTATTAAATTGTAACCCACGACCAACTTTCACTGGAAGTGCCCGAATCTAAATTAATTAACCAATTAGGTTAACCAAACTTATTCACTTTTATTTTCAAATTACTTAAAACAATTATTTTATTATTTTTTTATTTTCTCTCTAATTTTTCCTTTTAAAATTCCCGGGCGTTACATTTGGAGTGTTAAATATCGATTTCTAAGGTTTAAAACAATTAGGGTTAGTTAGGGTTTTCGTCGAAAATGTGAATCGGTGTTTGAAATTTATAGGTTGAGCTTATTTATGCCTCTAATAGACGTAATGGTTATTATTGGAGCTTAGTTCGTCGGTTTGTTGAGGTGTATTAGAGATTTGGATAAATTGGAGCTTAAAAACCTCCATTAATGGAATATTCGAAATGTCGAGCGCAAATTGCTCGACGAAATGCCTCAATGAACTAAAATAGAGTTTAAGAAAGTTTTCTATAGTTAGGAGTTAGCAATTTTTGAGTTTGATGAGTTAGGCTCGATTTAATAGGTATATTGTGAAATGTTATAGGTGAACAAGCGTTTGTGGACGAAGCTCGGCATACAACGGACGTGAGGTAAGTCTCTGTGACTTGTTTGGCCATCTAGGCCTACACCGTACGAATTGAGTCGATCGAGGATATTTTAGATGCATTTGGGTAGTTTGGAACGGGTAGTTAGAATTATGTTTTTTTAAGTCGTTAATTGTTAGTTTAATATTGTATGTTTTTACTTGCTTTAATTATTGTATTGAGCACGTTCATGCATTGTTTTCTAAGCACGCATGCAAAATGAATTTCAAAGCGTTTTACACGGAAAAAGGTAAACAAAGTACGTAATTGAACAACAGAGATAGTCACGCCGGGTGCGGTGGTTCAGGCATGGCTGTCGGAGGAAGCATGCTTTCCCCCCCGTGTTAGATCCGAGGGGCTATCCAACCGCGGGATGTGCCGCTCCTATCTAACGAGAGTGAAGCCCCGGGTGACCCAGAGACACCTAAACAAAGAAAAGAAAAGAAATGCAAAGAATACATAGTTTGAAAGAGCATAACATAGCATACATTTGCATTCACTTAGATTTACTGAGCCCCTAGCTCACGTGTTTAATTCTATGGTGTAGGTGACTTAGAGAAAGGTGAGGAAGACGTCCCTCCACCTGAAGTATGAGCACGTTGAAGAAAGATGGCCCGTGGGAGTGCGCTGGCAGTCGGAGCGTGATTTTGACCCGTGGGGACATAGGTAAACGTTTTGGAAATTGATGGATAGAACTAGGAAATCTGTATAGTTAAATATTTTAGGATGTTTTGGGTCTGGATAAATTATATATATAGTGTTTTGGAAACTAAAATGATTTTTGTAATGTTTTTACTATTTTTCAAACAGGAGGAAAAGTTAAACTTTTAAACGGAACCACGCGGTTCGTTTTCATGAAATTTGGTTATGTTGTAAACGTATTTTGATTCGATGAACGGATAGCGATGGTAACGTATGGAAGTGATAGTGTTATGGTGTAGAAATCTGTTTTGAAGGATGTATGAAATGTTTGAAAATGGAATGAGAAAAGAGTATGTGTATTGTGTGTGATGCGTGTAATTGGCGCAAGAGAAAAGGAAAGAGGGAGAAGGGAAAGAAAATGAAGGAGCGACGGGTCGCGGAATGAAGGGCGTTGGAACGCAGAACTCTCTGGTTTTCCAGAGAGATTGGCGTTCGGGCGCGGGTAGTGTGGCGCACGATCGATTAATGTTCGGGTTTCACGTTCTGGAAATCAGAACGTGAAGCGCCCGAACGCTTAAAGGCAGAAGTTCAGGCGGTTTGGCGAGGGGCGCCCGAACGCATAACTTCATGCGTTCGGGCGGTTTGGCGAGGGGCGCCCGAACGCATAACTTCATGCGTTCGGTCGCCTTTGCTTTTTCGGGCTTAATTGCCCCTTCTGCCCCTCCTCTGTTTCGATAGCCTGTTTGCTTCAAATGACCGATGCATTTTTAGTTATTTTAATGGTTTTTGATTATTGGTTTATTTGTTTTAAACTTCAATCCAATTGTTTTAATTTTATCCAAAGGCTTTCCAAAAGATTTTAACAAGTTTAATTCCGTTTAAACGTTCATAAGTTTAAATTGTGAAGTAGTAATCGAAAAAGAAAAATTTTATACGGGAAATTAAGGGTTACGGGTAAGGGTTGTTACATTAAAAGTATAAAGTTTTTTTTAAAAAATAGTCCCCGTTTTGGAATGTCCCGGAGTGATGGCTCCTCGTCCCCGATCGGGTCGGGGGTCGTCACAGTTATGGTATCAGAGAGACAAGGTTTTAAAACCGATTCTGTGAAACGTCTGACTGCGCATCCCGCCACGTGAGATCGCTCCACCAACTGTAAGTGTTTAAGTTTCTGTAAAAGTTTTGTTTATTTAATTTAGTTATTCTGTTTATAGGATTTTCTAGAATGGTGAGAGGAAACCAGGGTGATGCAAATGACAGAGGCGACGCCCTCGATCGTCTAAACGAGTTGGTCGGCGTTCAGTCACGAATGATAAAACGCATGATGGCCAGAGAAGATAATGGGAATCATAATAACCATGCAAATTCTCCACGTGACTCTAGTGGAGAAAGATTTCGGCGACTCCAGCCGCCTGCATTTGATGGATTATCGACGAACCCTACTCATGCTGAGGAATGGATCCGGCAGATTGAACGCATGTTGAATTATGTAGAGGTGGAGGAAAATAAGAAAGTGATATGTGCCTCGTTTAATCTCACCAAGAGTGCTGGATTTTGGTGGGATACAGTGCAGTCAACCACTGTGGCATTAAGCTGGGAGGGATTTAAAACACTCTTCTACGAGAAGTACTTTGACCGCAGCATGAGGAAGGAGAAGTTACTGGAATTCTCTCGACTACGACAGTTTGGAACGGTGGCCGAGTATGTTCAGAAGTTCGATTCACTATCCCGTTATGCACCCCACCTAGTGGCCACTGATGAAAATAAGGTGCATCATGTAACACCCCTAATACTGTACCCGTATTTCCCGTATAATTTTTCATTTTATACTTTTTACTTTTCTTTGCTTTAAATAAAACTTAATGCAGAAACTAAACCGAAGTTGAAATCGGAATTAAAACTGAACTTTAAAAGCATTTAAAACAAAACCTTTAATAAATAATTAAAACTAAAACATTTAATAAAACTTTTATAAACAATAAAAGAAGGGAGGGCAGAATCGGAATTCTGCCCTCAAAATGGAGCAGCGACCGGGCGCTGCCAATTGCAGCGCACGGTCGCCGTGTGCGCTGCGTGATGCAGCGCACGATCGCTGCAAATGCAGCGATCAGGCGCTGCATGCGCTGCACAATGCAGCGCACGATCGCTGCATTGTGCGGCGCCTGATCGCTGCACTGCAGCGATCATTTGCTGCTGCAGCGATCCCCCACGGCGCCCAGTCGCCGAGCTCTCTTTCAGCGATCGCTGGCAGCGATCAGCGCACAGCGCCCGATCGCTGCAGCTCCTCACTTCTTCCTTACTTCCTTCTTTTCTTTTCTACACTTAGGCTCTCTGGAATCTCGAACTCCAGAGAGCAAATCCCTCCACATCCCTCTCTGGAATCCGATTCCAGATAGCACTTTTCTCTTTCTTTTCCTTAATCAATTTCTCACCTTTATCACAAAGGTTTACAACTTACATCAACCGACTCGCGGCGGACTTTACGAAGTCCAACTGCGTGGATAGCTCTAAAAACCTAGCTATCCGTAACAACCTACAAACAACATTTCAAAACATTTTCATTTAACTTAAACATTTAAACCAAAGCGTTTTTACATACAATTACCAAAATGTTATCTAACCCCTATCCAGATCCAAACAACCTAAATATGTTCTATACAGTTCATCATCAATCCAAAATATCACGAAGAACCCCCAAAACCTTTACATACACCCACCACGGGTCAAAACGCGCCTCGACTGCTCAGCGCACTCCCACGGCCATCATCCATCAGCTGCTCCTACGTCAGGAGGAGGAATATCATCCTCACCTGGGTCAACGTAACCTAGAACGTCACCTACACCATACAGACACATATGAGATATGGAAATCTCAGTAAGCTACGTAAATGCAGATGCATGCGTGTCGTGCATATGAAGTTCAGAAAACATGCTCATCAGACATATCAGATCATTTCATACATTTTGCCACCGAGATATCAGCCCTCTAAATGGAAAGGATACATCCCGCAGTCGGACTACCACTTTCGACCTAGAGGAGGGGGGTACATGCTCATAAACCCTACAGCCATGCCTGAGCCCCATCTCGCGTAACCAGATGATGTGGTATTGGTCAGACCCGGAAATAGTCCACCAATAGATCAAAGTCCCCCCGTACGGGCCACATAGATTTTTCTTTGAAAACATCGTGTAGAATTCGTTTTCATGTCATTTGAAATACGTGATGCATGAACAGATAATGAACAGAAAGTAAACAATCAACATATATACCATCAAGACCGAAATAGAATAACCTATAAACCATTTAAACCTAACTACCCATCCGAAAGCGATTTAAAGCAAACAAGTCCTCAGGAATCCTCGATACGACGCCGAAGTATGGTCTAGACCGATTGGTCAGAGTAAGTCACGAAGACTTACCTCGAGCGCGCTGAATCTCGAGCTTCGTTCACGAGAGTCGCTACCTAAGGAAATTTCACCAATTGACGTTAATACGAGCTTAAACTCTTAAATGTCCGAAACTAATAAAATCCTTAACTTAGCTAATCGAAGTTTTATATAACGACTTAATGCTCGAAAATCTTGAAATCCATATTACGAGTTATTCTCGAAAACTCGAAAACTTAACAATTTATAACTTTTTCGCAATTTGATTTCTCTTCGTCCAATAACGTCCAATACGTTCAATCTATACTTAATCACGACTAACCTATTAATTACGAGCCCTAAATCGCGTTTCTCGTCAAAACCCTAATTGAAACCCTAACCCTAAATCGAACCGAGAACTCGAAATAAACGCTCAGAGATTGTAGGTACATACCGAGGATAGCGAGAGGAGAAGAAATGACGAGGAACGGAGGAAAAACGGAGGAGAACGGAGGTCGGATTCGTCGGAAACCCTCGGCTGGCAGAGAGAGATCGTGAGGGAGGGAGTCTCTGGAAATCGATTTCAGTTAATGAAATCGATTAAGGCTTTATGCCTTATTTAAATAATAACAATTAAATGCTCAAATGACGATTTTGTCATTCTTTAGTTTTTATATTGATTTCGTCTTTCGGTTCGTTAATCGTCCAACTATTCGGATTTTCGAAAGTTCCATATTTTGCCAATAACTTTTATTCATTGCCAGGGATTTATTAAAACTGTCCGTTCGCGATTTGGACCTCGTTTGCTATTTTTACGAGAATGTCTTTTACTTTATGATAATAGTAATTACTCGGAATATAGCGTCACTATTCCGAAAATTCCCAAAATTTCCTTAAAATTCTAATCAATCGCTAGGATCGTAATGACGCTTTCTTTTCGTAAATCGGACCTGATTTGACATAATTACAAAAATACCAATAACAATATAATAATAATATAATAAAAGGTCCGTACAAACCGGATATTACATTCCACCCTCCTTATTCAGAATTTTGTCCACAAAATTAAATCATGCAAATAGATCAGGATATCCAGTCATCATATCCTGCTGTCGTTCCCACGTAGCTTCCTCCACCTCGTGGTTCCGCCATAGGACTTTGACTAGCGGAATCTCTTTGTTGCGCAAGACTTTGGTAGAGTACTCCAGAATACGTACCGGCTTCACCTCGTAAGTCAAGGTAGGCTGTACCTCGATCTCTGTAGTCTCCACGGCATGAGATGGATCACGTAAACATTTCCGAAGCATAGATACGTGGAACACATCATGAATGCCCTCCATAGAAGCCGGAAGCTGCAGCCTATACGCCAACTTCCCGATCCTCTTCAGAACAGGAAAGGGCCCCACGTACCGAGGGTTCAGCTTACCCCTCCTTCCAAATCTCGCGACGCCTTTGAATGGAGAAACCTTCAAATAAACCTCGTCGCCTTCCTCAAACTCTAGCTCTCGCCGTCTCGTGTCGGTATAACTCTTCTGCCGGCTCTGAGCTACCTCGATTCGCTGTCGGATAACGGCAATCTTATCTGCCGTTTGCTGTAAGATCTCAGGACCAACGATGCTGGCCTCGCCAACCTCGTCCCAGTATAATGGAGACCTACACTTTCGACCATATAAAGCCTCATACGGAGCCATGCCGATAGTAGCCTGGAAGCTGTTGTTATACGAGAACTCAACCAGAGGTAAATATCGGCTCCACGAGCCCTGAAACTCCAGCACACACGCTCTGAGCATATCCTCAAGAATCTGGTTCATCCTCTCTGTCTGACCATCGGTCTGAGGATGAAACGCTGTGCTGAAATTTAGCTGAGTCCCCATAGCTCGATGTAAACTCTTCCAGAACTTTGACGTGAATCTAGGATCTCTGTCGGAGACAATAGAAACTGGAACTCCGTGCAATCTAACGATCTCCTGCACATATAGCTCGGCGAGCTGATCCATGGATGATGTCATCTTCACAGCTAAGAAGTGGGCCGACTTTGTCAATCGGTCCACAATAACCCATATGCCGTCGTGGCCCTTCGTCGTCCTCGGGAGCCCAACAATAAAGTCCATGGAGATCTGCTCCCACTTCCACTCCGGAATCGGCAGTGGCAATAATGTCCCGGACGGTCTCTGGTACTCGGCCTTCACCTGCTGACAGACTAAACAGGTCTCAACATACTTGGCCACCTCCCTCTTCATGTTTGGCCACCAAAAGTGTTGCCTCAAGTCCCGGTACATCTTGGTACTCCCCGGGTGTACTGAATAAGCTGAAGTATGTGCCTCGGCCAAAATATCCTTCTTCAGACTCTCATCGTTAGGCACGTACCACCTGTGCCTGAATCTCAGAATACCATCTGCAGATAAATGAAAATCCGACGAATCATCTAACAACATGCTCGATCGAAGCTCAATACACTCCGCATCGTTCTGCTGAGCCTCGCGTATACGATCCAGAATGGTCGGCCTGAGAGAAATGTTGGTGAGCATACTGGATAACTCTGCCACTATCTCCACATCAAACCTCTCAATCTCAGACCGCAGCGTAACTGACATCGCCGCTAATGATGGCTGACTCGCAGAAGGCACTCTACTCAAGGCATCAGCAACCTTGTTCGCCTTCCCAGGATGGTACTTGATATCAAAATCGTAATCTTTGACAAACTCAAGCCATCGTCTCTGTCGCATGTTCAGCTCCTTCTGCGTAAACAAGTATTTCAAGCTCTTGTGGTCAGAAAAAACCTCGCACTGCTGCCCATACAAGTAATGTCTCCATATCTTCAGTGCGAAGACCACAGCTGCTAACTCGAGGTCATGCGTAGGGTAGTTCTGCTCATACGGCTTCAGCTGCCGAGAAGCATAAGAAACGACTTTCCCCTCTTGCATCAACACACAACCCAGCCCGACTCCAGACGCATCGCAGTAAATACTGAACCTGACACCCTCAACAGGTAGCGCCAGAACTGGAGCGGTGGTCAATCTCTGCTTTAACTCTGCAAAACTGTCATCGCAAGCAGACGACCAAATAAACCTCTCATTCTTCCGAGTCAAGCGTGACAAGGGAAGTGCGATCTTCGAGAATCCCTGAATAAACTTTCGGTAATAACCGGCCAATCCGAGAAATCCACGCACCTCACGCACGTTCTTCGGCTGTGGCCAATCTCTGACCGCCTGGACTTTGCTCGGATCCACAGAAACTCCGTCCTGTGATATGATATGGCCTAGGAAACTCACACTGTCAAGCCAGAACTCACACTTCGAAAACTTGGGATATAGCTGGCGCTCACATAAAATCCCCAGAACAATCCGCAGATGCTCCTCGTGCTCTTCCTTAGACTTAGAGTAAATCAGGATATCATCAATAAACACCACCACAAACTTGTCCAAGTACTCTCTGAAGACACGGTTCATCAGATCCATGAACGCTGCAGGAGCATTAGTGAGCCCAAAAGACATAACAAGGAACTCATAATGCCCATACCTCGTTCGGAACGCCGTCTTCGGTATGTCATCTCTCCGGACCTTCAGCTGATAATAACCCGAGCGCAGGTCGATCCTGGAAAATACTCGGGCACCTTGTAGCTGATCAAATAGGTCATCTATCCTGGGCAGTGGATATTTGTTCTTCACTGTGAGCTTATTCAGCTCCCTGTAATCGATACACATCCTGAGAGCCCCGTCTTTCTTTTTGACAAACAGAACGGGCGCACCCCAGGGTGAAACGCTGGGTCGGATGAAACCCTTCTCCAATAACTCGTCAAGCTGAATCTTCAGCTCTTTCAACTCGGCTGGTGCTAACCGATATGGATTTTTAAACTTTGGCGTGGTGTCCGGATACACATCAATAATAAACTCAATCTCCCGGTCCGGCGGTAATCCCGGAAGATCATCAAGGAATATGCCAGAGAATTCTCTGACAATAGGAATGTCGCTCGGCTTCACTCCGCTGAGCAACTGACAATCAAAGACAGAGGCCAAATAAATAGAGTACGCACCTTTGAACTGTTCGTTGACCTCCATAGAATAAGAAATAGGCGAGCTACTCAATCTGCTCATCGCCTGATAAGAGAACTCAGCTCTATCCGGGGGTCGGAAGGTCACAATCCCGGAGCGACAGTCGATGGTGGCAAAGTGCTGTGCTAGCCAGTCCATCCCCAAAATAAGATCGTATCGCTCTATGCTCATAACTATCAGGCGAGCATAGAGGGTAATACTCTCCACTGAGACGACATTGCCCTGGAGAATACGATCTGACTGCATATGCTCTCCCGAAGGCAGCATCACGCTATACTCAACCCCAGCTAACTCAGACTCTAGCCCCAATCTAGCCATACATGCAGTCGATACGAAGGAGTGTGTAGCTCTAGTATCCATCAAAGTAAAGACAACAGCACCCATAAGTAAGATGGTACCTGCAATCACGGCAGGCTGAGCCTCATCATCTATGTCGCCAGGCTCTATAAACGCGAAAACCCTGGGTGTAACCCTCATCTGATCACCGCCCAACTGATCTCGGGCCGGATGTGGGCAATCTCTGACAAAATGGCCGACTCCACCACATCTGTAGCATTTGTTAGAGCCAACCCTGCACTCTCCACTATGCTCCCTCTGGCACAAGGGGCACCATGGTATCTGAGAAGCCCCCTGTATCTGCTTCCCCTTACCCCGATCATTACCTCCCTCGAGAGGTCTCTTCACACCTCGCTGCTGTGGCTGGGGCAGTGCTCTGGGCTGCCAACCTCGGCTCTGCGTCTGAGGTCGAATCTAGCGAAAGAAGCCCTTAGCTGGCTCCCTCGGTCTAATACAAGTGGCTCTGGCAGCCTCAATATCCAGAGCTCTGGCTGTAATATCAGAAAAGGGTACATCAATAATACCTGAGACAACCACGTGCATCCGGATCTCCGAATTAAGTCCCTCCATAAACTGGTGCACCTTCTCCTCATTATCGCTGACAAGGCGAGGTGCGAATCGTGATAAAGACTCAAATCTCCGAATATAATCTGCAACTGAACCAGTCTGCTTCAGCTGCATAAACTCGTTCCTCTTGGCCACTCTCACCGTGCGGCTGAAATACTTATCGTAGAATAAAAACTTGAATCGATCCCAAGTCATAACTGATACATCTGTGGTGGACTTGATCGAGTCCCACCAGAAACGAGCGTCCACAGCTAAGTGAAATGTAGCATAAGCGACCCTGCTCCCGTTGGCAACCTCTGCGTAATTCAACATGTCCTCCATAACCCTAATCCACTCCTCGGCACGTGTCGGGTCCGATGACTGGCCCTCGAATACTGGAGGCCGAAGGCTTTGAAACCTCTGCATACCCTGATTACTGGGGACTACCAACTCCTGAGTCCTCTGATTCTCTCGCTGGTTCTCTCGGTTCACTAAGTCCGAAATTTATTGCGCTTGCCGGTCCATATGCTGGGACTGGCGGTCTATCAAGTCTGTAAGACGATCCATCGCGTCGTCTCTAGGATCCCTTCCTCGAGTCATAGTGTATAAAACTCCTATAAAATTTAAAACAAATAATCTCTAAGAAATAA
This sequence comes from Begonia masoniana, assembly GCA_022432975.1. NCBI lineage: Eukaryota > Viridiplantae > Streptophyta > Magnoliopsida > Cucurbitales > Begoniaceae > Begonia > Begonia masoniana. The sequence continues at coordinate 41,461,497 of CM039505.1, read as the reverse complement.
AATCAAACAAAGCTATAAACAGACTTACAGTTGATGAAGGATGTCCGCGTAGTGGCTGTGCAGTCGAGCAGTCTACAGAATCGGTTTTAAAACCCGGGGGCTCTGATACCATAACTGTAACCCCTAATACTGTACCCGTATTTCCCGTATAATTTTTCATTTTATACTTTTTACTTTTCTATGCTTTAAATAAAACTTAATGCGGAAACTAAACCGAAGTTGAAATCGGAATTAAAACTGAACTTTAAAAGCATTTAAAACAAAACCTTTAATAAATAATTAAAACTAAAACATTTAACAAAACTTTTATAAACAATAAAAGAAGGGAGGGCAGAATCGGAATTCTGCCCTCAAAATGGAGCAGCGACCGGGCGCTGCCAATTGCAGCGCACGGTCGCCGTGTGCGCTGCGTGATGCAGCGCACGATCGCTGCAAATGCAGCGATCAGGCGCTGCATGCGCTGCACAATGCAGCGCACGATCGCTGCATTGTGCGGCTCCTGATCGCTGCACTGCAGCGATCATTTGCTGCTGCAGCGATCCCCCACGGTGCCCAGTCGCCGAGCTCTCTTTCAGCGATCGCTGGCAGCGATCAGCGCACAGTGCCCGATCGCTGCAGCTCCTCACTTCTTCCTTACTTCGTTCTTTTCTTTTCTACACTTAGGCTCTCTGGAATCTCGAACTCCAGAGAGCAAATCCCTCGACATCCCTCTCTGGAATCCGATTCCAGAGAGCACTTTTCTCTTTCTTTTCCTTAATCAATTTCTCACCTTTATCACAAAGGTTTACAACTTACATCAACCGACTCGCGGCGGACTTTACGAAGTCCAACTGCGTGGATAGCTCTAAAAACCTAGCTATCCGTAACAACCTACAAACAACATTTCAAAACATTTTCATTTAACTTAAACATTTAAACCAAAGCGTTTTTACATACAATTACCAAAACGTTATCTAACCCCTATCCAGATCCAAACAACCTAAATATGTTCTATACAGTTCATCATCAATCCAAAATATCACGAAGAACCCCCAAAACCTTTACATACACCCACCACGGGTCAAAACGCGCCACGACTGCTCAGCGCACTCCCACGGCCATCATCCATCAGCTGCTCCTACGTCAGGAGGAGGAATATCATCCTCACCTGGGTCAACGTAACCTAGAACGTCACCTACACCATACAGACACATATGAGATATGGAAATCTCAGTAAGCTACGTAAATGCAGATGCATGCGTGTCGTGCATATGAAGTTCAGAAAACATGCTCATCAGACATATCAGATCATTTCATACATATTGCCACCGAGATATCAGCCCTCTAAATGGAAAGGATACATCCCGCGGTCGGACTACCACTTTCGACTTAGAGGAGGGGGGTACATGCTCATAAACCCTACAGCCATGCCTGAGCCCCATCTCGCGTAACCAGATGATGTGGTATTGGTCAGACCCGGAAATAGTCCACCAATAGATCAAAGTCCCCCCGTACGGGCCACATAGATTTTTCTTTGAAAACATCGTGTAGAATTCGTTTTCATGTCATTTGAAATACGTGATGCATGAACAGATAATGAACAGAAAGTAAACAATCAACATATATACCATCAAGACCGAAATAGAATAACCTATAAACCATTTAAACCTAACTACCCAACCGAAAGCGATTTAAAGCAAACAAGTCCTCAGGAATCCTCGATACAACGCCGAAGTATGGTGTAGACCGATTGGTCAGAGTAAGTCACGAAGACTTACCTCGAGCGCGCTGAATCTCGAGCTTCGTCCACGAGAGTCGCTACCTAAGGAAATTTCACCAATTGACGTTAATACGAGCTTAAACTCTTAAATGTCCGAAACTAATAAAATCCTTAACTTAGCTAATCGAAGTTTTATATAACGACTTAATGCTCGAAAATCTTGAAATCCATATTACGAGTTATTCTCGAAAACTCGAAAACTTAACAATTTATAACTTTTTCGCAATTTGATTTCTCTTCGTCCAATAACGTCCAATACGTTCAATCTATACTTAATCACGGCTAACCTATTAATTACGAGCCCTAAATCGCGTTTCTCGTCGAAACCCTAATTGAAACCCTAACCCTAAATCGAACCGAGAACTCAAAATAAACGCTCAGAGATTGTAGGTACATACCGAGGATAGCGAGAGGAGAAGAAATGACGAGGAACGGAGGAAAAACGGAGGAGAACGGAGGTCGGATTCGTCGGAAACCCTCGGCTGGCAGAGAGAGATCGTGAGGGAGGGAGTCTCTGGAAATCGATTTCAGTTAATGAAATCGATTAAGGCTTTATGCCTTATTTAAATAATAACAATTAAATGCTCAAATGACGATTTTGCCCTTCTTTAGTTTTTATATTGATTTCGTCTTTCGGTTCGTTAATCGTCCAACTATTCGGATTCTCGAAAGTTCCATATTTTGCCAATAACTTTTATTCATTGCCAGGGATTTATTAAAACTGTCCGTTCGCGATTTGGACCTCGTTTGCTATTTTTACGAGAATGTCTTTTACTTTATGATAATAGTAATTACTCGGAATATAGCGTCACTATTCCGAAAATTCCCAAAATTTCCTTAAAATTCTAATCAATCGCTAGGATCGTAATGACGCTTTCTTTTCGTAAATCGGACCTGATTTGACATAATTACAAAAATACCAATAACAATATAATAATAATATAATAAAAGGTCCGTACAAACCGGATATTACACATCAGTTTATCCATGGTTTAAAGATGGACCTCTTACGAGGGATTACATACGGGGGATTTGACGAGGCCCCATACACAAAGGTGGTAGCTAAGGCTTATCAGTTGGAAGCCTTAGAGGCAAAGTCTCAGAGATATACATCAAAGAGAATCATGCAGGATGCCCCTCAGCAGCAACAACAACAACAAAAGGGACAGTTTGGGCAACCACGGCAGCAACATAACAGAGGTGTGAAAAGACCAAATGAGGTTGCTGTTTACCAGGACAAAGGGAAAAGACCTATGGGAGCTCCTCAGCTTCCCGTATGCCCGCGCTGCCAGAGAAATCATACGGGAGACTGCAGGCTCTTTACTGGCCAATGTTTTCGATGTGGCAAAGGAGGCCATCATGTTCGGGATTGCCCGATGCCGGACACGAGACCAAACCTTGCAGTACCAAGGGTTTTTGCAATGATGGAGGACGTTGATGATGCCGATCAGCACACAACAATTACAGGTACAATCTTGATATGTGATGCAACTGCTTATACCTTGTGGGACACGGGGGCCACACATTCGTTCGTGGCAATAGACTTCGTAGTTAGACAGAAGTTTTGTTGTACGCTATCAGATCAACCCTACAGCATTATGCTACCGTCCGGAGAGTTTATGCACTCCGAGCAGGCAATGCAGGGTGATATAGTGTCAGTTGGAGACCATAAATTGTATGCCAATCTTATCATCATCGATATGAAAGGATACGAAGTAATTCTAGGGATGGACTGACTGTTTCGACATCACGCCACCATCAACTGCAGGTCCGGGCTCGTGTCTTTTAAGCGCCTGAACGAAGTAGTGTTCTCCTATCAGGCTGTATCGAAGAAACATAGTATGCCTGTTATATCCTCCTTGAACGCTCAACAGCTGATGAGGTCAGGATGTGTAGGACTTCTTGCCCACGTAGTAGATGTTCAGATGCAAGGTGAGGTGGAACTTCAAAATATTCCGGTAGTTCGAAACTTCTCAGAGGTTTTCTTAGATGACCTACCGGGATTGCCACCGGATCGTGAGATAGAGTTTGAGATCGATGTGTATCCTGGTGCTGAACCGGTGTCGAAGAATCCGTACCGTATGGCGCCAATAGAGCTGAGGGAGTTGAAGACTCAGCTAAAGGAGTTGGTGGACAAGGGCTTTGTGCGCCCTAGTTTCTCTCCGTGGGGTGCTCCCGTCTTGTTTGTCAAGAAGAAGGATGGGTCCCTACGGGTGTGTATTGACTACCGTGAGCTGAACAAGTTGACTATCAGAAATAAGTACCCGTTGCCAAGAATCGATGATTTATTCGACCAGCTACAGGGGGCTCGGTATTTTCTAAGATTGACTTGCGCTCCGGTTATTACCAGTTAAAGGTTAGAGCAGATGATATTCCAAAGACCGCCTTCAGGACCCGGTACGGGCATTACGAGTTCTTGGTGATGTCGTTCGGGTTAACTAATGCTCCGGCGGCATTTATGGACTTGATGAACAGGATATTCAAGGACTTCTTGAATAAATTTGTAATCGTCTTCATCGACGACATCCTGGTTTACTCCAGAAGTGAGGCCGAGCACGAGGAGCACTTGGCAATTGTGGTGTTGACTCTGAAACAACACCAGTTGTATGCAAAACTGTCGAAGTGCGAGTTCTGGTTGAGTAGGATTAACTTCCTAGGCCATGTGGTGTCGGCAGAAGGAGTGTCACGACCCTTACCCATACTATCGTTTTAGCCTTTTTTTTTCCTTTGATTTTAACTGTACTTAAAGCGAAATCTAAATCGAAATCGAAATCGAAATAGAAATCGGAGTTCATTTAGTAAATCGTTTGAAACAATTAAAACTTAAAAACAATTAAGTCATTTAAAACTATTAATTAAATAAATAAAATCTTTTTTTTTTTTTTATAAAACAACATGGCGATCAGTCGCCCAAAAAGGGGCGACTGATCGCCCCTGGGCAATTGCAACAGGCGATCAGTCGCCTGTTGCAAATTGCCTGTGGCGACTGATCGCCACAAATGTGGCGATCAGTCGCCACGCTCTCTGGACTTCTCCAGAGAGCTGCGACCTGTGAGCGCCCAAGAGGCGATTGCTCGCCCCCCAGAGGCGAGCAATTGCCAGGCTCTCTGGAATTCCTCCAAAGAGCTGAGCTTCTTCCTCCCCTCTTTTCTTTTCTTCTCTTTCACGCCCTGCACTTCACATACATAATCCAAAACACACAACACACAAAACACTACCACTTCTTCTCCTTTCTCACACAATCTTTACATACATCCCGTGAAATACATTTCGAACATGACGTTTTCCCAAACATTCAAAAATGACACAATTCACTTTAAATACAATCAAATTTCATAAAAAAGAACCGCGTGGTTCCATTTAAAAGTGTAACAATTCCTTCCTGTTTGAAAAACGTCAAAAACACAAAAACTTAATATATTATCTATCAGTTGACAAACATCCTAAAACATATCAAATTCTACGATGAACCTATCTATTCACCGTTAACCCAACATCACCCAAAAACTCTCAAAAACACCTAACCGTGAGTCAACCAGCCTAGCCAAAACACGCTCCGCTGCCACGAGCTCCGCCTATCGACCACCTACGCTTGATCATCATAAGGAGGTTCCTCACCTTCGTTCTCGTCACCTACATCATACGATAAATACATTAAGCCTAATGCTTAGTAAAGAGTGTGCTAAACATAACATTACATATATGCATGACATTTGTAAAACAATTTCGTTTCTTTTCGTTAAACCATTTTCTTGCCCCGTGAGAATCATAACTTGCCCCGTGAGAAACACATGACTTGCCCCGTGAGAAACACATTACTTGCCCCGTGAGAAACACATTACTTGCCCCGTGAGAACCATGTCTTACCCCGTGAGAACCATGTCTTACCCCGTGAGAACACATATCATCATTAAATCGTTATCGTTCTATTTATCATAAAAAAATGCTCATAAATAGTTCGTATGCACTTTAATAAAACATGATGCATGAGGAACGACATACGTAGAAATACCTATCGAACGATCACTAACCAATCGCTAAGGCACTACTTTAAGCTACCCGTCTTACCACTAACCCCTGTAACTACTTAATTTTATCACAACCCACATTATCAACATCGTTACGACGTAGGGCCTTAGTGGCCGGAAAACCTAACACTCACTTACCTGGCGTCCTAGATATGCCGAGCACCGTCCTTTGACCTTGGGTTACCTAAGGCATTTAACAACACATCATTAATATCGACTCTCAAACATCAAATCTAAACAAATCGACGTCTCGAGCTAGGACAAATTCTTCTAAAAACTCTAGTTCACTTCATTCGAGCATTTCATCGAGCACTTGGTGCTCACTAACTTCAAAACTCCATTAATGGTGTCCAACTACATTTCCAACAACCTAAACTTAACATTAAACATCCACCAACACCATTAATCTACTCCAACAACCTCAATAATCATTAATACATCATCAATGAGTAATAAATAAACAACCCCATCGATTTCTAACAAAATCCCTAAATTTCTTCACAAACTCTAAATCAAAATAAACCCTAAAACCACAAATAAACTTGTCTAGAGTGTAGAATTTACCTAGAGGATAGATTTGTTGAAGAAACTTGAAGGAAAACACCAAGAACGGAGGAGTTGATCGATCGATGGAGGATTGGCAATGGAAGAGGAAGAAAGTCGAGAGGGAGAGGGGTTCGTGCGCTGGAGGAGAAAATGAGAAAGAGAGAAGGGTTTTTAAGTTTTTAATCAAATTTGAATTAATAATTTACCTAATTGCCCTTAGTCAATTCCTTAACTTAAATCGTTATTTCGCCTATCGGTTTAACTTCTCCAAAATTTCCTTATTCCTCCAAATATTTCTATTTATTCTAAGGGTCCTAACGAAACTTCCCGTTGGCCATTTGGACTTAATTTATTATTTCTACGAATTATCACTCTATAAATGCTTAAAATATTAAAATTCTAAACTTATGGCTCGAAATCCTTAAAACGAAATTTTCGGGTGTTACAAGGAGTGTCCGTGGATCTAGCCAAGATTCTGGCAGTGAAAGAATGGCCAAGGCCGAGGAATGCCAGTGAGGTACGGAGCTTTATCGGGTTAGCTGGTTATTACAGAAAGTTTATCAAAGGATTTTCGGTGATAGCGAAACCTATGACCAGCTTAACGAGGAAGGAAATCAAGTTCAAGTGGTCTGAAGCATGTGAGGTGAGCTTTCAGACACTTAAGCAGAAATTAACCACTGCTCCTCTGTTAATATTGCCAGTTGAAGACGGTAAATTCAGCGTATACTGTGATGCGTCAAAGATTGGCCTGGGATGTGTACTAATGCAAGAAGGGAAAGTGGTAGCATACGCATCCCGACAATTGAAGAGCCATGAAGAAAACTACCCTACTCACGACCTTGAGTTAGCGGCAGTTGTATTTGCGCTGAAAGTATGGAGACACCATTTGTACGGGCAATCATGTGAGGTGTTTTCTGATCACAAGAGTTTGAGGTACCTCTTTACTCAAAAAGAGTTGAATATGAGGCAGAAGCGGTGGTTAGAATTTGTGAAAGATTACGATGTTGAGATCAAATACCACCCTGGTAAAGCTAATGTGGTAGCTGATGCACTGAGCAGGATGCCAGCTACTGTGCAACCAGTTATGTCGGCCGTATCAATGCCTTTGAGGACGTAGATACAGAAGTTCGATATGGAGATAGTTTCTGGGCTATCGGCCATACTAGCAGACTTAACCCTACGGCCCACCGTCCTGGACCGCATTAAGGAAGCCCAGAAGACCAATTCAAAGGAGATGGCTGATATGGTGAGCAAAGTACCAATGGCTTCTTCCGATTTTAGTTATTCGGGAGATGGAGTACTGAAGTTCAAAAACAGATGGTATGTTCTGAAAGACGAAGAGCTACGGAAGCACATCTTATCGGAAGCCCATTCATCTTCTTTCTCTGTGCATCCTGGAAGCACAAAGATGTATCAGGACTTGAAACTTCACTTCTAGTGGCCGAATATGAAGAATGAAGTGGCCAAGTATGTAGAGTCTTGTATGATATGTCAACAAATCAAAGCTTAACATCAACGACCAAGTGGAACGCTTCAGCCTCTTCCGATTCCCGAATGGAAGTGGGAGAACATCACAATGGACTTTGTTGTTGGCCTTCCAAGGACAGCTAAAGGCCACAATAGCATATGGGTCATAGTTGGACAGATTGACGAAGTCGGCCCATTTTCTACCTGTGAAGACGACATTCTCCATGGATCAGTATGCTGAGCTATATATTAGCGAGATTGTCAAGCTGCATGGTATTCCGGTGTCAATTGTTTCAGACCAGGATCCTAGATTCACTTCCAGGTTTTGGAAAAGTTTGTAGAGCTCCTTGGGCACTAGATTAGACTTCAGCATGGCATTTCATCCATAGACTGACGAACAATCTGAAAGAACAATCCAAATACTGGAGGATATGCTAAGGTCGTGCGTACTGGAATTTCATGCTCCTTGGAGTAGATACTTGCCACTCGTGGAGTTTACCTACAACAATAGCTATCAGGCTACAATTGGCATGACTCCTTATGAAGCTCTTTACGGCAGAAGGTGTAGATCCCCATTGTGTTGGGATGAGGTCGGAGAAACCAAGCTTATCGACCCTGAGATATTACAGCAGATGTTTGAGGTGATAGCTGCTATCAAACAACGAATAAAAATTGCTCAGAGTCGACAGAAAAACTACGCAGACCACAGGAAAAGGGACTTAGAGTTTGCCGAAGGTGATGAAGTGTTCTTAAAGGTGTCACCTTTCAAGGGTGTGATGAGATTCGGCAAGAAAGGGAAGCTAAGCCCAAGGTTTGTTGGCCCTTTTCCCATTTTGAAGAGAATTGGGAGCATGGCCTACAGACTACATGTAACGACCCCAGTGGAGGAATCGCCACGCAATTCATTACTTAGCCTCTTAATCATTGAGTTCTTACTTTCTTTAGCTTATTCGTTGTTAGAGTTATTTTTTTTTGAACATCTCTTAAACTTGGTCTGCCAACAAAGAAATAAACTTACATCGACCGGTGGTCATGTGTGCTTCACGTGACCGATTTAAAACATTACCTGAACATTAAACAATAAGAAAATACTCACATCATCCGGTCACTAGACGACAAATTAACATTTACATCATCCGGTGAAGAATTACACTTCATCCACCGAATGCTAGACGACAAAATACCATTTACATCATCCGGTGAAGGAATACACTTCATCCACCGAACGCTAGACGACAAAATAACATTCTCAGTGTCCGGTGAAGAAATACACTTCACCCACTGAACGCTAGACGACAAATTAACATTTACATCATCCGGCGAGGAAACATACTACATCTTCCGGTGACGTCATACTACATCTTCCGGTGACGTCATCCGAAAGACTCAATCGTTCAACTTCCATCATTTGACATCCGCCGATGACGTCAGCCGGATTATTACCTCATCCAGCTTCTATCATACGGCAGTAAAACACTATAATCATCAAACAACTTCATCCAACAGAAAATACCACAATTCATCCAAATCTTAACCTGGTAACTATAAACCTTAATGAGTAAGAATCATAAACTCATCCAGAATTCATGTAGCAGAAGACTTAAACAAACAGACCATTCGATGATCCTTAAAATTATCCCCAGATTCAGAGATCAACAGACAACTTCAAAAGACTCAATGTTATAAGGTAGACTCATCCTACTCAACCTATTATATTCATTATCTTAACTAAAATCATAAAATATTAACCCGGGGTCTCATTTGCCATCCAGCCACAGAATTGCACCCTGAATACCTTCCAGCAACCAAGCTTAGACATCCTCATTAACTTTGAGATCCTCACCTGAAAACTCGTCACCTACATCATAAGGTTTAAACTATAAGCCTAATGCTTAGTAAGGAATACAATACAAATGTGTATAAATGAATGCACTGTTAAAAGAAGAAATCATGATCTTGTTCTTTTCATGCTCTTTTCTTATTCTTGTCCTTGTTCTTTGTTCGTAATCATCATTCGTAGTCATGGATCATATTCATCATTCATAATCGTGGATCATATTCATCATTCATAATCGTTGGTCATATTCATCATTCATAATCGTTGATCATATTCATCATTCATAACCGTTGATCATATTCATCATTTAAGTTGTGTGGATTAAGAGAGGATTTGTGCCGGTAAAGGGGGTTCGACAGTGAGTTTGATCTTGGTCCCTACTGCGGGTCGTATTCATATGTCCCTCTTTTAGACTGTGACATACGCCGAACCGCCCCCAACCCTCACTTAGTCCACGTTGCATAAGTTTTATCTTTTTACTTTATTCATGAGAAAACCATGCTCTTAAAACATTTTCATATGCATAAAATAGTCAAGATGCATGTACTTGGAAATTCTTAAATCATCAAGCTACAGAACAGAGCACTAACCAACATGAAACCTTATCATTGAACTAATCATCAACATAAATGCTAGACAGTAACATGAAGGAACTGCTAATCATCGTATGAGTTTCTACCTAGCATTCTTTGATGTAGGGTCCTAATGACCGAGAAACCTATACATTCACTTACCTGGTCTCCTTAGCGATTTGAGCTCCTTTCTCTTCAAACTTCTTCACCTAAAACATTCACATTGCAGTAGTTAAAACAAAATCCTATTAGTCCTAATCACAAGTCACCCTAGGATCTAATAGCTGAAGTCACTCCCAAATCCTTAGTATAGTCCTCTGTGCAGTTAGAAATCCAAAACCCAGAACAGACAGATTCGATTAGCGATAACTCAGGGTTGGTTGTTTAGTGTCCAAAATCGATTCAGAAAGACATTACCACTTTCAGATTTTAAAATATCCTTACTAATACTCGGCCATTGAAGAATCCAGAATCTCATCTCATAGCTGAAAACAAAGCTTAACGACTAAAAGATAGCTACATTGCTAAACTCGTACCTTGAGCACAAAGTAGCCGAGAAGCAGCAAGGAAACCGATCGTCGAAGAAGGGATTCCCAGCTGACAGAGAGCGAGAGCTTGGGAGAGAAGAAATCGCCGAGAGTTGGAGATGTCGGCTACAGTGGTTTAAATGAGGTTTGAATCCTTTCCTTTTTCTTTAAATACTGGCCTCAATCCTTCATTATTACAACTTTGCCACTCAACCTAGTTTAAATCCAGATGTAATTAATTAAGCTTGACATAAAACTCTAAACCGTGAAGATTGAATATTCATGACCGTTAATACAGTTAGGGAGTCACCTAGTTGAAGTTGTCGGGTGTTACATCTACCCCTCCTTAAACAAAATTTTCGTCCCCGAAAATTGATCAAACAAATAACTCCGGATACTTGTCTAACATGTCCTGTCGTCGCTCCCAAGTGGCTTCTTCAATGCCATGATTCTTCCATAAAACTTTGACTAACGGAATCTCTTTATTCCTCAGAGTCTTAACTGCGGATTCCAATATCTGCACTGGTCTCTCTTCATACATTAACGATGGTTCAATCTCAATATCCACTGGCTTAACAACTTGTGTAGGGTCCCGTATACATTTTCTTAACATTGACACATGGAAAACATTATGCACCTTTTCCAGCGATGGAGGCAATTGCAATCTATAAGCCGTACTGCCAATCCTTTCTAAGACAGGGAATGGTCCAATAAATCGTGGATTAAGCTTTCCCCTCCTGCCAAATCTTAGTACTCCTTTAAATGGTGAAACCTTCAGTAAAACTTCATCACCAACAGCAAATTCAAGATCTCTCCTCCCTTGGTCTGCATAACTTTTCTGTCGGCTTTGTATAGTAATCATTCTCCTTTTAATAGTGGCAATCTTGTCTGACATCTGCTGCAACATCTCTGGACCTAGGAGTTTTGCTTCACCAACTTCATCCCAATACAGAGGTGATCTACATTTCCTACCATACAACGCCTCATAAGGTGCCATTCCGATAGTGGACTGATAACTGTTATTGTAAGAGAACTCAACCAAGGGTAGGTATCGGCTCCAAGATGTCTGGAACTCTAGCACACATGCCCTCAACATATCCTCAAGTATTTGAATTGTTCGTTCAGATTGTCCATCGGTTTGTGGGTGGAAGGCAGTGCTGAAAGATAACCTTGATCCTAATGTGCCTTGCAAACTTTGCCAAAATCTTGAGGTGAATCTGGGATCACGATCGGATACAATAGATAAAGGAATTCCATGCAATCTGATGATTTCTTGGACATACAGGTCGGCAAGCTGGTCCATTGTGAAAGTCATTCTTACAGGTATAAAGTGGGCTGACTTCGTCAACCTGTCAACCACAACCCAAATACTATCGAGACCTTTGGTTGTCTTTGGTAATCCTACAACAAAATCCATGACAATATTTTCCCACTTCCATTCGAGAATAGGTAAAGGCTGAAGGGTACCTCCTGGGCGTTGATGCTCTGCCTTAACTTGTTGGCATACCAAACATGATTCTACAAACTTAGCCACATCCCTCTTCATATTTGGCCACCACTAATGTAACCTTAAATCCCGATACATCTTGGTGCTACCAGGATGCACAGAGAAGGAAGATGAATGAGCTTCGGTCAAGATTAACTCACGCAACTCCTTATCATTTGGAACGTACCATCGATTCCTGAATTTTAAAATGTTATCATTGGAGAGACTGAATTCAGGGGAGGCATCTTTTAACTTACTCAACATACTATTATTCTCCTCTGAATCCATCTGCTGTGCCTCTTTGATCTTATCCAAAATGGTTGGTTGAATGGTTAGAGTAGCAAGTAGGTTCGACAACTCAGGAACTATCTCTAATTTGAACTTTTGAACTTCCTGCCGCAAAGGTACTGATATGGTTGATACTGCGGGCTGCATTGTCTTTGACATTCTGCTTAATGCATCAGCCACAACATTGGCCTTACCTGGATGATACTTAATCTCAAAGTCATAATCTTTAACAAATTCTAAATTATGGTTTAAATTAGGTTTTCATTTCTTCTTCTTCTTCATTTTCGGTTCTCTCCCTTCCTCCTCCATAGCAACCTCTCCTCTTTCCTTTGCTTCAATCTCTCAAGGTGATTTCAAGGTAATAATGCATGGGTTTTGATTTTTATACAATAGGATGAAATTTGGGAGTGTTTTTAGTGAGTTTTAAGTGGTTTTGGTGAGAGTTTGGGAAACCCTAATGGAGAGCTACGAAATTAGAGTTTCAATGGGTTGTTTTCTTTCCAAATTTGGTTGGTTTAGATGTTAAATGAATAGTTTAGGTTACTTGAGTCGTTAGATTGAAGATTGGAGGAGTGTTACACAAAAACCGGGTTGGAGCACTTAGGGGGCCGATTCTGTTGAGGGATTTTTGGGTTGGCTAATGTGTTTTTATGATGGATTTAAGTATTTCAATGGATAGTAGACGTGTAGAGGTTTCTGAATTGGGGTGGCACGTCGAATTTCGTTCAAAAATGAAGAAGTTATGACCGTTTGAAGTTTGGCGGTCAAAATTGTGCAAAAACCGGGTTTAAGAGTTTAAGTGTGAAATGTGTTTTAGTTGTTGGTTAGTTTTAGGTTTAAGAAGTTATTAGATTGAATTAGTAACTTATCAAGCTAACTTTCTGTTATTTTAGGTCGTCGAACGAAGGAATTGAACGATAGAAGTGAGAAATTGGAAGCTGAGCTATCAGGTAAGTAGTGGGTAATGTTCTTTCGCCTTCGGGCCTACACCTTAGAACGGTAGGTTTTATTTGTTATTGCTTTTCTTCGTGTAGTGTTGTGTTATCGTTGTGCTTGGCGTTGAGTTGTGGTGTGGCATTGCATTTCTTTGAAGCATGCATCATGATGTAGAGCACGCTAGATACGCATAGCTACATGGTTGTCGTTGTGTGTTTGTCATTGTGAGGGTTAACGATAGTTGGTTAAAGAGTAAGGCACTTCGGTGCGGGCAATGAGTAAGGCACCTTTCGGTGCAGGCAAACTGAGTGTTAGAAACTGCAAGTGTTTAGGTGTTGAGCTGTGTGTGTGTGTGCGCATTCATAAACCCTACTTACTAAGCATTAGGCTTACGTTTTGTATTATGTGGTGTAGGTGACGAAGTGTTTTCTGGTGAGCTTGATACTGAGGATCAGGACTAGGGGCAGTCGGGGATCCACGGAGCTCGACGGTGCAGGCCATTTGTCGGGGCGCTTCGACCTGATTCTTGGGGGTATTTGGTTGTTGTTGGATTGGTTAGTTTTGGTTAGTTTTGGTTGGACTTGGTGGGTGTGTGTAGGAGTGGTATAGTTTGTCTAGTGGTTTGATATTGTGGTGGATCGTGTGTAGGGTTGATTAGGATTGGATTTAGTGTTCGTTTGGTGGGATTTTGTTTTGGTGTATATATATTAGTTGGTGTATATATTAGTTGATTCTGGCTTGGATGGGTTTAAATGGTGTTTTAAAGGTATTGTTTTTCAGGTTTTGGGTTTCAAAACCTTTAGTCGTTATATTGCCGTTTTGATTTTAAACTAAATAACGTCGGGTTACGTTCGCTATTTTTTTTTAATTATCTGTTTTAAGTCGGTTTTCAAAATTTTTTATGGGAGTTGAAGATTTGGGTGTCGAGAGGGTGTGGTTAAAATTCTAGAATTTTTGGAAGTGTTTGGTTTGAGGAAAAGTGGAGGAAAAGTGGTGAAGGTCGGAGCGATCAGGGAGGCAATCTGGCGGGCGACCGATCACGAGCGACAGCCTTTCTGGCACTGTAGCACCAGAGAGGGTGGCGATCGATCTCCACTGTTTTTTTTTTTAAAAAAATATTGAGTTTTTTTTTCTAAAAGTTTCCTATTTCTAAATTGTTTTACCCCGACATTTCCCGACATATTTTAAATGCATTTTGGGCCGCTTCCCAACAAAAATTGAGGGTTCGTAAAACCCGAAAACAGAGTGGAAAAATTTATCGAAAATTATTTTAAACGTCGTTTTACACACGTTTTGGGTTAGCAAAGTAGCGCACCGAGCCAGGGCGGGTTCGGGGGTGTTACAAATTGGGCCTCCAATATCTTGACATGGATCTTTAACTTTGGGCTAGAAGTTGGTTGCACTTTGATTCACATCACGGGTGGACTCAAGTGAAGTGGGAGGTGGCATCGTCTAACATATAAGAAAAGCACGCTTGCTTTTCTTGTTTCACTCCGCTTAGAGGCACCACTGCGTCTGCGTGTTCCCATCTAAGAAAGATGTACAGTGTTCTTTTCTTTTTTCGTCTGAATATTCAGGAGCTAAGACCATTCTCGTACGTCTAGTCCCTTTTTCCATGCATAAAGTACACCAGATAAGCTAGTACCAAAATTCAGAAATAATGTATATAAATAGAGAACGGATACGCCCAATACATTCAAAACTCATTGCCCCTAGAGTATTGAAGATAAAGACCGTTTGACCTATAAAAATGACTTGAATGTCAAATCAAAAAAGGGTGTAGATTCTAAATTGTAATCTCCCATGCCTTTCTTGGTTGGACCAACCGGCGATTTCCGACAAGTCTTTCTTTCTTTTGAGATAGAGCAAGAAGCGGAACTACAAGAAAACTCTCTTTTTCTTTATGGATAACCAATCCATTTTCAAATATAGTTGGGAGACTCTCCCTAAGCAATGGGTCCAAAAAATGGAAAGATCGGAACATGGGAATAGATCTAATACCAATATGGACTACCTATTTCAATTGTTGTTCTTTCTTAAATTACATACCTATACAAGGGTTCAAGTTTCGATCGATATTTGCGGAGTTGATTATCCCTCTCAAAAACGAAGATTTGAAGTTGTCTATAATTTACTTAGTACTTGATATAACTCATGCATTTGTGTACAAACAAGTGCATACGAAGTAACATGAATATCTCCGGTAGTGAGTCTATTTCCATCAGCCAGCTGGTGGGAGCGAGAAATTTGGGATATGTTTGGTGTTTCTTCCATCAATCATCCGGATCTACGCCGTATATCAACAGATTATGGTTTCGAGGGTCATCCATTACGAAAAGACCTTCCTCTGAATGGATATGTGGAAGTACGCTATGATGATACACAGAAATGTGTGGTTTCAGAACCCATTGAGATGACCCAAGAATTTCGCTATTTCAATTTTTCTAGTCTTTGGGAACAGCGTAGCAACAGATAATTAAGAATCAGGGGAATAGGTCCAGTCCTGGGGACAAATCAGTAAGAAATGCTATTTTCTTTGTACAAAAAAAAAAGAAGAAAGAGAAAAAACGGGGCAGGGATTCTTTACAATGACCGTCGTAGACCAATTGAAAGGGATGTAGCCCAGCTTGGCAGCGCTTTTGTTTTGGGTACACAATTACACGGGTTCGAATCCTGTCATCCCTACCTATTACTTCTTCTTCTGAAAAGTCAAAAGGAAGAAATTGAGATCGATTACAATTGAACATACATAATGAATCTTTTCTTTCATTTTCTCATATTCTATATGATAGTATATGCATGCATGATATATTAGGATGACACGACTTTGATTTTATTGAAAATAACGCACTCGTAGTTCAGTTCGGTAGAACGTGGGTCTCCAAAACCCGATGTTGTAGGTTCAAATCCTACAGAGCATGATTGCATTCTTGTTATTGGTTGGTCAAAATTGTACTGAAATTATGGAACAACAATCTCCATGTAACGTCCCCTTTATCTATATCTTAAAATTCTCATATAATTTTTTCAACTTTATTTAATGACTTTATTCATTTCCTCGAGCGACAACGTTTAAAATATTAAACCTTGGTAGCGAAAGACAATCGTGCGTGGAAGACTCATTATAAAGTAAAATTAACCAAAATTCCAAATTTGACACAATAAAAAGAATCCCGGTCGACCCCAAAGCTTTCAGTTGACACTCCACAATAGTGGTCGACCCCTCCTAATAGGGGTCGACACCTCAATTGTCTCTCATTTTTGTTTGTACTGAGACCGGTCAACACCTTGAAACAGCGGTCGACACCTTGTCTGGTAGTGGTCGACCCCTGCTAATAGGGTTGACACCTCATTTGTCTCTGGTTTTTGTTTGTACTGAGACCGGTAGACACCTTGCAACAGCAGTCGACACCTTGTCTAGTAGGGCTCGACCCCTGCAAGCACAGATCTACCCCTTGTCTGGTAGTGGTCGACTCCTGCAAGCATAGGTCGACACTTCAAAGGAAAAATGTCTTCCCTCTACGCCCAACACTTCACATTTTACCCACTTATCCCCTTTTTCTTTTACTTACTCATCACCAATTCACTTCCTTTACTTTCAAAACCTCTTTCAACATCCAATACACTCTTAAATACGCTATAAACTCAATGATTATACTTTAATAACATAATAATTTATCACTATATCTGTACCATGAGTAATTAGCGGAATTCTAGAAACGAACTGCATGGGTACGTCTAAAATGAACGTATCCGTACAGACGAAAAATGAAAGACTCCTCAATATTTCCAACACTTCAAAATAGGAAATCTAACTATCTATAAGCTACTTATACATATCAAAATTAGAAATGCCACCCATGACACACATACACATTGCCCACGGTCAAATCGCTCAGACTGCACAGCGCACTCCCACAGGTATCCTTCTTCAATCCGTACGTTCATCTTGTTGGGAAACATCTTCCTCACCTTCTTCATGTTCACTTACACCATAGAGACACCTATGAGATAAAACTCAGTAAGTTTACGTAAATGTCAATGCATGACATGCATATGAAATTTTATAAATCCCGTGCATTCATTCCTTTATCAGTCCATGACAGTCTTTGGTTATCGGGGCATCACTCGGCAGATGGATAGGGCACATCAAGCGATTAGATAGCCCACACATCTGAAGGGAGGAAAAGATGCTCACCATGGAACGCCATGTCTGAACCTCTCCCCAATAACCATATAGGGGTTGTTTACATGATACTTTCATTCTTGTCATTATTTTCATGAAATCGGTGCATAAATTAATTTTCATGTCATTTCATAAATCAATTATGCATGAACAATTAAAATGCATAGCATAAAAACGTGAACAACATAAGTACCATCAAAGACAATACATAACCTACAAAACAACTAACCCTAGACTATCCATCTAAAAACATATAAAAATACAATACTCCAAGTTCCTCAACAAGCATATCCGACATATGGTGTAGGCCTATCGCTCATAGTAAGTCACAAAAACTTACCTCGGGTCCTTAGCAATTAAAACTTGAAATCCACTCGCTTTATTCCTTACAATCTCAAACAACCTAGCAAAATATCGAATTCAGCAATTTAACTCCAACATGGTCAAATTCTCAGATTTCACTCATAGAATCGGGTAAACTTCAAATAGTCGTAACTCTCTCTATTTTTATGTGTTTTCAATGATTCAACCTGTTTTGGAAACCTCATTATGTCTATTTTAACATGGAATCAACCATTTATCCAAAAAAAAATCAGAATTGTGACAGAAAAACAAAAAAATGAACTGACGCTGAAATTTTCTAGTTTTTGCACAATAACTTCAAAAATCCATAACTTAATCAATTCTTATCCGTTTTCAATGATTCAACTAGTTTTGGAAACCTCATTATGTCTATTTTAACATGGAACCCAAATAGGAAGTTAGAGCAGAATTCCGAAAACAGAAGCTGCCCTATTTTTACAGCATTCCAACCTAGTTTCTAATCAATGCCTCTAACATGCATTTCTATCCATTTACTCAATTATTGATCATTAGTTAAACGTAAATCAAGGTGAAACATCACTTTAAAGGAAGAAAATCCAGCCCTCTTTATGAATTTTTGAGCTTCCAAAACCCTTAAGAAAATTTGCACAAAACTATCACTTATGCTTGGAAGAATGCTTAAACCATTAAAGGAAACCAAACCTACCTTAATTCCTTGATGAAATGAGTGAAGAATCATGAGGGAGAATCGTCAATGGAAGGGAGGGTTGGCTGGTGGCTTGTCGTGGAGAAGAAGAAAAAAGGGGGATTTAGGTTTAAGTTGTACATTAATTTCAATTAAACCCCTCATCTTTGCATTTTTTTACATTTTAACCACATTTCAATTTCACTCCTCCACCCACGTGAGGCATTCCCTATTTTTTGATTAAAATGTTGACTTTTCAACTTTAATTCGCTTGCCATTTCCCTTTGCTTATTAAACCTTATTCTCCCGTTTATTAGGCCTTAAATCGTGTCTTTCATCTTTTAATTGTAACCGTTCAATGTATCTTACTAATTTTCATCTCTTCCTCTTTTATTTTTGTCAATCACTCGCTCTATCAAAATCTCCATCCAAAATACACATTACATTGATGATGTATTTGTACATATTATTTTAGGGACAATTACATGACAGGAAATTCTGGGTGTTACATTCCATCCTCCTTAATAAAATTTTGTCCCCAAAATTTGCTTCGTGTGAAGTTTTTGATGTTGACATAACACTTCTCATTGCCTCATATCCAAAATTCCTTCGAAAGGTGTATGCCTTAAATTCTTCGTTCGTGAACGTCCTTGCGTTTAACTTCATTCCTCAATCTACGATCATTCTACATTCCTCGAGTCCACTTCGTTCATCTACTCCCACTTTAAATTCCCTTTTAAAGATTTTAACTTAATTTTGATAAACAATACCCTATAGACTTTGCGGTTTGACAATTGTGATCAATCTCTATAGTTTCCCCAAACTAACATCCCTAAATCCACATACTCCAATTCCAGTTTCATAACTACGTTTACTACTCTCAAATTTGACTAACTGTATCATTAAATATATATATCGATTGCTATCTAATTTCCTATGTTTCCAAGCAATGACTCGACTATAACCTAATTTTTCTCTAAGTCTTTTGATCTAACTCCAACACAACTCATTTTGTTTCTCCGTTTCCAAATTTAGTTATCTTTAAGGTAACATAACAAATCACTTAAAATATTCAAATTTCCCTAATTAATAATATACACTAGTTACTTAAGAAGTAAACTTCTTATCTCAAATCCTTTCATCATCCAAATCGCAAACCTGACCAAAATTCAAAGATATAATCTATCCGCTCATTTTCTATGAACATAAGCTCTTCCAAAAATCATCTATTTTTTTATCCCTGTCTTACATCTCATAATTGATATTCCCATGCACATGAATCAAGAATCCAACGTTCATGTCTTGTCAAGGCAGAATTTGGTAATACATTCCATGGTATGAACTTTCTATTTAAGCTAACCTTTACATTTTTCGATCAACAATTTTCCTTAACTACATCCTTAGATGATAATTGTACCTAAGCTTCTTATCATCATATGGATTG
Source organism: Begonia masoniana (assembly GCA_022432975.1). NCBI lineage: Eukaryota > Viridiplantae > Streptophyta > Magnoliopsida > Cucurbitales > Begoniaceae > Begonia > Begonia masoniana. Next base: position 41,441,412 of record CM039505.1, on the reverse strand, counting down.
ACGATTGTCTAAAGATTAAATAGTTCTTGAGTTATAATTTATATCTCACGCTTAGGTTCATCGACTTGGTCCATAGTCATAATGTATTACACCCCAAATTCTATGTTTTCTCTAGTAATGATTTGACATCATTTAATCCACCAACAAAATCCTAAATCACATACTTCCTTGGGTAGCCGAGCAATTTCGATAACGGTTTAATTGCGGTTTTCACGGTTAGATATTTCATTCCGTTTACGTTAATTTATCTTCTCCAATATCTATTAACGTATTTTCATCACAATTCACCCTTGTAATTCTGCACACAATGATATTTCTACTTCCATCTTTGGAGATAAGTCTCACACTTGTTATTCTTAACTTGAATTAGATCAACTTTAGGCTCACAACCTAACCCTATACTTTTAAACCAAAAGATTTTGCAATTCTTTATTTTATTTAAATTTCTGAATTCGATACGCTTTACTTCCTCAAGGTCCTATCTCGTATCTTAATGTCTCTTTCATGCCCATAAGTTTTTAACCAATACCCCACACTAAATCGTGCCTAATTTAATATTTCCACACTTTACGATTAGTAGATCCCCTGCCCTCGATTAAATTCATTATACTATCAGCCCTTAAAATGATCCAATCTCTCTTTGATACTATAGCTCCTTGATCGCATGCCATTTATACCCCAGGCTTCCTCATTGACTCTTCCAAAATTTTCCAAGTAATTCCTAATATTATCTTTGCAGTTTACTAACTAGTCTACCCTCTTTCGTTCCTCCTAGTCAGATTCTGAATACTTTTTCTTGGCTTCCTTGCAACATTTCATCCAACGATTCTCTTGTTTGCAACCTTGTCGTAGATAAACTTGCACCCTTACTCCAATTCTTCTCTAATTTCTAAATTTTCAAATCTAATTCAATCCACTACTAAACGACATCCTCGAACTACTAAACTATTTTGTATAACATATTCTAACATCTTCTATTTCATTAACCTTTACTATTAAAGTGTACCTGGTATTCCTGCTGGTGGTTCATTTTTATCTGGTTTGCTGCAAGCAGCAACTTCTGGTGCAATTATTGTAGGGTCACCGTTCCACCTTGGACAGTCTTTAATAAAATGAACCATTTCTTTACATTCGAAGCTTGCACTCTCCAAAATGATGTTTCTTGCACATTAGACATGTAGGAAGTTGAGAGGCTCCTTGTGATCGCTTTCCTTTCCCATGATCTTTAGTTGTTTCCTTAGGTCTCCATTTTTTTTGTACCTTTCTTTTGTTGTTGCCTTTTCTCTACTTCAAAATTTTGACAACGATTTCTGAACATAGCACGTCCTGAATTCCAGATACCTTCATACCTCTATAAATTTCTTCCTTTAATCCTTGCACGAAATGGTGAACTTTACTTTTGTTTTCCCTCACTAGATGGCTAGCCAAAATGGGTTAGCACCTCAAACTCTCTAACATATTCTGTTACTGAGCTCATCTGTTGAAGCTGGGTAAATTCTAACATCTTATTTGTCCACACAGCATTGTAAAAGTATTCTTCACAAAACAGCTTCTTGGATGGTCCCCACAACATTTCTCCCACGTTAGTCATGGTTTGAACAGTGTCCTACCATAGTTTCGCGTCACACTCGAGATAAAACACAACATGAACGTGTAACGTCCCTTAAATTTACCCTTGTACTATTCCTAAAAATCACGTGAAATTAAAACTTTCATCTTTCATTTCATTTTTTGTTTCTTTCATTTATCAATTCATTTCCCATTTCATTCGTTCATCAATTGTGAGAGAATAGACTCAGTCATTCCATCCACATCTATCCACATATAAAGACTATATACCTTATTCAGTGGAAGATATAAACTTTGTACTAAAGTGTAACTTAATTTACATTCTATGAAAAACAGTGAAACCTGGTTTCGGTCGACGCGTATAACCTAGCTTAACATTTAATTCCTCTCGGGTTTCATCAATTTGAACAGTAGGGGTAGACGTTTCTTTCTATCAGGTTTCATCAGATTGAACAGTGGAGGACGACATTTCATTCTATCAGGTTTGGACAAATGGTACAGTGGGGGTCGACGTGGCCACTGTAAGATGATCATTAGTTATCTATAAAACAGGTGGGAATTTAATCCCTCACGAGTTACAATTTATTCGTCCACAGACTCCTGTCGTTCACAGATTTCTATCGTCCACTAACTTCTATCGTCCTTGGACTTTGGACGACAATCATATTCTGGAGGACATCTATACATTGGACGACGTCACCGCTTTGGACGACGTCTCACTTTGGACGACGTCACCACTTTGGACGACGTCTCACTTTGGACGATATCCATACTTTGGATGACAACTCGACCGAATTACTTACTTTCAGGGGTCGACTTCTCAACCCCATTTTCTAGAGGACTTAATACTCTCTGGACTTTATTCCTTCTAATCGGTCAACATTCCTTTACCAAAAACTTGACAGATTTCCAGAGAGCTTAACTTCCTCTTTGGAAATTCACTCCTTCATTTCGGTTGACATCCTATACTCATCAAAACAGACACAATTCATCAATGACTATACATGTACGACGTCTCACTTTGGACGACGTCTCACTTTGGACGACGTCTCACTTTGGACGACGTCTCACTTTGGACGACGTCTCACTTTGGACGACGTCTCACTTTGGACGACGTCTCACTTTGGACGACGTCTCACTTTGGACGACGTCTCACTTTGGACGACGTCTCACTTTGGACGACGTCTCACTTTGGACGACGTCTCACTTTGGACGACGTCTCACTTTGGACGACGTCTCACTTTGGACGACGTCTCACTTTGGACGACGTCTCACTTTGGACGACGTCTCACTTTGGACGACGTCTCACTTTGGACGACGTCTCACTTTGGACGACGTCTCACTTTGGACGACGTCTCACTTTGGACGACGTCTCACTTTGGACGACGTCTCACTTTGGACGACGTCTCACTTTGGACGACGTCTCACTTTGGACGACGTCTCACTTTGGACGACGTCTCACTTTGGACGACGTCTCACTTTGGACGACGTCTCACTTTGGACGACGTCTCACTTTGGACGACGTCTCACTTTGGACGACGTCTCACTTTGGACGACGTCTCACTTTGGACGACGTCTCACTTTGGACGACGTCTCACTTTGGACGACGTCTCACTTTGGACGACGTCTCACTTTGGACGACGTCTCACTTTGGACGACGTCTCACTTTGGACGACGTCTCACTTTGGACGACGTCTCACTTTGGACGACGTCTCACTTTGGACGACGTCTCACTTTGGACGACGTCTCACTTTGGACGACGTCTCACTTTGGACGACGTCTCACTTTGGACGACGTCTCACTTTGGACGACGTCTCACTTTGGACGACGTCTCACTTTGGACGACGTCTCACTTTGGACGACGTCTCACTTTGGACGACGTCTCACTTTGGACGACGTCTCACTTTGGACGACGTCTCACTTTGGACGACGTCTCACTTTGGACGACGTCTCACTTTGGACGACGTCTCACTTTGGACGACGTCTCACTTTGGACGACGTCTCACTTTGACTTTCAGGGGTCGACTTCTCAACCCCATTTTCTAGAGGACTTAATACTCTCTGGACTTTATTCCTTCTAATCGGTCAACATTCCTTTACCAAAAACTTGACAGATTTCCAGAGAGCTTAACTTCCTCTTTGGAAATTCACTCCTTCATTTCGGTTGACATCCTATACTCATCAAAACAGACACAATTCATCAATGACTATACATGTACAACAAAACTTTTATAAATCATCAAATGGAAATTCATCTCCAATGACTATCCAGAAAGCCTTTTTAAACATCATCATACATGCAATATACGTGAATCTCACTTTGGACGACGTCTCACTTTGGACGACGTCTCACTTTGGACGACGTCTATACATTTCTAACTTAACACACCCCTAAGCCGAAACACATCCCAAAATACCCATAATACTTATCCTTTGCTCCCACGGGTCAAAAGCACCGACTGCACAGCGCACTCCCACGACATTCTTCTTCAATCAACTCGTTCCTCAGATGGAAGAACCACATTCTCACCTTGCTCAAGATTACCTACACCATAAAAACATTATATGAGCTAAAAGGCTCAGTAAGCTTTGTAAATGAGACATGCATGCTGTGTTATTGCAATTCATAAAAAATCATACTGTTCTTTCAAACATTCATTTCTTTTATATACTTTCGTTACATATAAGAGGGGTGGGCAACCTCTGCCCCACCTGAAGCAGATAACCTTTGTTCCACTTCAAGTAGGGAATGCCAACTTCTAACCCCCGTTGACAACCTTTGCCCCACTTGAAACAAACAACCTTGTTCTGTTCCCTGCCCCACCTGAAGCAGATAACCTTTGTTCCACTTCAAGTAGGGAATGCCAACTTCTAACCCCCGTTGACAACCTTTTCCCCACTTGCAATAGACAACCTTTGTTCTGTCCCAAGCGGAGAATGCCAACCTCGAGTAGACAAACTCTGCCCCACCTAAAGCAGACAACCTTTGTTCTACTTCAAGCAGGGAATGCCAAACTCGAGCCCCCGTTGACAACCTTTGCCCCACTTGAAACAAACAACCTTTGTTCTGTTCCAAGCGGGGAATGCCAACCTCTAGCCCCATAGTACCGTTTACAGACATTACTTTAGTTCGTTCTTTCTTACATGAAAACGTATGCATAAATCCTTTTTCCATGCTTTTTCATTTTAAACATGATGCATGATCGTGAACGGTTCATTAAAAATAAAACAAGCATAAAGCAGTAATTAAAACCTAAGAAAACATTTTAGCATAACAGATACCTTGACCTACCCATCCGATCTACACCTAGACCATAAACACACCAAATCCTCAATCAATGACAATCTTTATGGTGTAGGCCAATCGGCCAAGCAAGTCACGAATACTTACCTGATATCCTTAGCAAACTGAGTGCTTTCTGTGTGCTTTGTTTACCTAAGCCAATTCACAACACTTGGCATTAAAATCGAGCTTAATTAATCAAACTTCGAACTAAACAAAACCTCATTAATTCTACTTAACTATCCTCCATAACCATATATATCGTCATTTCAACTGTATCTACTGTGAACCTAACCATTTTTAACGCACCCTACCAAACCTCAACCGAACTCTAGCTGTTTAAATCCGTGACAACCGGCAACTTACATCCGAAAACTATAGAACCTTACCTAGGATCGTGTTTTTGGGAATAAGAACACACGAAGGGTCGACGGAGCTTGGAGGAGGAATCGATGTCGGCTTTAGGCACTCGTCAACCGGGAGCCAAAATCGCCAGATAGCTCAGGAGGGTGATTTCGCAGAGGGAAGTCGTTAAGTGTTGAAGAGAGGAAGTGATTTTAGGTTTTTAATAGAATTTAACCTATCCAATGACAGTTTTGCCCTTTAGTAAATTTTCTATTAATCTTCCTCTGATTTCGTTAATTGATCCACCGATCCGTTTCTCCAAATTTCCTTATTTCACCAATAATTTCGATTTATTTCTATGGCTCTAATAAAACTTCCCGTTTGTAAAACGGGATTAATTTACTATTATTACAAAAAATGTATTTATATTACTAAGATCCAAAACTCGTAAAGTCGGGTGTTACAGAACGACTTTCTCTCCATCCTTTACCTTAGCAGGGTCGAGTAAATCTTTCATTGTTCGGATCCACTCCTCTGCATGGATTGGATCCGTAAGACATCCATCAAAGGTTGCAGGTCGGAGTCATCAGAATCTTTCTCCACTTAAGTCATTTGAAGCATTGGTGTTGTTATTTCCATTTTCTCCTCTAGTCATCATTCTCTCAATCATCAGAGATTGTGTACCAACCAGCTCCGTTATCTGCCTTATCGTATTGTCCCTTTTATTAGGAATGTCCAACTCATGGTTCCTTTAGTTCTCTCGGTTCGCCAATCTTTCTAGTTGTTGAGATTGTCGATCTATATGTTGAGCTTGTCGATCGAGCAGATTAATCAGCCGATCGATGGCGTCATTCCTGTCGTTTCTACCTCTAACCATTTTTCTAATACTATATAAGTTTATAAAAAAATAAACATTAGAAAATGTTAAAACTCATAAACATACTTACATTTGAGGAAGCATGTCCGTGTAGTGGCTTGTGCTGTCGAGCAGTCTACAGAACCGATATCATTTGGATATCATTTGTTTGGTCAAATCACTGCTTGATTTTAGGGTATTTTCAGACTAGCTTAGTTATGGTTTTCTAAACTTGTTGTTTGTGGGTAGATACAGGACCCCTTGTAGGTGGAACCGTGTCACCCGAGTGGTGAAGGTTACTCATTTCAAGCGACCCTCCATTCGAGCCAGATGCCTATGGTATCGTCCATGAGTGCCCAACACTCGATAAAGCCTGGATGTTTGGGTTTTATAGCAAGGGTTTTTGATATGCAGATACAAAATGAGAAAAGGTTGTGTGATATTCCGATAGTTGAAGGGTTTCCAGAAGTTTTCTTGGACAAGTTATCAGGCTTATCCCCTGACCGAGAAATGGATTTTACTATTGAGATTATTCCTGGTTCGGCGCTAGTATCTAAAAACCCATATCGAATGGCGCCAGTTGAGTTAAGAGAGCTACAAGCCCAATTGAAAGAATTGACGGACAAAGGTTTTATACGCCCAAGTGTTTCTCCTTGGGGTGCTCTGGTATTGTTCGTGAAGAAAAAGGATGGCTCCTTAAGAATGTGCGTGGATTATCAGGAATTGAATAAGTTAACTGTCAAGAATAAGTACCCATTGCCAAGGATCGACGAACTGTTTGACCAGCTAAAAGGGGCCAGTGTATTTTCAAAGATCGACTTACGTTTAGGATACTACCAACTGAAGGTCAACGCTAGAGATATACCAAAGACAGCCTTCAGAAACCGTTACGGGCATTACGAGTTATGGTGATGTCCTTTGGATTGATGAATGTCCCGACAGCTTTTATGGACTTAATGAACAGGGTGTTCCTGGAATTCTTTGATAAGTTTGTAATAGTTTTCATAGATGACATTTTAGTGTATTCCCAAAATGACAAAGAGCATGCGGAGCACTTGAAAGCAGTTCTGACTTCTCTAAAGTGGCATCAGCTATATGCTAAGTTTTCTAAGTGCGAGTTTTGAAAAAAGGAATTTCGGTGGATCCAGTCAAGATTCAAGCCGTGAAGGAGTGGCCACAGCCAAAAAATGCAAGTGAAGTATGGAGTTTCGTAGGCCTGGCTGGATATTATAGGAGGTTTGTCGAAGGATTCTCCATTCTAGCCAAGTCTCTGACAAATTTGACAAAGAAGGAAGTGAAGTACGATTGGTCTAAAGCTTGTGAAGAAAGTTTTCAGACCCTAAAGCAGAAATTGACCACGGCACCGTTGTTGTTATTGCCCGTGGAGAACGAGATATTTAGTATTTATTGTGACGCCTCCAAAGTAGGATTGGGGAGCATTTTGATGCAAGATAGGAAGGTCATTGCCTACGCCTCTAGGAAATTGAAAAGCTATGAACAAAATTACCCAACGCACAATCCGGAATTGGCGGCGGTAGTGTTTGCCTTGAAAATATTGAGGTACTATCTTTATGGACAGAAGTGCAAGGTGTTTGCAGACCACGAGAGTTTGAAGTATCTCTTTACGCAAAAAAATTTAAATATGAGGCAAAGGAGGTGGTTGGAGTTCATGAAGGATTACGATTTTGAAATAAAGTACCATCCGGGAAAAGCAAATACGGTGGAAGATGCTTTGAGTAGGATGCCTAAGACTCAGCAATCTACCGTTTCTTGCATGCTAGCTTCTTTGAGAAAGGAGATTCAGAAATTTGAATTGGAAGTAGTTTCAGAGCTTTCGGGCTTGATTTCAGACTTAATGATACGGCCAACTCTTTTAGACAGAATTAAGAAAGCTCAACAAACAAACTCAAAGGAATAGGATGATCTTTTGGCCAAGTTAACGGATGCATCTTTCGAATTCAGTTACTCGGAGGACGGCATTCTAAAATTTAGAGACTGATGGTATGTTCCAAAGGATGAAGGGTTGAGAAAATTGATCTTGGCAGAAGCACACTTGTAACACCCGGCTTTACGGGATTTTGTAATTTAAATATATAATGGCATTTTCGTAAATATGACAATTTATGTCTGTTTTGCAAAAAGATAGCTTCATTAGAATCCTAATTATTAATAGGGATTTTAAGAAAATTTCGAGAATTTTAGGAGTTATAACGCTAATTTATGAAAATTAAGTTTCTCATAGTATAAAGGATGTTTTAGTAAAAATAGTAAACGAGGTCCGATTTGCGAACGGACAGTTTTAATAAAACCATGTTAATAAGTTGGAGTTACTGGTGAAATAAGGAAATATGAAGAAACCGAATCGTTAGCTAAATAATGAAACAAAGGACGAAACTAATATAAAAATCAATGGAGGGGCAATTAGGTAATTTTGTAAACCAAAATTTAATAAAAACTTCATTCTTCCTCCTCCTTCTCGGCGCCCATGATTTCACAGAGAGAACTCTCCCTCTCCCCTAGCGATCTCATTCCAGGCGACGGCGATTCCACTTCTGGCAACCTACGTTCCTCCGATCGACTTCTGTTATTCACGTTTTCTCCTCCTTTCGCAACCCTAGGTACAAATCTATAGTTTTTGGACGTTAGCTCTCGATTTTTAGGTTGTTAAATGGTTAGGGTTTTGAATAGGATTTTGCGAAATAGCCGAGTTATGTTAGGAAATGTTAGATATAACCCTATTTATGATCAATGGGCATTATTGGATGAGATTATGAGTGTGGTTATCGTTTAGTTGAGAAATCGGATATTTGAAGCTTAGAAATCTCCATTAATGGAGGTTTTGGATTTGTGAGCGTGAATTGCTCGATGAAATTCCCGAGAGAGGTTATTTAGAATCTTAGGAAATTTTCTTTAGTTAGTAGTTTCGTTAGATTTTAAAGTTTCATTGTCTAGGCTCGATTTTAACAAAGGACTTCGTTAAATGCTATAGGAAGCAAAGCTCGGGACGAGGTGCTCGGCGGGCTAAAGACGACAGGTAAGTTTCTTGTGACTTGTTTGGCCGATTGGCCTACACCATATGATTATATGTTGGTTGAGGAAATTGGAGAATGTATGTTTTGTTGGGTAACTAGGTTGGGTAGTCAGTTTTAGTTAAGTATAGTATGTTTAAGTTCATTTTTGTTTATGCTTTGTTTATGTTTATAGCATTGCACATGTTCACGCATCATGTTTTTGAAAAGCAAGAAAAAGGAATTTCTATGCATGTTTTCATGAAAAGGAAAAAGGATAACGAAAAGGTATGAATGTATGTAATCTGGTCACGTCGGTGGCGGTGGTTCAGACATGGCTGCTTGGGGAGCATATTTTCCCCCTGGGTAGATACGAGGGGTTATCCAATCGTCGGATGTGCCGCTTCTATCTACTAAGAGTGAGGCCCCGGTGACGTATATGAAATGAAATGAAATGTATTGCGAAAAGGTAGGATGCATGTTTTAAGAACCGCATGCATAGCATTCACTTGCATTCACGTAGACTTACTGAGCCTTAAGCTCACTGTTTATTTCTATGGTGTAGGTGATATCGAAACAGGTGAGGACGACGTTCCTCCTCCTGAAGCATGAGTCCAATTGAAGAAGAATGGTCCCGGGAGTGTGCTGGCACAGTCGAGGTGTTTCATGACCCGTGGGGGACGTATGTAGGTATTTTGGGCTATTTTTGATAGAAAATGTTTAAAGAAAATATTTGTACAGATAGATCATTATAGGATGTTTGGATCTAGACTAGTTGATAGGTTTATGTTTTAAAGTTTTTAAACGTTTTGGAAACTTGTTTTGTAAATGTTTGGTAATAGGGATATGTTCGGTTTTTAAACATATCCATGTGGTTTGTTTTCGTGAAAACGTATTTCGTTTTAAAATACGTCTAGAGTCAGTTTTGAGTGAGATTATGGAGATGTATGGGTATCGGGTGGTTTGATGTTGAAATGTATAATTGAGATGTAAGTAGAGTTGTGTTAATGTGATTGTGGAATTGAGATTGAGTTAAATGTGTATGCAGGGAAAAAGGGTGAAGGAAGAAAGAAAGGAAAAGAAACAGGGAGGGAGCCGAGCTCTTTGGAAAAATTCATAAGAGCTTGGCGATCGATCTCCTCTTTGGGGCGATCGATCGCCCCTCCTTGCTTGGCGATCGCCTGGAGTGGCGATCGCCATGCGAAATGGTCGATCGCCGAAGGTCGATCGATCGCCTGTTTTGGGCGATCGATCGCCCCTCAGTTTTGTGAACTGGCGATCGATCGCCCGTTTTGGGCGATCGATCGCCCTTGCATTTTAGGGACGAAATCCCTCTTTTGCCCCTGTTTTTTCTGCTTCCTCTGTTTCATACATTCTTAAGTTTTAATTAAGTTTTCTTTTAATTGTTTTAAAGTTTTATTAAGCGGTTTTCAAAATAGATTTGAACGTTTTAACAACTTTGGTTTCCGCTCTAAATTCTGCTTAAATGCAATTAAAGTTATTATATTAAAATGAAAAATTTATACGGTAAAATTAGGATATGGGTAAGGGTCGCTACAGTTATGGTATCAGAGCCCTGGGGTTTTAAAAATGGTTCTGTAGACTGCTTGACTGCACAGCCACTACGCGGACATCATTCCTCAACTGTAAGTACGTTTTATTTTATTACTTTGTTTTTTAATTTCTTAGGATTATTTGTTTTAATTCTTATAGGAGTTAGAAAATGGTTCGAGGTAGAGATGCCCGGGATGATGCACTGGATAGGTTAACAGATTTGCTGGACCATCAGGCCCAGCACATGGACCGGCAAGCACAAAAAATCGAGAACCTAGTTTACCGGGAGAACCAAAGCGCCCAAGATTTAACAGTGCCTAATAATCAAGGTATGCAGAAGCTCCAAAGCCTACGGCCTCCAGTATTTGACGGCCGCTCATCGGATCCGACTGTTGCAGAAGAGTGGATCCGCACTATGGAGGATATGCTAGAGTATGCGGAGGTGGAGAATGGGAAGGTTGCTTTTGTCGCCTTTCACTTGGCATTGGATGCCTGTTCTTGGTGGGATTCGATTAAAGCTACTACAGACGTGACGATTATGACGTGGGATCGGTTTAAGACCATATTCTTCGACAAGTACTTTAGCCGCACTGTGAGAGTGGCTAAGAGGAATGAATTTACACAGCTGAAGCAAACGGGTTCAGTTGCGGATTATATAAGGAGGTTTGAGGCGTTATCTCGGTTTGTACTGCGTCTTGTTAGCGACAATGAAGATAAGGTGCACCAATTTATGGAAGGACTCAATCCAGAGATTCGGATGCATGTTATAGTATCAGGAATTATAGATGTACCTTATTATGACATTGCAGCTAGAGCTCTGGACTTCGAGGCTGCCAGGGCGACTTGTGTTAGACCAAGGGAGTCAGCTAAGGGCTTCTTTCGTGAGATCCAGCCTCAGTCATGGGACCGAGACTGGCAACACAGTGGGCAGCAACGGCCACAACAACAAAGGGGAAATAAGAGGCCCTACGATGGTGGGGGCGACCAGAGTAAAGAGAAACAAGTACAAGGGGCTACTCAAAAGCCTTTATGTCCGCAGTGCCAGAAGGAGCATTACGGTGAGTGTCGGACGGGTACCAACAGGTGTTATCGATGTGGGGAAGCTGAACACTATGTCATGAACTGCCCATTATGGAACCGAAATCAACCAGGCAGAGATAAACAAGGCAGAGATCAAATAAAGGTTGTGCCTAGGGTCTTTACTTTCATCGAGCCTGGCGACGTCGACGATGGGGCCCAACCTTTTCTAATTGCAGGTACTGTTTTAGTTACTTGTATGGTAATATGTATAATAATAATAAAATAGTAATAATATAGGCTTGAAAATAAGGAGGTAAGAGAATAGTAGGTGGGTAAAAAGGGTTGCTAGGCTAACCTCGACGAGAAGACAATAGGCTACAGGTATGAAAATAAAGACCATATAGAAATATAGTTATACATTAGTAAGATTAATTTGATTTAATCAACGGAGTTTGTGCACTTAAGGTTTAAGGTTTAGTAACAATTAGAGGAATACACCCTAAGAGATATGGCTTTTAAATAGGTAGAAACTGGGTATATTTGGCAACCCCTTGGAGTATTAGAATAAGACTAATCAAGAAAGATGGAAGTTTAGATATAAACTTATTGAAAAATACCCTAGATTGTTGAGATACCCGGAGTGTGTTTAAGTGAATAAGGGAGTACTGCCGAACTCGTACGTTGTGCATTCGCGTAAAGTTGAGAGCGTCTAGACGAAGATAGAATTCAAAAGTTCGGCTTGAGATAATTATAGAGAGGGTATGAGGAACAACTATTTACAGCCGAGATTTCGGAGGACGTGTTGGATTGATACAGCTTAAGCTAAGAATCACAAACATGAGGCTAGCCTTCGGGATGAAGGTAGGAGCATTAGTGTTCGAGGAATTAGATGGATAAACCTTGGCACAGAGATGTTTCTGACTTCCTTTGGATTATAGAAGAGTAAGGTCTGAGAAGTTGAGTAGAATTGGATTAAGGGCGTAAACTCATCTACAACAAGTTTCCAAACAAGAAGATCGTTGGATGAGTCATTACACGAGAGTCGAGTAGGATAATTAGAACCTGACTAGAAGAAGTGCGTGGTGGTGGACTAGTCAGTAAACTCGATATAGCCCTTGCGTGAAATTTGGAAAGAAGTGAAGGAGATTGTTGGATTAAATGAGAAGTTAAGATTGGAAGTTTAGATTAAAATTTGAAGTTTAGGTTGGGATTAAATGACCTGCAAATTTTGAAATAGCGATTTATAAAATAAAGAAGATGAGGATTTTCACGGAAACCATCTAAGTAGGCTTAGAAAGTAGGGTTAGAAATGAGGTTAAGTTGGCAAATTACAACGGTTTGACTCGTATTCGGCAAGTTGAGACCAATTAATGTGCAGGTGACTAAAATTAGAATGATTGGTTTAGAGCGCACCGATGACGTTTAGGACTTGACTGTGCTTGGAGTTAATAGAAAATTAAATTGGACAAATCAGCATAATGCAGATAATACGAAGAATTCAGTTAGGAGAATAACGAGGAAGTTTGTCAACATAGCCTAGAATAATGGGTGACGTTCATAGAATCTTATTTATAATGGAGTTAGAACCTTGGGTAAGTAGCGACTTTAGCTCCAGGTTGGACTCATTGAGACCAGGTGGTGTTGTAGTCATATGGTTGTGGAGTATAACAATGGGAACTTAGTTAAGAGACCCGCACCGAATTAGTCTCCAAAGGTCAACGGGTTGCCTAAGGAGATAGGTGACCAGAAAAATCCTGTTGGTGATATAGTTGTGTGAGATCGTTACTAGAGGGAATGTAGAAATTAGAGTCGGCATGCGTTTCGACTACAGATAGAGTCAATGAGATTACGGAGAAGTTTGAGTAAATCAATTGGAAATTTAAAATTTGATTTTGATCAATACTTGAGAAGAGATATGCACAGTCCAATTGAGAGTAGGAAATGCGAATTTAGGGTTGATAATGGAAAAGTATGGTCGGAAGTTTTGATTTAAAACCATGAAGATTGATCATAAATATATATGGAATTGAAGTCCTTACTTGGGAAATTCAAAGGGCTATAAGCTAAATCAAATTTTGAGGACAAAATTTTAAATAAGGTAGATGGAATGTAATACCCGGCTTTATGGGATTTTGTAATTTCAATATATAATGGTATTTTCGTAAATATGACAATTTATGTCTGTTTTGCAAAAAGAGAGCTTCATTAGAATCCTAATTATTAATAGGGATTTTAAGAAAATTTCGAGAATTTTAGGAATTATAACGCTAATTTATAAGAATTAAGTTTCTCATAGTATAAAGGACGTTTTAGTAAAAATAGTAAACGAGGTCCGATTTGTGAACGGACAGTTTTAATAAAACCCTGCTAATTAGTTGGAGTTACTCGTGAAATAAGGAAATATGAAAAAACCGAATCGTTAGCTAAATAACGAAACAAAGGACGAAACTAATATAAAAATCAATGGAAGGGCAATTAGGTAATTTTGTAAATCAGAATTTAATAAAAACTTCATCCTTCCTCCTCCTTCTCGGCGCCCACGATTTCACAGAGAGAACTCTCCCTCTCCCCTGGCGATCTCATTCCAGGCGACGCGATTCCACTTCTGGCAACCAACGTTCCTCCGATCGACTTGTTCTTCACGTTTTCTCCTCCTTTCGAAACCCTAGGTACAAATCTATAGTTTTTGGACGTTAGCTCTTGATTTTTAGGTTGTTAAATGGTTAGGGTTTTGATTAGGGTTTTGCGAAATAGCCGAGTTATGTTAGCAAATGTTAGATATAACCCTATTTATGATCAATGGGCATTATTGGATGAGATTATGAGTGTGGTTATATTTTAGTTGAGAAATCGGATATTTGGAGCTTAGAAATCTCCATTAATGGAGGTTTAGGATTTGTGAGCATGAATTGCTCGATAAAATGCCCGAGAGAGGTTATTTAGAATCTTAGGAAATTTCCTTTAGTTAGGAATTTAGTTAGATTTTAAAGTTTCATTGTCTAGGCTTGATTTTAACAAAGGACTTCGTTAAATACTATAGGAAGAAAAGCTCGGCACGAGGTGCTTGGCGGGCTAAAGACGACAAGTAAGTTTCTCGTGACTTGTTTGGCCGATTGGCCTACACCATATGATTATATGTTGGTTGAGGAAATTGAAGAATGTATGTTTTGTTGGGTAACTAGGTTGGGTAGTCAGTTTTAGTTAAGTGTAGTTTGTTTAAGTTCATTGTTTGTTTATGCTTTGTTTATGTTTATAGCATTGCACATGTTCACGCATCATATTTTTGAAAAGCACAAAAAACGAATTTTTATGCATGTTTTCATGAAAAGGAGAAGGATAACGAAAATGTATGAATGTATGTAATCTGGTCATGTCGGTGGCGGTGTTTCAGACATGGCTACTTGGGGAGCATGTTTTCCCCCTAGGTAGATACGAGGGCCTATCCAATCGCCGGATGTGCCGCTTCTATCTACTGAGAGTGAGGCCCCGGTGACGTATATGAAATGAAATGAAATGTATAGCGAAAAGGTAGGATGCATGTTTTAAGAACCGCATGCATAGCATTCACTTGCATTCACGTAGACTTACTGAGCCTTAAGCTCACTGTTTATTTCTATAGTGTAGGTGATATCGAAACAGGTGAGGACGACGTTCCTCCTCCTGAAGCATGAGTCCAGTTGAAAAAGAATGGTCCCGGGAGTGTGCTGGCACAGTCGAGGTGTTTCATGACCCGTGGGGGACGTATGTAGGTATTTTGGGCTATTTTGGATAGAAAATGTTTAAAGAAAATATTTATACAAATAGAACATTATAGGATGTTTGGATCTGGACTAGTTGATAGGTTTATGTTTTGAAGTTTTTAAACGTTTTAAAAACTTGTTTTGTAAATGTTTGGTAATAGGGATATGTTCGGTTTTTAAACATATCCATGTGGTTCGTTTTCGTGAAAACATATTTCGTTTTAAAATACCTCTAGAGTCGGTTTTGAGTGAGATTATGGAGATGTATGGGTATCGGGTGGTTTGATGTTGAAATGTATAATTGAGATGTAAGTAGAGTTGTGTTAATGTGATTGTGGAATTGAGATTGAGTTAAATGTGTATGCAGGGAAAAAGGGTGAAGGAAGAAAGAAAGGAAAAGAAACAGGGAGGGAGCCGAGCTCTCTGGAAAAATTCCAGAGTGCTTGGCGATCGATCGCCTCTTTGGGGCGATCGATCGCCCCTCCTTGCTTGGCGATCGCCTGGAGTGGCGATCCCCAGGCGAAATGGTCGATCGCCGAAGGGCGATCGATCGCCTGTTTTGGGCGATCGATCGCCCCTCGGCTTTGTGAGCTGGCGATCGATCGCCCGTTTTGGGCGATCGATCGCCCCTGCATTTTAGGGACGAAATCCCTCTTTTGCCCCTGTTTTGTCTGTTTCCTTTGTTTCATATATTTTGAAGTTTTAATTAAGTTTTCTTTTAATTGTTTTAAAGTTTTATTAAGCGGTTTTCAAAAATAGATTCGAACGTTTTAACAACTTTGGTTTCCGCTCTAAATTCTGCTTAAATGCAATTAAAGTTATTATATTAAAATGAAAAATTTATATGGTAAAATTAGGATACGGGTAAGGGTCGCTACAACACTCATCATCTTTCTCAGTGCATCCAGGCAACACCAAGATATACCGAGACTTGAAGGTGCACTATTGGTGGCCCAACATGAAACGAGAGGTAGCCAGCTATGTACAGTCATGCCTAGTTTGCCAACGAGTGAAGGCAGAACACCAATGGCCAGGTGGGACATTATAGTCTTTACCGATTCCATAGTGAAAATGGGAACAAATTTCAATGGATTTCGTAGTTGGCTTACCAAGGTAAACCAAAAGTCACAATAGTATATGGGTCGTGGTGGACAGATTGACTAAGACGGCCAATTTCTTGCCTGTTAAAATGACGTATATGATGGACCAGTTTGACGAATTATATGTCTAGAAGATCATTAGGTTGCGTGGGATTTCGGTATCAATTGTTTTGGACCGGGATTCCAAGTTTACTTCAAGGTTTTGGAGAAGTTTGCAAGACTCTATGGGTACGAAATTAACGTTTAGTACTGCGTTTCATCCTTGAACAGATGGATAATTTGAGTGAACAATTAAGATACTTGAGGATATGTTGTGAGCATGCGTGCTAGAACCTCAAGTGTCATGGAACCGATATTTACCGTTGGTTGAGTTTGCTTACAATAACAGCTACCAGTCACCAATTGGTATGGCTCCGTACGAAGTATTGTATGGTAGAAAGTGCAGGTCGCCACTATATTAGGACGAAGTGGCCGAAGTAAAACTGATTGGTCCAGAGATTCTGCAACAGCTATCTGAAAAAGTTGCTGTTATTAGACAAAGGATGGAAACTACGCAGAGCCGACAAAGGAGCTATGCAGATCAAAGAAAGAGAGATCTAGAATTTGTGAAAGGAGATGAAGTGTTTCTAAAGATTTTGCTGTTTAAGGGCGTAGTACGGTTCGGTAAGAGAGGAAAGTTGAATTAACAGTTCGTCGGACCGTTTCCAATAACAGAAAAGATAGGAGCTACTGCGTACAAGTTACAATTACCATAATCCATGGAAGGAGTACATAACATTTTCCATGTGTCGATGTTGCGTAAGTGCGTGCGAGACCCAACGCATGTAGTAGAACCGGTTAATCTTGAAGTTCAGCCGACGTTGACTTATGAGGAGAAACCGGTGTAGATTCTGGAGTCTGCAGTGAAGGTCCTACGCAACAAGATGATCCTTCTAGTGAAGGTGCTATGGAGAAATCATAACGTAGAGGAAGCCACGTGGGAGCGACAACAGGACATGATGGAAAAATATCAATAAATTGTTCAGGTACACAATTTTGAGGACAAAATTTCTATTAAGGAAGGTAGGATGTAACGCTCGGGATTTTCAAGATTTCCACTTATTAGCGTTATGCTCGTAAATGGAGAAATTTAAGGTCATTTCATGAGCGGAAAATTTTATTAGGACCCTAAGAATTAATAGGGATATTTAGTGAAAAAAGGAAATTTTGGAGAATCCAAATCGACAGGCTAAATAACGAATTAGTTAGAGAATTAGGTGGAGGGGCAAAATGGTAATTAGGTAGGTTAAATTTATAAAAAACACAAACAACCACCCCCCCCCCCCCCCCCCACAATTTCACTCTGCAGAAACAAAACCTGCCCCCCCCCCCCCCCCCCCCCCCGCCTTTTGGCAATTTTCCCTTCTTCCTTCGATGTTTCTTCATCGACCGCCGATTCCTCTCCTCCACGATCGATTTCCTCTTCTAATTCCTTCCAAGATCAAAGCTCTAGGTGAGATACGAGTATTCTAGACATTAGTTTATGGTTTTTAGGGTTGACAATAGTTTAGGTTTTGATTTAGGGTTTTGAAACTTATAGGTTTATGTTAGAAATTGATAGTTTTGCTATATTAATGGCTATTAATGGTGAGTTTATGATTATTGTTGGTAGTTAGATTGGAAAATTGATTATTGGGTTCAATTTTGGTGGTTGAAGGATGTAAATGTCATTAATGCTTAGTAAAAGAAATTATGAGCTCAAGGTGCTCGGTGAAAGGCCTGAATGATGTAAACTAAAGTTCTAGGAAATTTGCCTTAGCTAGGAGTTTCGTTTAGTTTTGGAATTTGGTTGTTTAGGAACGATTCTGATGACGAATTGTGAAATGTCTTAGGTGAACCAAGCTTAAGGAAGGTGCTCGGCTTGCTAAGGACGCCAGGAAAGTGTGTGTTAGGTTTTCGGCCCATAAGGCCCTACATTATAATGACGCTAGGATAATTGTGTTTGATTGTGGGGTTTTGATGAGTCATGTAACTTAGGACGCTAGCTATTTGTCATGTTCTAAGTTTGTTTGAGTGTTACATATGCTAATGAATTGTTATAGAATTGTTATTGTCGAATGGTAATTGTCTTAAGTGCATATTCTCTCATGCATCATGTTTTCTTCCAATGGCATATGAAATGTTTTTACATGCATGTTTTCAAGTAAAAGAAGTAAAGAATATGAAATGTATGTAATGGTTAAGTGTGGGTAACGTAGGAGTAGGGCACGGTCATGGCAACTCATGGGGCAAGTTATGTGGTCTACGGGGTAGACGGGGTGGTGCCTGTGCCTACTCTGCATGGAATCCCTCTTATTCCCATGTTATGTAACGTTAAGTAAATGAAATGAACATGTTTTTACAAGATCATGCATTCATGTATATGTTTATGTTTAGTGCACTCCTTACTAAGCATTAGGCTTATCGTTTAAATCATATAATGTAGGTTGTGATGAAGTTAAAGGTGAGGAACCTTCTCTTGATGTCAACGAATAGGGCGGTCGATAGACGGTGCTTGTGGCAGTCGATGGTGGTGCTAGCATGACTTATTTTGACCCGTGGGTGTGCTCCGAGCTTTTTTAGGTGAAGTATATAAAGGTACTAGGGATAGATGTGAATAATGTCTATATTTTTTTACGATTAGTCGCTTGGAGTTATTGCCTTTTGGATGGATTTAGGAATGGGTTTACCCTGAAGACGTTTTTATAAGGTTTCCGCTATGTTTTGATATGGATGAAATGCATTAGGTATTGGATTTGATTTGATGATTTGAGTATCGAGAATTGCAAGTAAATGGGTGTATTTTAGGTGGAAAGATATCAGGATGATTTAAGGATTTTGTATGATTGAGGTTGTAGGTAAAAAGGGTGGAGAAAAATGGAAAAGGAAAGGAGAAAGAAGGGGGAGGAGCGATGGGCACTCGGTGTACGCGCTGCCCTACTCAGTCGATCGATTGGCACTGTAGGGCACAATCGATCGGCGCTGTAGAGCACGATCGATCGGCGAAGTCTTCCACCCCAGATGCTCGACAGAGCATTAGCCGATCGATCGGCGCTTAATGGCCGATCGAAATACAAAGTTTTCGCTTATGTGGGCGTTCAACAGAGCATTAGCCGATCGATCGGTGCTTGATGGCCGATTAATCGGCCAAGTGTATGTAGCAAACGTTCTGGCACCTGAGAGGGTCCCGATCGATCGACTGCAGGGTTGATCGATCGGCTCTCGCGGAGAGCAAGGTGGCGTGGTGCGCACGAGGAGCGTGTCAGGGACACGGCGGGGCGCGGTGCGTGTGGTAAACGCACGGCAGGCGCGCGATGTGCCCGGGGAGCGCGCGGTTGGTGCATGGTGGGCGCGCTGTGGGTGCATAGCGGGTGTGCCAGGCGTGCGGTGCGTGGCGAGCGTAGAGTAGGCGTGCTGTGGGCGCGCAGTGCGTGTGTCGTGATCGCGCTGCAAGCACGCGAGGTCTGCGGCAGGCACGTGGCGAGCGCGCGGTTGGCAAGTGGTGGTTGCGTGTGTGCCAGATGCGCGAGCGGCGAGCACGCAGTAGGCGCATGGTAGGCGCGCTGTGGGCGCGGCATATCGTGGTGCGTGTGCTATGGGCGCACTGTGGGTGCTCGACGAGGTGTCCGCGATAGGCGCGCAGTAAGCATGCGGCGTGACGCGGTGCACAATATGTACGATGCACGGGGTAGGCGTGTTGTGGCGCGCGGTGAGGTCTACCTGATGGCGCGTGGCAGAAGCAAGAGGCGCGTGTGGTGCACGCGACACGGGCACGCAGGGCACAAGCCATGGGCGCCCAGTGAGAGCGCGGCTAGCGTACAAGGTGCGAGAGGGGCGCGCGCCCCAAAGGTTGCGCGCACCCCAAAGGTTGGGCGGGCCCCATGCTCATGTCCTTCATGTTTTCTTTGGGTCCCACATCCTAAGTATTGTTTTCTGACCCTAAACGAGTCATTTTACGTACGTTTTAAGTTAGGCTTTAAACGTTGATAGAAGAGGATCGATTGTCCAAGTCCGTTCTCTAAAGTGTTCAGGAGAAAAACGAAAAATTTTATGTCAATGAACGATGATTAAGTTAAGAGTATTTCACAGCAAGTCTGTGGCGGCCCTAACGGGATTGGGGTCGCTACAATCGTCTACTTTGACAACATGTTGGTGTACAACTTATACCTTCCACAACACCTAAACAACCTTAGTTTCCTATTTCAAACGCTTAGGAATGACAAGATATTCGGTAATCTTAAAAAGTGTTTTTTGACCCAAGATAAAGTTTACTTCCTAAGATTAATTATTTTCAAGAATGGATGGAAGCTGACAAAGAAAAGATCGAGGCCATAAAGGACTGGCCTACCCTTGTAGGAGCAACGGATGTACATAGCTTTCACCGACTGACCTCATTTTATAAGCGGTTCATTAAGGGATTGAGTACCATCATTGCCCCCTCATAGATTGCACCAAAAAGAGTCAAGAATTTCAATGGATCCCGACTTGTCAGCAAAATTTTGAGCTGATAAAGGAAAAGTTATGAAACTCGCCTATTTTAGCACTTCCAGACTTCAAAAAGGTTTTTGATGTCGAGAGTGATGCGTCGTGAGTTGGCATCGGGGCAGTCCTTATGAAAGAAGGAAGACCACTTGCCTTTTTTAGTGAGAAGCTCAAAGGAGCTGCCCTGAACCATTCCACATATGACAAAGAATTCTAGTCGTCATACGGGCCCTAGAGCATTAGGAACACTATCTATTGTCTAAGAACTTTATTATACATACTGATCATCAAGCTTTGAAGCATATCAAAAGTCAGCATAAATTATACAAGAGACATGCGACATGGGTGGAATTTTTTGAAAGATTTCTTTATACCCTTGAATATGTTAAAGGAGAAAACAATGTAGTCGCCGATGCACTGTCTAGAAAATGCATCATTCTAACCGAACGAGGAACTAAGTTCTTTGGATTTGAATGGATCAAGGATAGCTATGAATTAGATGAAGACTTTGGGTGTGACGACCCCAAATCCCGTAAGGCCGCCACAGACTTACTGTGACGTACTCTTAACTTATCCATTTTTTGTAACACCCGACATTTCCGTTCATGTAATTGTCCCTAAAATTCGTTTGAATGAAATAAATTCTCTATAAATTCAATGAATATTTTATTAGAATTTGGACGCTGAGAATTTAAGAGTTTAAAGAAGATAGAGCGAAAAGAGGGAGTTAAAACGTACGAGTTTTAGGCGGAAATCAAATCAAAATAACGGAACTTAGCCAAGAAGAAACCCCTAAAACTTACAACCAAACACTCCCTCCCTCCCTCTCTTTCTCTCTCTCTCTCTCTCTCTCTCTCTCTCTCTCTCTCTCTCTCTCTCTCTCTCTCTCAATCTCCCTCTCTCTCTCTCTCCACGTTAAACACTCAGCAGATGCATTTTCCTCCTCCCTCATTTTTTATTTTCTTCTTCTCTACATCTTTTCCTCCAGGTGACACCGAGCTCCCTTACACCGACGATCATTTTCAGCGATGCCAACCTCCATATCTTCCAATTTCTTCGTAAAGGGTAAGCCTCTACGTTAGTTGATGAGTTTAGGCTAATTATACGTTAGTTTTGTTGAAGATTTTTTTGGGCTAGGGTTTTGGAAATTAGTTGAATTTGTACTAAAGCATGTTAGGACGTTGTTTAAGGGTTTGAATTGATAAACTAAAGGAAAACTAAGCACATTCGATGAAAAATGGATTTTTGGCTTAAAATCGGCACTAACAGGACACCTACGAATTTTGGAATACTGCCATTATTTCCGGTTTGCTTTTTATAAATTGGCAATTCCATGTTAATCTAGACGTAATAAGCTTTCCGAAACATGTTGAATCATAAAAAATGGATAAGAATCGAGGAAGTTACGACCGTTTGAAAATTGGACCTAGAACGGTGGTGAAAATCTGATCTTTCGGTTTGTGTCATCGAATTTTTCCTAATGTGAAATAGGTTTAAGCTATTTTAATTGAGTGTGGATTCGTTTTGCTTAGTTTATTAGTTAGCGCCTATGTAATGTGGATAATGGTTCGATTATGTGTATTATAGGTTCGTGAAACACCAAGGAGAAACGTTCAAGGTTGTGAAACTCTACGGACCTCAAGTAAGTTCGTATGCATGTGTTTGGCCCTTAAGGCCTACATCACAGAGGTACTAGGTTTTTGTGTTTTACGGGGTTTGTTGATGAGTAGATAGGCTGTAGCACATGTCTTAGGTTAAGAATGTTTGTTTATGAAATTGTCTCGATGAACTGTCTATTTTATGCTTCGAGGACTTGTCTTTTTGTTATGTTATGTTTTATGCACAATGTATGATCATGCATCACGTTTTTCAATAAAGTCATGGAAAACATCTTATACACATGTTTTAAAGTAAAAAAGATAAAAAAATGTAAATGTAAAGTACGGTTAAGCGTTGGACGAGGTTTGGCATATGTTTTGTCCTTCTCTAGGACTATGTTAAAAACTGTCCTCGCCGCGGACAATATGTTATTTCATCCCTCTCTGGGACATGGCAAAATTACTAATACATGTCATGTACATAATATTTCCCACTCCCCTATAAGCCCCACTTATACCAATATGTTCACTTCAACATAAATGTAAAGTATGTTCATGTTTTGAAACGTTCATACATAGCACGTGCATGTGATTGCATTAGATGACCTTACTTAGTTTTAGACTTATTAGTTGAACTCTATGATATAGGTACGGATGATACGGATGAGGACTCAGAGCCTCAGGCCGATGCATAGGCACGGTTGGCGGGACAAGCTTGCGGAGTTGGTTGCGGCAGTCAGACAAAGTTTGACCCGTGGTGAAGTCTCGAGGTCTACGTTGTGTATATGAAGCCTTTTTGGATTTAGGTGAAGTTTATGTGTATATGTCTTGAGTCTTTTGGGAATGTGTAGATAGTTTAAGATTTGAAAGTATTTTGATGATGTTTTGGGATTTCCTTTTTAGCTTAAGGATTTGTCCATTATTTAGAGTGCACTATGCATTTTGTTTGTAGAATGTCCGTTGCGTGTTTTCTAGTTGGTGTTATGACTTGTGTTATGGAAGGTATGTTTATGGAGTATGTTTTGTCGGACTCTCGAAGCATTTTATGTTTGGAGAGGCTTGGGAAGAGTTTAGAGAAACTATAAAGTGTTTGTAAGTGAAGGAAAAGAAGTAATAGGCGTATAAGGTAGACATTCTGCCTTAGAAGTGTCGATCGACACCCTCAAGTGTCGATTGACACCCTCAAGTGTCGACCAAACTTGAGAGGTGTCGACCACCAGAGTCGACCTATGGAAACAGAGAAGAAAGAGGTGTCGACTTGGTTGTAGGGGTGTCGACCAGTTTAATGTAAAAACCGATAGAGGTGTCGACCTATGTGTACAGGTATCGACCCCTCCTGGCAGGTGTCGACCCCGAAAACCGATCTGAAGAAAACAGAGAGAAACCAAGTGTCGATTTGTGTATGTAGGTGTCGACTGGTTAGTGTAAAAGCTGTTAGAGGTGTTGACCCTGAATGTTGACCGCTGGAATAAGAGACAAACAAAGTGTCGGCTGGTCTTAACAAGTGTCGACCGGCAGACACTCTTTTTTATTTGGTTGTTTTCCATAAGTTATGATTTCGACCATAACGCAATCCTACCCCTAAAGAGTCTCTTAAACATATTTTCTAAGGATTTCTAAAGTATTTCAAAGTCCTGAATTCGATTTCAAATTTTAAGGAAAAGTTGAAAAAAAAATTCACGCTGAAAACGTCTTACGTAAAGTGAAAGTCATGTCAAGTCCTGTGACGACGTACAGGTTGTTACATTTTTCCCCTTAACACCTTAAAGAACAGACTTGGACACTCGATCCTCTTTTATCAACACTTAAAGCCTAACTTAAAACGTACTTAAAATGACTCGTTTAGGGTCAGAAAAAATCGCATTAAAACATGGGACCCCAAAAAAACGTAAAGGGCAAATGCATGTGGAGCTCCCAAACCATCGACTCGCGCCCCTCACGCACCCTGCGTGCCCACGGCACGCCCGGGCACATTGCGCGCGCACCGCGCGCCCACCGCGCGCCCACCGCATGCCATAGCGCGCCTACCCTGTGCACCGTACGCACCGCGTCGTGCACACTGCGCATCACCGCGCGCCTGGCACACGCACCGCGCCCCTGGCACACGCACATGCGCACCTATCGCGCGCCATGCGCCTGGCACCCACAGCACGCCTACCGTCCGCGCCCTGCGCGCTACACAAGCCTAGCACCCCACGAGAACCAATCAATTGGCCCCTCAGCTGATCGATCAGCACACTCTCGGGTGCTAGATCGCTTCTTCACTCCTTTGGCCGATCGATCGGCCAATGAGCGCCGATCGATCGGCCAATGAGCGCCGATCGATCGGCGCACGTTCTGTTGAACGCCGCACTTCTCCTACATTCAGCCGATCGATCGGCCACTAGGCACCGATCGATCGGCACTCGTTCTGCCGTGCGCCTGGGGAAGGAAATTTAGCCGATCGATCACACCTTGCAGAGCTGATCGATTGGCTGAGCAGGGCTGCGCGCACACTGCTCGCGCCTACTGCTCGCCCAACGCAGCTCCTCCTCCCTTTTCTCCTTTTCCTTGCTTTTCTCCAATTTTTCACCTTCAAAACTTCAACCAATACATACATATCCTCAATTCACCCATCTATCTCCACCTAGTGTACCATACATATACATTTTACGAGCCAACGTACTCAAATCATCAAATTCAACATGATACCTAATCCATTTCACCAACATAAAATATGCAGCGAAATTTATAAAAACGTCTTAAGGGTAAACTCATTCATAAAACTACCCAAAACGATAATATCTCCAAGCTACCTACTAATTATCCAAAATAGACATCCATTTACAACTAGCCCTAATACCTCTACATACGTGCACCCAAAAAGCTCGGAGCACACCCACGGGTCAAAATAGCCATGCAAGCACTACCCAAGCCCGCCACGAGCACCGTCCTTCGACCGCCCTATACATTGACTTCAGGAGGATGTTCCTCACCTTCAATTTCGTCGCCTACATCATACGATTTAAACGATAAGCTTAATTCTTAGTAAGGAGTGAACTAAATATAAACATACACATGAATACATGACTTTCGTAAACACATGTTCAATTTCGTCACCTACATCATACGATTTACCTCAAACTGCTAGGAGTAAGGACTGTATCATGGTAATAGTCGACCGCTTTTCTACGATGGCGCACTTTATCGCATGTTCCAAAGCTGATGACTCTGCCTTGGTCGCCCATCTATTCTTGAAGGAGATTGTTCGGTTACATGGAATACCACACTCCATACATAACGACCCCTTTTCCCAGCAAGATATTGTCTGCTCTGGGGATTGGGCCGTAACCCAATATCCTCCCCTCACGGCTTTGTTTGGCGAGGAATTCCGAGTCGGTCATCTAACCTGGTACTACTCTCGCCGAAGCACTTATAACTTCGGAGTTCTTATGGGATCCGTTTCCAGTTGTGCTCCAAAATGCGTCTTGCTATCTTAGGAGGGTCTCTTTACATATGTTTCATTTCCACATACTTCCCCAAGCGATGTGGGATTGTGACGACCCCCTTTTTACAACCTGTCACCTTTCGGTTCGCCCGCGCAGACGTACTGGCATCTGGGTTCCGGTTCGTGCAGCCATCGTACACATACTTACACATCCGGGTCATCACAATCACCCCCCCTCGGGGGCCCAACGTCCTCGTTGGCCACATTTCCGGTTGGGTACAGGCTCTGATACCATTTGTAACGACCCCTTTTCCCAGCAAGATATTGTCTGCTCTGGGGATTGGGCCGTAGCCCAATATCCTCCCCTCACGGCTTTGTTTGGCGAGGACTTCCCAGTCGGTCACCCAACCTGGTACCACTCTCGCCGAAGCACTTTTAACTTCGGAGTTCTTATGGGATCCGTTGCCAATTGTGCTCCAAAACGCATCTTGCTATCTTGGGAGGGTCTCTTTACATATGTTTCATTTCCACATACTTCCTCAAGCGACGTGGGATTGTGACGACCCCCTTTTTACGACCTGTCACTTTTCGGTTCACCCGCGCAGATGTACCGCCATCTGGGTTCTGATTCGTGCAGCCATCGTACACATACTTACACATCCGGGTCATCACACCATAGTATCAGATAGAGACACTAAGTTCTTAAGCACCTTTTTGACAACATTGTGAAAGAGGTTAGGAACTAAGCTTTGTTATACTGCGTCTTTCCATTCCCAAACAAATGGATAAACTCATGTGGTTAATCGGACCTTAGGTACTCTTTTACGTAGCATTCTGGAAAAAAAATTGACCGATTGAGATATATTACTACCACAATTAGAATTCTACTACAAGCGGAGTGTTCATTCCAAGACTCGTCAAATACACTTTGAGGTGGTTTACGGATTCAACCTCTCAACTCTGCTAGAACTTGTGCTCCTTCCTACTCAGAAGCTTGTAAACCCGTTGGGAACAGACAAAGCGACCAAAATTAAGAGACTACATGAAACAGTGCATAAGGCTATAGAAAAGAGTAATGAAGGATACGCCAGGCAAGCCAATAAGGCTCGTAAGGAGGTTATATTTAATGAAGAAGATTTGGTTTGGCTACACTTGCGGAAGGAACAATTTCCAATTAAGAGGCAATCTAAGCTACTTCCTAGAGCCGATGGCCCTTTTAAGGTGTTAGAATGTGTTAACAACAACGACTATAAGTTAGAACTGCCTGGAGGTTATGGAGTGTCAGCCACATTTATTGTCCAGAATCTATCACCGTACACTGGTGATGAACTTGATGATAAGGAGGCCGAATCAATGGATTTGAGGTCAAATCCTTAACCAACCAGAGAGAATGACATGCTTCAAAGGCTAATCACTCGATCGCAAACAAAGGCCTGTTCTTTACTTAATCTTTTTACTCACGAGTTCACTTCTTTTGCAGGTGAGGATTTGTTTGATGATTTACAGTGGGAGTCTAACTCAGGGGACATGGCTCAACCTCCACACATTCTGACTTGGGATGCACGGTTGGAAACGACTCAAGTTCAAGAGGGAATTTGTCTTCCCGAAAACAAGACAGTGTAACCAACTATCTTGTATTTTGTTGTCAAACATTAGCCTTCTTATATTGTTGGGCAAACATTAGCCTTTATTATTATTTGCATGCATGCATTAGTTATTAAGACTAGATATATGCTAGGCTAGACGGTGGTTCAAATTTGGTTTTGCATCAAAGAAGTTGTGCTTGCATGGAGGAGCAACAACGGACTTAGAAGAATGGAAGCAGCCGAGGTAAACATTTGTGCTTCTATCCTCTCCATGAAGTGTGTTTCCTCTAAGGTCGACCGCTACTATTTTGGGCCAAGAAAGGACTAATTTCCAGAGTGCACAACTCCTTCAAGGAGACATCAATAAAGTTGAAATTGTAACACAAACTCACTCTGGATGTGCTGGAACTACCCTCCATATATTAGATGTTAGCTTGTTGGAAATGAAAAGTTATGGAGGAAAAAGTGTGCGTTGGTTCAGATAGTGATAAAACAGACCTTCTCGTTTTTGCTCTCTTTTGAGGGAAAGCACATTCACTCGCGAGGATGAGAGCTTTGTGCACCATTGCTGGATGTTCTACCTTCAAGAGAGAGGTAGAGAAGGGGCAATAAGAAGGTATTCACTATACTCACAAAGATGGACACCGAAAAACACTCACCAGTCGCCGAATATAACTCACCGAGAAAAGGTAACGACTTGAGGCTCGAAGCTTCAAGGTTGAGAGAAGATTTAAGTAGGTTTTGTAATGCCCCCGTTTGATTTCCGAAACTCGGGTAGTTATACGTTCTCTCTGATACCACAATTGTAGCGACCCCGGCCCTCTCCGGCCACCGGAATGCCACCAAACTCGACTTTCCAATCATTAAACGAATACTAAATCACGTTTCGATAAAACTTCGACTCGGTTTTTGAGTTTTTCAAACACTTGAAAATATGAGGAAAACGTTCGTAAAATACGCACAAAAGGCGTCAAAAAAGATCGGGTTAAAACGTATTTGAAAATGAAAAAAATTTAAAAAAAAAATCAACTTGAGCCAGTAGGGGCACCGCGTGCGCGCTCGGTGTGTGCGTCGCCAAGACAGCGCGCACCGCACGCGCATGCAGCGCGAGCAAGGGGCGATCGATCGGCAACCCCTCTGCTGAACGCCTGTTTCACCCGAACGCTCGCCGATCGATCAGCGCTGGGCGCTACGTGCCCCAGCAGTGTTCCACGTCGTCTGCTGTGCGCGCCCACCCCACCTGTGTGCCCCACCTGCTCCAACAGCGCGCCTGCAGCCTGCACCCCTGCGCCTACTTCGACCCTTTATCACTTTTCTTCAACTTTCTCCACATCCTACACCACCATTTAACTTATAAACATACCCAAACCATCTTCCAATATTTTCCACCCCTCGACACACTAAAACCCCAAAAACACGGTGTCGCGACCCTAACACTGTACCCTTATTTTTCCGTATTATTTTTTTTTCCCTTTTACTATCCTTGTATCCTTCGTAACGTTTGAGCGGAATTTAAATCGTAGACTAAATTGTTAAAACCCTTTGAAAATTATTCTTAAAACCACTTACAAAACTTAAAACAAAACTTAAAACAATTGAAATAAAACTTAAAACAATTAAAACTAACAAAACAATCGGCAAACAAATTGAGGGCAAAAAGGACAATTGTCCCAAAATGTAAGGGGCGATCGATCGGCTGCCCAAAAATGAAGGGGGGCGATCGATCGCCCCCACATTAGGCAATCGATCGTCCACGATCGATCGCCACACTCTCTGGAATTTCCAGAGAGTGGCGATCACCATTGCCGATCGATCCCCACTTTGGGCGATCGATCGATAATCTCCCTAGAATCCATTTTTTTTCCAAGGAGCTCGCCTCCCATTTCCCTTTTCTTTCCTCCTCCATCCCTGCACTATTTTCTTACCACATATACTCCAACAAACACAATAACCTCATAACATAAACTCATTCATAACCTCATCCATTTCACACTTCGCCAATCACCCAAAATAAACGACTCAAAACGTAACCTAAAACCCAATTAACTCGAGATAAGCTCAACGAAATCCAACTGCGTTGATCCGTTTAAAAACTAAACAACTCAACCTGTTTTAAATCACCAAACAGTTTCCAATATATTTCCAATAAAAGACTTTCCAAAGGTAGTTTATAAAATAGATTTCCCAAACATCAAAACATAAATCTATCAACTAACCAGATTCCAAGCACCCTAATATATTCAATCTATACAATTTCTTCTACGACCTAACTATCGTGTCCCCAAAATACTTACTTACATCCCCACGGGTCAAAAGGCGCATCGACTGCCCAGCACACTCCCACGGGCCATCCTCCTTCAACTGCATCATTCCTCGGGTGGAGGGATCTCGTGCTCACCTATATCAAGATCACCTACACCATATAGACAATCTATGAGCTAAAGGCTCAGCAAGTTTCGTAAATGCAAATGCATACTGTGCATATGAGTTCGTAAATCATGCAACATTTTCTTATCATTACATAGGTTGTCACCGAGATCTCAACCCGCTAAATGGAGAGGGCACGTCCGGCGGTTGGACAACCCTTTCCACCTACCGGAGGTGGGTACATGCTTACATACGTACAGCCATGCCTGAACCCCACCTCGCATGACCATATAACATTCATGGGTTCTTATTAGATGCGGTATTGTGATCGACCCTTCTCAGCCTTCACAATAGGTCAATAGCCCCCTTTCAGGCCACATCACCAATTTCTTTAAAACATAGTGCAGAAATTCATTTTCTATGCATAATTGAAAAGACGTGATGCATGAACAATTTATAACGTAATATAAACATACAACATACGTACCATCGAGACAATAAAAGCAATTAAAAGTATATCCTATAAAAGAACTAATCCTAACTACCCAACCAAAGCGTTTAAACAAACAAATCCACAATAATCCTCGACGCGACCTCGATATACAGTGTAGGCCAATCGGCCAGAGTAAGTCACGAAAACTTACCTCGTGCGCGTTAAACTTCAAGCTCCGTCCACGAGCATTGTTCACCTAAGCAATTCACAACAATTATCCGTAAAACGCGTTTGAACCATTAACGTCCAAATTAACGAAATCCTTCACTAAGGAAATTTCTAAAATTCAACTTAACTAATCGAGGCATTTTAACAACAATTAACGCTCGATACCTCGGAATCACCATTAACGAGTTTTTTCAAAAACCCTAAAATTTCTCTAATCCTAAAATTTCTCATGAATCCATTTAACTTCGTCCAATAACGCTCGATACTTCCATTACATTTACAACTACGGTAAACCTATCGATTTCAAACCCTAAATCACGTTTTTAACGAAACCCTAAACGAAACCCTAACCGTGTAACTTCGTAAAAACCAAACAATAACCTTCTAAAACTATAGAATCATACCTAGGGTCGGGATTGGAGAAGGAAACATGAAGGATCGGAGGTCGATCGGAGAGCGTTGGTCGCCAGAATGGAGAACGCCGTGAGGAAGAGATGAAGTCGCCGAGAGGGGAGGAGAAATTTTGGGGAAAATGTGAAGTGTCGAGGGAAGGAGGGAGATTTTTCATTTTAATTAAAATTGGTTTGCAAAATTACTCTTTTACTCTTCTATTGATTTTATATTAATTTCGTCCTTTGATTCGTTAATTAGCTAACGATTCGGTTCCTCTAAATTTCCTTATTTCGCTAATAGATCCAACTTATTACTAGGGTTCTATTAAAACTGTCCGTACGCAAAACGGACATCGTTTACTATTTTTACCACAACGTTCTTTATATTACGAGAAACGTAATTCTCGTAAAATTAGTTGTACAGCTCCTTAAATCTCCGAAATTTTATTAAAATCCATATTAATAGCTAGGATTTTAATAACACTTTCCTTTCGGCACACACAAGTGCGTCCCCAACTGCCATCCTCATCCAGCCTACGCTTATAAGTTCACCTGAAAGCTTGTCGTCACCTATACCATCGAACACAAAACGTAAGCCTAATGCTTAGTAAGTAGGGAATAATGAAGTAAAAAAACAATGCATACTCAACCCCTAACACATGCGGTTTCTATACTCTCTGTTGTTCTCATTTCGTTTTTGTTTCATTAATCTTTCACTTTTTCGTGTGGATCAAGCAGTAACTCATCCTATAACTGTCTAGGACGGCCACACATTTGTAACACCTTAATTTTTAGGTTTTTTTAGACTTAATCGCTATAATGACATTTTCATAAATATTGTGAAATTAGACCGTTTTGCGAGCGAGAAGTTTTATTAGAATCCTATGAATAAATTGGAGGATTTGGAGGAATAAGGGAATTTTTGGAGGTGTAACGCCCGGTTTTACAAATTTTTGGATTTTTGTAATATAAGGGTATTTTAGTAATAAAGTAAACTAAGCCCGTTTTGCGAACGAGAAGTTTTAGTAGAACCCTAGAAATTAATTAGAATATTTGGTGGAATAAGAAAATTTGGAGAAACCAAATCGATAATTAAATAACGAAATAAGCAAAGGTTAAGTATAAAGGGGCAAAATAGTAAATTGGCAAGTTAAATTTATATTAAAAACAAAAACCCCCTTCCTCTTTATGCATTCCACGATTTCCTCTCTGCAAATCCTCCCTTTCCAGCCGACGATTCCACGCTAAGCTCCTTCCCTTGTTGAAGATTGAAGGTAAGTGGGATTTTTGGTTTAATGTTAGTTAGTTTTAGTGTTTATGAGTGAGAAACTAGGGTTTTGTTGAGGTTTAGGGATTGGGTTTTCTCCAAATAACCTACGATTTCTCCCTCCAAAAATGGATTGTTTGTTGAGTTAAATGTGTTTAAATAATGTTTTGAGGATTGATACAGGATTGTGGTATGGTTTGGTGCATTGATTTGCAAAAGGGGGAGAAATCGATTTTGAAAGTGTCAAAATTACATGGCAGCTCGGGTTTCAAAATTCTGCTCTATATGCTTAATTTCTTTTGCTAAATAGTTTGGACGATTAGAGAGTGGACTCTTCTAGGAGTCCATAGGACTTGGAATCACTTAATTCCGAGTTATATCGAGAAAGTTATGAGCGTTCGTAGTTGGACGAAAAATCATAGAGTAATCCGAAAAGTTCTGGTGTGAGTATTAAGTTTGATTTTATGATTTGTTAGATTTACCGTATTAACTCCCAGTGATGAGTGCTAATGATTATTAGCGAAAGTTTAGTTGAATTAGTGGTTATTATCGGAGTTTGGTTGTTAGAGGTTTTGAAAACACCATTAATGGAGACTTAGGAAATGTTGAGCGCAAATTGCTCGATAAATGCCCCAATGAAGTAAATTAGAGTTTTAAGAAATTTTCCTTAGCTAAGAGTTTCGTTTGGCCTTTAAAACGATTTATTTGGATTCATCCTTAATAACCGAATGGTGGAATGTTTTAGGTGATGAAACTCGGAACGAGGTACTCGGCTCGCTAAGGACGTCAGGTAAGTCTTCGTGATTTGTTTGGTCGATCCGGCCTACACCATAGAAGAGTAAATTGTTTGAGGATCTTTGGTGATGTGTTGTTAGTGTGTAGGTTGGATGGGTAGTCTAGGAAAATTGTTATGTTAAAACGTTTTCCTAGGTTTTTATGTATTGCTTTATGTTTTCTTACTTTAATGCACAATCCATGTTCATGCATCATGTTTTATAAACTAGCACTAAAAATGAATTTTCACACGAGTTTTCATGAAAAGAAACGACTAATGAAAGATATGAATGCATGTAATCCTGGTCACATCGGAGTGGGGTTCAGACATGGCTGTCCTGAGAGGAGGAGCATGTTTTTCCCCCGGTAGATTGAAAGGGCTATCTAACCGCGAGATGTGCCCTCTCCATCTGGTGAGAGTCAACCCCCGATGACACCTCCCGTTATGTAACTAAACAATGAAAAAGGAATGCATGATTTTATGAACCCCGCACGCATAGCATACATTTTCATTTACGTAGATTTACAGAGCCTTTAGCTCATAGTTCATTTCTATGGTGTAGGCGAATTCGATACAGGTGAGGATGACATTCCTCCGCCCGATGCATGAGTCGGTTGAAGAAGGGTGACCGTGGGAGTGCGATGGGCAGTCGATGCGCATTTTGACCTGTGGGGGATGAATGTATAGGTATTTTGGTACGATAGATTAACTGATTTAGAACGTGTATAGAAGGTTCCCTTTTGATTGTTAGTTGGATATTTTGATGAAAGGGGTTTTTATATAGTTTTATGAACGAATGTTTAGGATATTAAGCAATGATTTCTAGTTTGGAATTTCTGGAACTTCTTGGTGATTTTTAAACTCGTAAGGAAATGTTTAGTTTTTAAACGGATCCACGCAGTTCGTTTTTATGAAATTTCACTACGTTTTCTAATGGTTCTGAGTAGTTTTGGGCGATTGATAAAGTGGTGAATTGTATGAGGATAATAAGTGTTCATGTTGAATTTGTATTTGAGAGTTGGTTGATGAAGGGAATTTGTGAAGTGTGTGCGTGCATGTTGTGCAGGAAATTAGGAGCAAAGAAGAGAGAAGAGAAAATAAGGAAGGCAGGCCCTCTGGATTTCAAAATCCAGAGGGGTTGCCGATCGATTGCCAGGGAGTGCGATCGATCGGCGGGAAACTGTGGCAACGCTCTGGATTTTCCAGAGCGTGTGCCGATCGATCGCCTGCATTGGCGATCGATCGGCTTATGTGTGATGGCCAGGGGGCAATCGATCAGGCGATCGATCGCCTGGCTTATAAACGCCACAGCCGATCGATCGGCTACATGTTTTTCCGGCGAAATGCCATTTCTGCCCCGTGGTTCGCCTTGTTCTTTGGCTGATTGTTTCCTTGTGTTTTTAGGCTTTTATTTAAATGATTTTGAGGATGTTTTCAACAATTTAGGCTTTGACTAAGGCTTTGAAAAATGAAAGTTTACCAAATGTTATAAAAAGAAAAATTTTCTCAGGAATATAAGTGTTAGGACTAATGGTCGCTACAGTTATGGTATCAGAGCCCCCGGGTTTTAAAATCGGTTCTGTAGACTGCTCGACTGCACAGCCACTACGCGGACATCCTTCCTCAATTGTAAGTACGTTTTTAAGTTTTCTTTTAGATTTCTTAGATAGGTTGTTCTTCAATTTTTATAGGCTTTCAAAAAAAAAAAAGGTTCGTAAAGATAACGATAGGGACGCGAGGGACGACACCATAGATCTATTGAGGGGTGTCGTTGCCCAACAAGCTTAACATCTAGACCAACTAGCACAACATATAGGTTGGCAATCCCGCCAGCTTGAAGCATTGATAAACCGAGAGGGCCCTAGAACCCAAGTGGTGATTACTCCTGGTAACCACGGCATGGATAGGTTCTGCATAAAATTTCAACCGCACCTAGTACAGGAAAAGCAACAAAGAGGTGTTAAAAGGTCCTACGAGGGAAGGAATGACCGGGGTAATCCCACAAGGAACTTCGCGAAGACCCCAGTGTCCTAATTTGCCAGAAGGAACATTATGGCAATTGCAGATTAGGCACAGATAGGTGCTTTCGATGTGGCGGGGTTGGCCACTATGTCAAGGATTGCCCGAAACCAGGCAGAGACCAATCGGGCAGAGATCAGAAAAATGTTCCGCCGAAGATGCTTGCCCTAACTGGAGAAGAGGAAACTGCCCAACCTTCAGCTGTTTCAGGTAGAGTTTTATCTCAACAGTTAATAGAGTTAAAACATTAGAGTAAAAATGTAGTATAGGATAAGGATTTGACTGTAATAATTGTGCGATAGATCAAAGTAGGTTGGAAAATAGAGGAAAAAGGGAATAGTAGGAGTCGGGTAAGAAGGATTCCCAAGTGAACTTCGACGAGAAGGCAATAGATAGATGCAGGACGATATAGACCTTATAGAAAGAGAGTTATGCGTTAATAGGATTAGCCTGACTTAACCACATGAAGTTTTACACTTAGGGTTTGGATTACCATTAGAGGGGTACAATTTGTGAGGTATAAGATTTAAGTAGATAGAAACTGGACCCTAATTGACAAACCCTCGGGGTTGTAGAATATGACGCTTCAGAGAGAAATTTGAAGTTTAGATATAAGATTTATTGAGGAATACCCTAAATTGTCAGAGTACAATAGTACGTCTAAGTGAATAGAGAACCTAGTAAAAACTCGTATAATTTAGATCCGCGTGAGGTTGAAAGTATTTAGACTGGAAACAATATTCGAAGGAGAAGTGACTTTTACTTAGGAATTTTAGAGAACGTGATTAATCAATATTGAGTTGTGGACGAAAGATATAGGCGCAGCTTAGGCGCGTTCGTACTAGCCAATGCCTGTGAAGAAAATAAAGGGATCAAATCGGAGTTGGAACGTTAATAAATTTCGAGGGCATTAAGGGACGAGTAAACCGTACACGTGTCAGGCCATTGGTACTACTCGATCAAGGAATGAGGGACTAAAACATAAGGGTTGGACCATTTTAGAAATCCAAATACTTTAGCTAATCAAAGAAGGGTTTAACACCTTAAATTAAAAGTCATGAATGTGACGTGTGCAATGTTAGGAGAAATGGTGAATCGACAAGAGTGAGTATCTGTAACGACCCTCACACTGTACCCAAATTTCCAGTACTATTTTTTTCTTAAAACTTAAACCTAACGTTTGTGTGAAAATAAAACCTTTAAAATCGTAACTGAAATCGAAATTTAGTTTATAACCATTTGAAACAAAACACAAAACGAATTTAATAAAAACCTTTAATAATTAAAAGTATTAAATAAAACTTTAACCTTAAAACAATTAAAAATAAAACAAAGCGGCAGGCGAGGCAAAAAGGGAAATCGCTATAAAATGAAGGGGGCGATCGATCGCCCAAAACAGGCGATCGATCGCCTGACCTAAAAACAAGAGGGGCGAATGTTCGCCCCACACCAAGGGCGAACGATCGCCCTTTTGGCGATCATCTTCACCCAAGCCGAGCGATCGCCCGGCAACTTCTCTGGAAAATCCAGAGAAGTTGATAAACAGGGGGCGAACGATCGCCCTCCCTGGCGATCGTTCGGCAACCCCTTTGGAATCGCTTCCCAGAGGGCTCGCCCCCCCCCCCCCCCCCCCCCCCCTCTCTCTTTCTCCTTTTTCCTCTTCGTTCTTTCCCCTGTAAACCGAATTCAACAGCACACTTAACCACTCATTTTTTTTTGTAGCAACTTCAACATATCAAACCCCTTTCCCCCTACATACAATTAACATTTCCCCAATCCTGCATTTAGCGACTCAAAACACGTTCAAAACATAGCCTATTTTCATAAAAATAAAACGTGTGGGTATGTTTAAAAACTGAACATTTCCCTAATACCAACATTTACAGAATATATTTTCAAAACGTTTTTAAAACAACCTAAACATAATCTATCCAGAACCAAACATCCTAGAATGCTTCTAACCATAACATAATCCACTGTACAATCAAAATTCACCCAAAACTCTCAAAATACCTAACCAATTTCCCCACGGGTCAACGTACGCGACGACTGCTCATGCACACCACCGCAATCGTTCTTCTTCAACCATCCTGTACATCGGGCGGAGGAACATCGTCCTCACCCGCTTCGATATCACCTACACCATACAGACACCTATGAGATAAAAATCTCAGTAAATTCTACGTAAATGCAGATGCGTGCAGTGCATATGGAGTTCAGAAATCATGCATAATATACAGAGCGTCGCAGACAGAATATCACCGAGATCTCATCCCCCTAGCCGGAGGGGGCCCATCCAGCAGTCGGACTACCCCGTGCGGTTAGAGGAGGGGGGTACACGCTTACCACACGTACAGCCGTGCCTGAGCCCCACCTCGCGTGACCAGATAACAGATTACGTTCATTAATTACGTTACAGTGTATGTGGTACTGTGTCAGGCCCTTAATCGACCCACACAATAGATCTGAGCCCCCAATTTCTGGGCCACATCGGTTTTCTGAAAACATCGTGCGGAAATTCATTTTTATGCCAAGTTAAAATACGTGATGCATGAACAGTTATATAAACACGA
The DNA here is from genome assembly GCA_022432975.1 of Begonia masoniana. Lineage (NCBI taxonomy): Eukaryota > Viridiplantae > Streptophyta > Magnoliopsida > Cucurbitales > Begoniaceae > Begonia > Begonia masoniana. Next base: position 41,403,772 of record CM039505.1, on the reverse strand, counting down.
CATAAACAACCAAGATGCAGACCATCAAGACGAATAAAACGCAACCTATAAAAGAACTACTCCTAACTACCCAACCAAAAGAATTTAAACAAACAGTTCTCCAAGATCCTCGACGCCACATCGATGTACGGTGTAGGCCAATAGGCCAGAGTAAGTCACGAGAACTTACCTCGTGTCCGCTGTAGCTCAAGCACCATCCACGAGCGTTGTTTGTCTGAGGCATAACACAACGGTTGGTGTTAAAATGAGATTTAAACCGTTAAACGTCAAAATTCAACGAAACCTTAACTAAGGAATTCTCCTAAAATACTAACTTAGCTCAACGAGGCATTTTATCCAACAAATAACGTTCGATACCTCAAAATCAACATTGACGAGTTTTCCCCCAAGACTCGAAAATTGTTAAATCTCTAACATTCGTCCTAAATCGATTAACTTTATCCAATAACGTTCAATATGTTCATAATTTTCAAAACTACGGCGAACCTATAGATTTCAAACCCTAAATCGCGTTTTTAACGAAAACCTAAACGAAACCCTAATCGTTTAAATTCCGTAAAACTAAAAACTAACGTTCCGAAATCATAGATTATTACCTAGGGTTGCGAGAGGAGAAGAAAACGTGAAGGATCGGAAGTCGTCGGAGGAAGAACGAGTGCCGGAGAAGGAGCGATCGTCGTTGATCGCCAAAGGGGAAGGAGAGAAGTCGCAGGAAGAAGAAATGGCGTGGAGAAGAAGAAAAACAATGTTTTTAATTCAAATTTAACTTGGCAATTTACCATTTTGCCTTCCTTTGTTATTCTATTTGTTTCGTCCTTCGTTTCCTTAGTTAACCGACGATTCGTTTTCTCCAAATTTTCTTACTTCACTTATAACTTCAATTTACTACCAGGGTTCCATTAAAACTGTCCGTTCACAATTCGGACCTCGTTTACTATTTTTACCAAGATGTCCTTTATATTACGTTAAATGTAATTACTCGAAATATAGCGTTTTTACTCCGAAAAATCCCATAAATTTCTTAAAATTCCTATTAATCGTTAGGATTCTAATAACGCTTTCCTTTTGTAAAACTGACTTATTTTGACATATTTACAAAATGCCATTCACATTAAAATAATAATATTCCGTATAGGCGGGTATTACAGTATCACTTGTGGAAAAAGTGACAAAGTAAGAGATTGCAAATTCTGTGGGCTTAAAAGTATAGGGGGTTTCGTTATGGACCTATAGTTAATACAGTTCAAGTTAAGGATCACAGCTTGAGGCTTACCTCTAGTATAGAAGTAGGAACATCAGTGTTTGAGAAACTAGGAGGGTTAGTGTAATACCCGGGTTGTACGGACTTTAGATTTAATATATTATATTCATATGTTAATATATACTGGCATTTTTGGTAAATATGTCAAATCAAATCAGTTTCGCAAACAGAAAGCGTCATTACGATCCTAACGAATAATAAGAATTTTAAGAAATTTACGGGAATTTTAGGAGATCAAACACTATATTCCGGGTAAATACACTTTTCGTAATGTAAAAGACGTTCTCGCAAAAATAGTAAACGAGGTCCGAATTGCGAGCGAACAGTTTTGTTAAATGACAAATGACAAGTTGGACTTATTGGTGAAATAAGGAGATTTGGAGAAACCGAATAGCTAGACGATTAACGAACCGAAGGACGAAACAAAAATAGAATTAAGTGTAAGGGCAAATTGGTCATTTAGCTATTTTAATTTATAAATAAGGCAACATGCCTTAATCGATTTTCACTTTGTGAAAATCGATTTCCAGAAGCAACATCTCTCTCTCGGCTTCTCTTCTCTGCCGCGAGGGTTTCCTTCAATCCGACTCCGATTCGAGCTCCGTTTTGTCTCGTTTCTTCCGTGGTTTCTCTTCCTCTCGCTATCCTCAGTATGTACCTACAATATTAGAGCTTTTATTTCAACGTTTACGCCGTTTTAGATAATTAGGGTTTCGGTTAAATCTCGTAAAAAACGCGAATTAGGACTCGTAATTAATAGGTTAGCCGTGATTAGGTATATATTGAACGTATCGGACGTTATTGGACGAAGATAAACCAATTTGTGAAAAAGTATAAATCTGAGAATTTTTGAGTTTTCGGAAATTTCTCGTAATAGGAATTTCAAGTTATCGAGCACTAATTGACGTTCTAAATGCTTTGATTAGCTAAGTGAGGAATTTAGGAAAAATTCAATAGTTAAGGATTTTGTAATTTGGACGTTAATAGCTTAAATTGGTTTTAACGACGAATATCGTGTTTTGTCTCAGACACATGACTCCCGTGGACGAAGCTTGAGATTCTGCGCGCTCGAGGTAAGTTTTCGTGACTTACTTTGACCAATCAGTCTACACCATACTTCGATGTCGTATCGAGGATCCCTGAAGAGTTGTTTGTTTAATCTGCTTTTGGTTGGGTAGTTAGGTTTAATTGTTTATAGGCTAGTTTATTTCGGTCTCGATGGTATACATGTGTTTGTTTATTGTATGGTTACTTTATGCTTATAACTGTTCATGCATCACGTGTTTCAAAATGGCATGAAAATGGATTTCTGCACCAGTTTTCAAATGAAATGAATAATGAACGAAAATACGTAATCTGTATCTGGTTACGCGAGATGGGGCTCAGGCATGGCTGTAGGGTTTGTGAGCATGTACCCCCCTCCTCTAAATCGAAAGTGGTAGTCCGACCGCGGGATGTATCCTTTCCATTTATAGGGCTGATATCTCGGTAACAATCTGTCTGCGATGTAATGAATCTGTATCTGTATATGAATATGAAAAATGCATGTTTTCTGAATGGCATACGCACGCACGCATCTGCATTTACGTAGCTTACTGAGATTTCAATATCTCATATGTGTCTGTATGGTGTAGGTGATATTTTAGGAGACATTGAACCAGGTGAGGACGACGTTCCTCCTCCTGACGTGGGGTGCAGTTGATGGATGATGGCCCGTGGGAGTGCGCTGAGTAGTTGAGGCGCGATACGACCCGTGGGGATGTACGTATGGACTCTGGGGTTATTTTGGGATATTTTGATCTGATAATTGTATAGAATATTTAGGTTGTTTGGATCTGGATAGGGATTAGATAACGCTTTGGTTTAATCAGTTTTGATAAACGTTATGAAATGTTTTGGTTTAAATGTTTAAGTTAAATGAAAATGTTTTGAAATGCTGTTTGTAAGTTGTTACGGATAGCTCGGTTTTTAGAGCTATCCACGCAGTTGGACTTCGTAAAGTCCGCTGCAAGTGGAAGAGAATTGGAAAAGGGGTTACTCTCTGGAATCGGATTCCAGTGAGATGAAAGTTTGAAATTTTGAAACGTTGTTGTGAGTATAGGCATGATGTAATAGGATTTTGCTCTCTGGAATTCAGATTTCCAGAGAGCTAATTGATGTGTTTGTGAAGCATGAAGTGTTGAGGAGAATTGTTGATGAAGTATTGGAGTGTTTGAAGGAGGGGATCGCTGCATTGTGTGCAGCGATCGATCTCTGCTCTGCAGCAGAGATCGATCGCTGGTGCTATGAAGCAATGCAGCGATCGATCTCTGCTGCAGCGCAGAGATCGATCGCTGCCTCGGCGCAGCGATGCAGCGACCAGTCGCTGCACTGGTCGCTGCCTCTAATTTCAGGGCCTGGACAGTTTTGCCCCCTTTCTTCTGCGTGGTTTTTAAATGTTTTTATTAAATGTTGTGAAGTTTTATTAAATAGTTTTAGTTTATGTTTTAAATGATTTACCAAACGAATTTTGATTTCGATTCCGGTTTCGGTTTCGATTTCAATTCTGCTTAACGTCAAGTTTTAAAGTTTAAAAAAAAAATGTATGGAAACACGGGTACGGTATTAGGGGTGTTACAATTATGGTATCAAAGCCCCCGGGTTTTAAAATCGATTCTGTAGACTGCTCGACTACACAGCCACTACGCGGACGTCCTTCATCAACTGTAAGTCTGTTTATAGCCTTGTTTGATTTTGTTTCTTAGGATTATTTGTTTTAAATTTCATAGGAGCTTTATAAATATGGTTCGAGGAAGGGATCCTAGGGACGACATCCTGGATCGGTTTACGGAGTTAGTAGACTGCCAGTCCCAGCACATAGACCAACAAGCTCAGCTCATACGTAGGCAATTTCGTCAGCTCGAGGGATTGACGAACCGAGGTGGCCCAAGAACCCTAGGGGTAGCCGCTCCCAATAACCAGGGTACGAAGAGGACGGGCAAGGAAGAGATCAGACAGAGCCGACGGAAACGCGTGCGAAGAAGTTATCAAAGACCTCTGTGTCCTGTGTGCCAGAAGAAGCACCATGGCGATTGTAGGACAGGCACGGATAAATGCTTTCGATGTGGAGAGAATGGTCATTTCGTCAAAGATTGCCCAAGATCGGGCCGAGATCAACCAGGTACAGGCCAACGGGGCATGAATCAGAGAAACGATACCCAAAAGTTGCCTACCTCGACTAGAGAAGAAGAAACTACCCAACCTTCGGCAGTTACAGGTAGAGTTTTAATTTGAATATTTAATAGGATAAAAATATATATATATATATATATATATATATATATATATATATATATACTATTCTCTTACCTCTCTATCCATAAACCTTCTCCTGTTTGTTACCTTACTATTGCTTCGAACTCTTACCCTATACCCCTTTTTCACTATAATATATATATATATATATATATATATATATATATATATATATATATATATATATATATATATATATATATATATATATATATATATATATATATATATATATATATATATATATATATATATATATATATATATATATATATTTATATATCAACACGATTCTATTAACTCTTTCCGTGCTTTCATGTGCAAAGAATACTTGCTGTGATTTCATCTTGTTTGTAAGATGTCTTTCTGTTGCCGTGTTGGGGTGTGTGGCCGCTTAGCCGTGAGAAAGGCGTCAGGCAAAAATACCCATTTGCATGGTTGAGAGACATTTGCAAACTTTGGGAAATTAGTCTTTGACAGTGCAAGTAATCTTGTTAGTCGCATGTTTAGTATAGAGGGAATTAATAGATCAATACGAAGTTATCCGCAAGTCAATACGAGATGAATCGAAGATCAATACGAAGTTAAACCTTATATCTATTTACAGTTGAATACTTGAAGTCAAGTAGTTATGTTATTTGAAAGTAAATTCTACAAATTGAATATGAATTTGATCTCAAACATATTCTCTGAAAATTCTATTAAAAATGTAGAAATTATAGAATTATCACAAGAAGAAGTATTAAATAATTGGACAATCCCAGAGATTGAACCAAAAACTATTTATAAAATAGGTACTTTTGAAAATCTTATTAATCGTATTGTTAAAACTTCCGAGCAAACTATTTGCTTAGATTCTAATGAAAAAACTATAAAATTATTAGGATTAAAAGATATTCAAAAATATTTTGCTAAATATAAGTATATTCATATTGGACTTATTCAAATAGCTTTTAAACCCTTAACTATTCCAGGTTTAAATGCTAGTATATTAGCTACTCTTAGAGACGCTAGGAGTCAAAATTATAAAGAATCTTTAATGGGTGTTATACAAACCAGTCTATGTCATGGTCCCATTTATTTTAATGTCTATCCTAATTTAACTTTATCTTTGACTGATAGAAATTTATTTGAATCTGTAGTTTTAAATATTCAAACTCATGGATACGAGTTTCTTCAAGGTTTAGAAACTATTGCTATAATCTATCGATTAAGTTATAAAGTAATGCATACTTTATGTCCTCAAGTCAAGTTAAAGGATAATCCAGGAAAAACTTTATTAATTGAAAGTGATATAATGAAAACTAATATAGCTATTCCTAGATTAATAAACTGGGATGAAGTCACATTTCCAGAACAATGGACTATTCCTCAAGCTGTATTGCCTCAACCAATTATTAATAAAAAAATCGATCAAATTATTCAAACCCCTGAAGGACATATAGAAATTAAATTTGATAATAATCAATTAAGAAAAATATCTTTTTCCAGAAGTCTATCTTCTAGGTCATCTGTTCCTCCTTATCAAGTAGATTTACCTAGTTCTAGATTTTCTGTATCTGAAACTCCTATTTCTAATATTGAAGCTTTAAAAATATCTGAACAACAAATACCTCATGGTGTTTATTCGAATCAATTTAATAATTCGAAATATGAAAAAGGAGAAACCTCTCACCCTAAAAGAGAGTCACCTACTGTTTCAGAAATGGAATTTAAATTATGATGAATTACTCAAATTTAAGCAAAGATGATATAAGAAAAATATGTAATGAAGAATATCAATCACCTGAAAATGCTATTCTCAGAAATTGGATTGATAAAAAATATTATAAAAAACCTGAAGAGTTTAAAAAATTAAAAGATTTATATTACTCTTATTTAGATTTAAAAAAGGATCTAATAACTTTTAGCGAATGGTATTTAACGATATTTTGTAGCACTCGGTTTCAATAAATCAAAATAAGTTATTAAACGGTGGAATATAATTTTTATGGTTAAAATTTAGTGAAATGTTGATTAGGTTGTAAATGACTAGGCAGGGGCAAAGTGGTAATTGCGAATTTATATTGTGGATAAAGTATTTAAGGAAAGGTTTAGTGAGGTTTAGCCGCCACTGTATTATTACTCTTACCTCTCAGCTCAAGCAGACTACCTCTGGGCGATTTCCCCTCCGGTTTTCCCCAACCAAGGTGAGTTTTGAATCAACTACTTGCCGTTCTAGTGCTAGGGTAGCTGAAGGATTGCAATGTATGTATCTTCGATAAGCTGCGGGTGAGAGATTTGGGTTTTGGGGTTTAGTGATGTATCGGGAATGCTTAATCAGTAGAGCCCCAAACTGGCTTCCTTAGACTTCAGTAGTTAGATAAAGTTTAGTGGAGATCTAATCCATAATCTGTCAATGGTTTTAGGTGAGCAGATTTTTGGAGTAGCATATAGCCGAGCGATTTCCAGGAGCCAGGTAAGTAAAGTAATGTGTGAGCCTTCGGGCCTACATCACAAAACAGTAGGTTTATGCATGTTTGAGTGTTTCTTTTCTTTATGTCATGCATTAAGTTTTTGAAGAATTACGAAAATGAATTTATGTGCAAGGTTATGATGAGTATGAATTGAATGAAACAGAGTAGCTGTTAAGGGAAGTAATCCGCCCCTTAACTGAGTAGAGGATTTATTACATTGGGAGAACCGATCCCACTCCCAAGGGAATTAAGGGATCTGTATTAGCTGTTAAGGGAAGTAATCCGCCCCTTAACTGAGTAGAGGATTTATTACATTGGGAGAACCGATCCCACTCCCAAGGGAACTTAGGGATCAGACCAGTTTATGAACGATGCACAACTGAGTTGAGAAAATTAGAAACTGCATGATCAGGGTTTATGTTTCAGCATACATTTCATTAATGCTTTACTTGCTTAGCATTAGGCTAATAGGTGAGTTTTGTGATGTAGGTGTTGAGGATACAGCAGGTGATTTCCCTGAGAGCATAATCGAGTAGATGAGATTGGTGGAGCACGGCTGTGCAACAGTCAAGCATCTGATGGGGCGGTTTGACTGGTGTCATTGACTAACAAAGATTAATTGACAGTATTTCAAATTTATTATACTGAGCTTTCATGACAGTAGAAATTTTAAATGTTTTGGAATTCGCTTTTGAGTTTCTTTTCTGATAACGATATTCTGTTGGGATTTCAAGTTAGTACTTATGAGTTTCTAGTGACACAAAGGTTTGGATTGTCTCTGGTAATTTTTTTTTAGCGAGAATGAGTTACTTGAAGTTTTCAAAAGTATTCTTAGTTTTCTCTGAATTTAGTATTCTGCTGATTTATTACTGGATCTGCAAGTGAAGCGATTAGAGTTGTTGTTTTGCTCTCTATCGACAGATGATATCTGTCGGTAGATGTTGAGTAAATTTTAAATTCTATCGGAAGATGTCTTCAGAAAAGCCATCGGAAGATGTAAATTTTAAAGTCTATCAGTAGATGCTTTAAGGAGTTACGTGAGTAGCACGTGTCGGCAGATGTAGTCCATTCCATCGGAAGAGGGAGAAACCCGTTTGTCGTTTAGCGAATCGGAAGGCGTGGAGTCATATTGTTGTTATCGGAAGATGACGTGTGTTTGTCTATTGAGAGATGAAATTACGCTGACTTCATCGGCAGATGAAGTTATGTTAACTTCATCGGCAGATGAAGTGGTGTGTGTAGTTACCATGATTTCATCGGCAGATGAAGTTGTGGGTGAAGTTGTGTAGACGTCATCGGCAGAAGCCTTTGGTTTTCTGCTTCTGCTCCTTCCGTTGACTAGTCGTCGGCAGACGAGTTCAACTCGTGACGTCATCGGCAGGAACCTCGTTCCGTTTCCTTCCGTTGACTAGTCGTCGGCAGACGAGTTCAACTCGTGACGTCATCGGCAGGAACCTCGTTCCGTTTCCTTCCGTTGACTTTGTCGTCGGCAGATGAATTCGACTTTTGTAATTTCTTGAGTAGTCCATCATTTAAAACCTTGTTTTCTCTTGACCGAATACTTTAAACATTTCCATTAATCTTTCCAACAATATTTTCACAGCTAGTTAAATCCCCATTGTAGTTTTAAATAATTTTCCACTGCAAAGTTTTCAAATGTTTTGGACGTTTAGAAAATGTCAAATTTTGAATGTCGAATGAAGTTTTAAATTTATTCGAAATTTCTTAGTTATGATCAAGTAATGAGTAGCAAACCGGGTTCAGATAACTCAGGGCGTTACATTATGGTATCAGAGACATTCAGTTAAACCGTTCAAAAGATTACTCATCAGTGCCAATCGTTGCATGGAAGTACTCCAACAACTGTAAGTGTTTATGTTAGCTTTAGTTATAAAATGTTTATGAGAGTAGTTAACCCTGTGCAGGAAATTAGTAAAATGGCTAGGCGCCCAGGAAGACCAAGAATACCAAGAGAGATACCAAGTCCTAGACGTGAGGAGGACTCTAGTGTAATTAGGCAGCTGACAGAATTAATGCGTCAGCAGACTGATATTGTGCGTCAACAATCTGATCAATTAGGAGTGCTGTTGAATCGGGAAGCACAAGGAAGTGCTAACTCAGGTTCTAACAGTGAACATTCTGGAGATAGATTCCGGAGACTGAGACCACCCACATTTGATGGACATTCCTCCGATCCAGTCATTGCTGAGGGATGGCTTAGGAAGATTGAAAGTATGTTCAGGTGTGCCAACATAGGAGAAGAAGAGAAAGTCACATTGGCAACCTTTCATTTGGCTGGAGAAGCTCAGCTCTGGTGGGAGACAATAGAGACCACCACAGATGTTTTGACAATGCAATGGTCACGATTCAAAGACATTTTCTATGGGAAGTATTTCAATAGCACCGTCCAAACTGCAAAGAAGTTGGAGTTTCTGAACTTGAAGCAGACAGGGTCTGTGGCCGAGTATAGTAGGCAGTTTGAGTCCCTGTCCAGGTTTGCTGGACACTTTGCTCACAAAGACGAGGATAAGGTGTTCAAGTTTGTGCATGGACTGAAACCAGAAATTTACCGAGGAGTTAAATTTTGCGGTATTAAAGGTTTGGCGTTAAGTGAAGTAGTGTCCACTGCTCTGGAAGTGGAAGAGGCTGAAAGGATGTGTGCTGGAACAAAGGAAGTCCCACAAAGGTTTGTTCAACCACAACAACAGAGAGGGATGAAGAGGCTGAATGAAGGCCAGAATAGCCAAAGATCAAGGAGGAAAGTACCGGATAGTCAGAAGTATCCCCAGTGTCCGAAGTGTATGAAAAGTCATTTGGGTGAATGCAGGTTTGGATCGGGAAAGTGTTTCAATTGCGATGAAGTTGGGCATGCTTTCAGAGATTGCTCGAGACCCAGAGTCACTCGGTGTTTCAACTGCGGCAAGGTTGGTCACTTTAACAGAGACTGTCCGGCCTGAAAGAATGGCCCTGCTGTGATTAAGCCAAGAATATTCTCCATGGTTGAGCCAGGCGATGATGAGCAGCCTGCTGTGGTGTCAGGTACTATACTGGTCAATTCCCTACCCGCTTTTACATTGATAGATTCTGGTGCAACACATTCATTCGTAGCATTGACATTTGCTGATAAGTTAGATGTAAAGCTTACCTCTACTGTGCATGTATTTGATGTTGCCTTACCCTCTGGTGAACATATGCACTCTAACCAAGTAATTCCTGATAGCAATGTATTGGTAGGGAACATGAATTTACCTGCCGATCTCATTATTATGGACATAATGGGATTTGATGTAATCCTAGGAATGGATTGGTTGTTTAAACATTATGCCACAATTGATTGTAGGACTGGAATAGTTAGTTTCCAACCCCCTGGTAATTTGAAACATACCTTTCAGGCCTCAAGGAAGAGTGAGGTGATGTCTGTGATGACTTCCATGAACACTAGACCTTCCCTGTGTAGAGGGTATTTGTGCTTCTTAGCTAGCGTTTTAGACGCACGGCTTGTAGGAAAGGCAAATCCTCAGAATGTCCTAACTGTCCGAGACTTTCCTGAAGTGTTTTTAGATGACCTTCCTGGTTTACCACCCGATAGAGAAATCGAATTTGTTGTAGATGTTTACCCCGGAGCCGAGCCTGTGTCTAAAAATCCATATAGACTAGCACCAACAGAACTTAAAGAGTTAAAGAAACAGTTTGAGGACTTGTTGGAGAAGGGATTCATACGCCCAAGCTTCTCACCGTGGGGTGCACCTGTCCTCTTTGTCAAGAAGAAGGATGGATCAATGCGTATGTGCATTGATTATAGAGAATTGAATAAGTTAACTGTCAAGAATAAGTACCCTCTACCGAGGATTGACGACTTATTTGACCAACTTAAGGGTGCGAGAGTTTTCTCTAAGATTGACTTAAGGTCCGGTTATTACCAATTGAAGGTTAAATCCGAAGACATCCCAAAGACTGCTTTTCGTACAAGGTATGGACACTATGAGTTTTTGGTTATGTCTTTTGGTTTGACAAATGCACCAGCAGCCTTCATGGATCTCATGAATAGGGTGTTTCGTGAGTATTTAGATAAGTTTGTTATTGTATTCATTGATGACATCCTAATCTACTCTAAAACTGAGGACGAGCATGTAAGGCATTTGGGTTTGGTGTTGGAGTTACTAAGACAGCACCGACTTTATGCTAAGTTTTCCAAGTGTGAATTTTGGTTGGACAGAGTTCACTTTCTTGGTCACGTGATCTCTGGTGATGGAATATCTGTCGATCCAGCTAAAGTTCAAGCAGTTAAGGAATGGCCCCAACCGAAGAATGCTACAGATATCAGGAGCTTTCTTGGACTAGCAGGGTACTACAGAAAGTTCATTGAGGGGTTTTCGAAGATTGCCACACCCCTCACTATGTTAACAAGGAAAAATGTAAAGTATATTTGGACTGATAAGTGTGAGTTCAGTTTCCAAACCTTAAAGCAGAAATTGACCAATGCACCTATACTAACCCTTCCTGTTGAAAATGGTAAGTTTAGTATTTATTGCGATGCTTCCAAAATTGGACTTGGCTGTGTTTTGATGCAAGACGGAAAAGTTATAGCTTATGCATCTAGGCAATTAAAAGTGCACGAGAAGAATTATCCTACTCATGACTTAGAATTAGCTGCAGTGGTTTTTGCATTAAAGATTTGGAGGCACTACCTGTATGGACAAACTTGCGAAATATTTTCAGATCATAAGAGTCTGAAGTACATTTTCACACAGAAGGAGCTAAACATGAGGCAACGTAGATGGTTGGAATTTGTAAAAGACTATGACTTTGAGATTAAGTATCATCCCGGCAAAGCGAATGTAGTGGCAGACGCTTTGAGCAGGGTGACTCCATCGGTTTCTACGTTGATTCTAGACATACCGATAGCCTTAGAGACTGAATTCCTAAGGTTTAACCTTGAAGCAGTATCTAGCGTGTCAGCCATGCTTTCGGCCATATCTTTGAGGCCTACTATTTTGGGGAGAATAAAGGAAGTTCAAATGAATGACGCTGAATGCAATAAGTATAAGCTGTACATAGATTCTACTGTCAAGACAGATTTCAACTGCTCGGCTGATGGAATCCTTAAGTTTAGAAACAGATGGTTTGTTCCAGCTAATGTCGAGCTTCGAAAGGAAATTCTATCCGAGGCTCATTCTTCTAGACTCTCTATTCATCCTGGAAGTACTAAGATGTACAGAGATCTCAAGCAGCATTTTTGGTGGCCAAGTATGAAAAGATGTGTGGCGGAGTACGTGGAGTCATGTTTGGTCTGCCAGCAGGTCAAAGCTGAACATCAGAGGCCTGCAGGAACATTGCAACCCCTACCAGTTCCGGAATGGAAGTGGGAACAAGTGACAATGGATTTTGTTACAGGATTGCCTAGAACAGCAAAAGGACACGATGCAATTTGGGTAATAGTTGATCGTTTGACCAAATCCGCCCATTTTCTGCCTATCAAGATAACATATTCGATGGATCAACTAGCAGAGTTGTATGTGCAAGAGATCATTAGATTGCATGGAGTTCCAAGCACTATAGTTTCAGACCGAGACTCTAGATTTACATCTAAGTTTTGGAAAAGTTTGCATAAGGCTATGGGAACACAACTTAACTTTAGCACAGCCTTTCACCCTCAAACAGATGGACAATCCGAGAGAACTATTCAGACCTTAGAGGATATGCTCCGAGCGTGCATATTAGATTTTCAAGGATCTTGGAGTAAGTATTTACCATTGGTAGAGTTCTCTTACAACAACAGTTTTCAGGCGACAATAGGAATGGCACCGTATGAGGCATTATATGGACGAAAATGCAGATCACCTTTGTACTGGGATGAAGTTGGTGAAGCACAACTACTAGGTCCTGATATCGTGCAGCAAACAGTGGAGAAGATTGCCCTCATCCGACAGAGAATTTTGACAGCTCAAAGCCGACAGAAAAGCTATGCAGACCAGAGGAGAAGAGAACTGGAATTTGAAGTAGAGGATGAAGTTTTCCTTAAGGTGTCACCTTTCAAAGGAGTCGTGAGATTTGGAAAAAGAGGAAAGTTGAACCCCAGATTTATTGGACCGTTCACTATCCTGAAGAGAGTTGGGAAAGCAGCCTATCAATTACAGCTACCAGCTTCTATGGAAGGAATACATGATGTGTTCCATGTCTCTATGCTAAAGAAGTGTATACGGGATCCAACTCATGTCGTTGAACAGCAGAACATTGAGATTCAACCTACACTCACCTATGAAGAAAAGCCAGTAAAGATTCTAGATTATGCAGTGAAGGTATTGCGCAACAAAGAAGTGCCACTAGTGAAAGTCTTATGGCACAACCAGAACTTGGAGGAGACAACTTGGGAACGCCAGCAAGACATGATGGATCAACATCCGGAGTTATTCAGGTACTGAATTTTGAGGACAAAATTCTTTTAAGGAGGGTAGATTGTAGCACTCGGTTTCAACAAATCAAAATAAGTTATTAAACGGTGGAATATAATTTTTATGGTTAAAATTTAGTGAAATGTTGATTAGGTTGTAAATGACTAGGCAGGGGCAAAGTGGTAATTGCGAATTTATATTGTGGATAAAGTATTTAAGGAAAGGTTTAGTGAGGTTTAGCCGCCACTGTATTATTACTCTTACCTCTCAGCTCAAGCAGACTACCTCTGGGCGATTTCCCCTCCGGTTTTCCCCAACCAAGGTGAGTTTTGAATCAACTACTTGCCGTTCTAGTGCTAGGGTAGCTGAAGGATTGCAATGTATGTATCTTCGATAAGCTGCGGGTGAGAGATTTGGGTTTTGGGGTTTAGTGATGTATCGGGAATGCTTAATCAGTAGAGCCCCAAACTGGCTTCCTTAGACTTCAGTAGTTAGATAAAGTTTAGTGGAGATCTAATCCATAATCTGTCAATGGTTTTAGGTGAGCAGATTTTTGGAGTAGCATATAGCCGAGCGATTTCCAGGAGCCAGGTAAGTAAAGTAATGTGTGAGCCTTCGGGCCTACATCACAAAACAGTAGGTTTATGCATGTTTGAGTGTTTCTTTTCTTTATGTCATGCATTAAGTTTTTGAAGAATTACGAAAATGAATTTATGTGCAAGGTTATGATGAGTATGAATTGAATGAAACAGAGTAGCTGTTAAGGGAAGTAATCCGCCCCTTAACTGAGTAGAGGATTTATTACATTGGGAGAACCGATCCCACTCCCAAGGGAATTAAGGGATCTGTATTAGCTGTTAAGGGAAGTAATCCGCCCCTTAACTGAGTAGAGGATTTATTACATTGGGAGAACCGATCCCACTCCCAAGGGAACTTAGGGATCAGACCAGTTTATGAACGATGCACAACTGAGTTGAGAAAATTAGAAACTGCATGATCAGGGTTTATGTTTCAGCATACATTTCATTAATGCTTTACTTGCTTAGCATTAGGCTAATAGGTGAGTTTTGTGATGTAGGTGTTGAGGATACAGCAGGTGATTTCCCTGAGAGCATAATCGAGTAGATGAGATTGGTGGAGCACGGCTGTGCAACAGTCAAGCATCTGATGGGGCGGTTTGACTGGTGTCATTGACTAACAAAGATTAATTGACAGTATTTCAAATTTATTATACTGAGCTTTCATGACAGTAGAAATTTTAAATGTTTTGGAATTCGCTTTTGAGTTTCTTTTCTGATAACGATATTCTGTTGGGATTTCAAGTTAGTACTTATGAGTTTCTAGTGACACAAAGGTTTGGATTGTCTCTGGTTAGTTTTTTTTAGCGAGAATGAGTTACTTGAAGTTTTCAAAAGTATTCTTAGTTTTCTCTGAATTTAGTATTCTGCTGATTTATTACTGGATCTGCAAGTGAAGCGATTAGAGTTGTTGTTTTGCTCTCTATCGACAGATGATATCTGTCGGTAGATGTTGAGTAAATTTTAAATTCTATCGGAAGATGTCTTCAGAAAAGCCATCGGAAGATGTAAATTTTAAAGTCTATCAGTAGATGCTTTAAGGAGTTACGTGAGTAGCACGTGTCGGCAGATGTAGTCCATTCCATCGGAAGAGGGAGAAACCCGTTTGTCGTTTAGCGAATCGGAAGGCGTGGAGTCATATTGTTGTTATCGGAAGATGACGTGTGTTTGTCTATTGAGAGATGAAATTACGCTTACTTCATCGGCAGATGAAGTTATGTTAACTTCATCGGCAGATGAAGTGGTGTGTGTAGTTACCATGATTTCATCGGCAGATGAAGTTGTGGGTGAAGTTGTGTAGACATCATCGGCAGAAGCCTTTGGTTTTCTGCTTCTGCTCCTTCCGTTGACTAGTCGTCGGCAGACGAGTTCAACTCGTGACGTCATCGGCAGGAACCTCGTTCCGTTTCCTTCCGTTGACTAGTCGTCGGCAGACGAGTTCAACTCGTGACGTCATCGGCAGGAACCTCGTTCCGTTTCCTTCCGTTGACTTTGTCGTCGGCAGATGAATTCGACTTTTGTAATTTCTTGAGTAGTCCATCATTTAAAACCTTGTTTTCTCTTGACCGAATACTTTAAACATTTCCATTAATCTTTCCAACAATATTTTCACAGCTAGTTAAATCCCCATTGTAGTTTTAAATAATTTTCCGCTGCAAAGTTTTCAAATGTTTTGGACGTTTAGAAAATGTCAAATTTTGAATGTCGAATGAAGTTTTAAATTTATTCGAAATTTCTTAGTTATGATCAAGTATTGAGTAGCAAACCGGGTTCAGATAACTCGGGGCGTTACATATTTTATAAACCTGTATCAAAATATCATATTAATATTTTAGAAGAATATAATACTCATTGTAAAAATTGGAATATAAAAAACAATGAAAGTATTAAATCTATACATCCACCTTTAGAACCTATTAGTCTAAAGAATAACACTATTGAAGCTATTCCTTTAGTTAGTTTATCTCAACCTATTGAAGATAAAAATGATATTATAATTAAACAAATTAATTATAATAATATTCATATGAGCACTATAGGACAACAATTATCAAGAGTTGAAACTCAATTAATTAAACTTTCAGAAAAATCAAATAAAAAGGCTATAGAAAATCTTTCTAGTCCTATGACATCGACTGAGACTTCAGAAAGAAAGAAAACCAATATTTCTATTCCTGATTTAAAACCTCCTATAGTAATATCTAAATTCAATTTTAAATCTCCGAAAGATAATAATGAATTTATTGATCAATTAGCTAAAAGAATGAAACAATTAAATATTAGTGTTATTAATACTCAAGCAGAAAATGCTATGGAAAATTACCACTCTGAAATACATCCAACTATTGATGTTAGTACTTTCCCAAAAGAAAGTGAGTCTAGTGAAGAAGAAGATATGCCTTCTCATTTAAAAGATATTAAAAATATAGAAAAATCTTTTATTGAATGTAATCATATCTATCCATTACCAGAATCTAGAAACCCTTTAAGTATTCATAGAGTTCGATATGAGGATAAAGGGCCTGGTGGAGATAGAATTAGAAGAACTTATTATAAAAGACCTACTCCCGTCGATTTATTATGGGAAGAAAATTGGTTACATGAACAATCTTCTTATACTGCAAAAACGATATATGATTGGAACCTTGATGGTCTAACTGAATATCAAATTTATGAATTACTCCAAAAAATGTTAATGTATTCTAGTGTTTGTCAAGCCTCTCAGAATAAAGATTCTGATATAGCTGCTTTTATTATAAATGGATTTAATGGTGCATTAAAAGGTTGGTGGGATAATTATTTATCTCCAGAACAACGTCTTGAAATATTAACTGCCGTAAGACATGAACATGATATGGTTTATGAAGATAGTGTTTATACCTTAATTCAAGCTATAATATTACATTTTATTGGAGCTACCGAACAAAGACAAGAAAGAGGTAGAGAATTATTACAAAACTTAAGATGTAAAACTTTAACCGAATTTAGATGGTATAAAGATGTTTTTATAACTAAAGTTATGCAAAGACCAGATGCTAATTCTGAGCATTGGAAATCTAAATTTATTGATGGATTACCTCCTTTATTTTCTAAAAGAATTAAAAAGAAATTATTAGAATTAAATGATGGACAATTTATTCCTTGGGCTACATGTACTTATGGTCATTTAATTAGTGTATGTGTTCAAGAAGGTTTAAGTTTATGTAATGATATGAAATTACAATATCAATTTAAAAAACAACATTTAGATGGTAAAAAGGAAATAGGTGAATTTTGTGATCAATTTGCTTATCATATTCCTAAACCTAGTTTAAAAGGTTTATCTAAAGCTGATAAAAGCAAAGAATATATGAAATATAAACGTAAAAAGAAATTACAGAAAAGAGCTTTTAAAAAATATAAGCAAAAATATGATATTCCCGAATCTTCTAATAGAAATAAAACATTTAAAAAGAAGAAGTCTAAAAAGGACTTATCTGAAATTAAATGTTATAAATGTGGTAAATTTGGCCACTATGCATCTAAATGTACTACTCTAAAAAAATTAAATAATCTTGATATAGATGAAAGGTTCAAAATAGCCTTAGAAAAACTATTATTAACTTCTTCGGAAGAATCTTCTGACTCAGAAGATATTATTGATAAGTTATCTTCTTCATCTGACACTGACACCTGTCAAAAATGTCAAGTCAATGTATTATCGACTGAGCAACAAAATATTTTAGATAATTTAGATCAAATACATGATCCTATATTTAGAAAAAAGATTATTGAAATTATTATTCAACAAAATAAAGATCAAGAAATGATTGAAAACCCTAAGTTAAGAGGTCATCATTATTCTTTAACAGAAGTATTTAATAGAATAGATCAGGCTAAAGTTAAACCTGTAACTATTCAAGATCTTAATAGAGAAGTTAAAGATCTGAAAAATGAATTACAAGAATTATTGTATAATTACAATCAATATCAGATTAATATTAATGAAAGATTGAAAAAATTAGAAACCCATATGGATATTGGTTCCTCTTCTACTAATAAAGCTACCCCTTGTAATGAAGACCTCTCCGAAGTATAAACGAGGTTCTTATCCTAAGTCAAGAGCCAAAAGGATTATGAATAAATTTTATTCAATAAAGCACAAGGATATACCAGGAAAGGATCTTTCCTATAATGCTAAAGAATTAGCACAAACCTTTAGGTTGGTCAAAAGTCTAATTCAAACTCACTTTGAGTTAAGTGCCAATAGAATTAAGTCTATTAAAACCTTAGAAAGACTTATCGAAGGCTTTGATAAACAATTAAAAAGCCAAGGTTTAGAAACCACATCTAACAAAGAGCATCGCACTAAATTAAACGATAATATTTTGGAAAACGAACAAGTTCATTGGGTCTTTTCTGAATTAGAAGAAAATCTTCTTCTCAAAGATATTGAAAAACCTATACCCTCATCAAGCACTCAAGGGTTACAATTAGAAAACCCTTCACTAGATATGCGAGCAGATTTTGATTTCCTAACCGAAACAGAATTTAATGCTATTATCAGCCAATAAGATAATTTGCTCTCCGACATATCATTATTTTATAAACTCCATATTTGATAAATGGCTAGCAGAATTACCTGTTTATACTTTCTCTATTGAGTATATTAAGGGAGACGGTCACTCTCTCTATACTAACCCGTGCATTTTCTCAGTATGGATAACCCCTTTAGGGGTAGGGGTAGAGGCCGTGGCCGTGGCCGTGGCAGTGGCAGATATTTATACGATTATCATTTTCCTATTATTGGTAGTGCTGGTGGCGTTGCTAGCACTAGTATTGCTACACTGACTCCCAAAACTGCTAAAGAAGTTTTGGAGTCTGTCACTTATTTTAAAAAGAGTTGCGTGGAAGTTATATTTCCTTTTTATGAAAGAGAATTATTATTACATAATAAGGATGCTTGGTATATTAAAGAGCGATATTTGGGCTCTCACAATTATTTGACAACAGATGGTAAAAATCGCCTCTATTATGAACATATTCTGTTAGAAACTCAATCTATTCAGATTGTCCACCATTATTTGAGTGAATATGGAAAGTCACCTATTACACATTCAAAGTGTTATATTATCAGGATTATCCATCCTCAAGAATGGGGCTTAAATGTATTTGCTATTAGAAGCCTGAAAAATGATCAGAAATATAATTATTGGGATTATGTGAAAGCTTGGGAAAATGCTTTTTATTATCAAAATCCTACAAGAACCCATTCATGGTTCTTTACTATCAATCCTGAGATTATGAAATCAGAAGATAAATTTCCGCCTTGGTTTTATGTTTGGTGGATAGAGCACTCTCCTGAGTTATCTCTATTTCCTGAAAATATTCAAGAGTTATTTCCTCTATGGTTGAAATATCATCCTGAGTTGTCTATCAGGAAAACTATTATTAAAGAACAAGACCTATTATGGTTCTGTACTGAATTCCAAATTAATTGGATATGGCAATGGAATTTGGAAATTGATCAAGACCCTATTGGTCTGTATGAAGTTCAAAGAAATTTTTATGTTAAATGGTGGGCTAGATATGAAACTGAAGCCTGTATTGAAAGAATCAAAGCTGCTATTAGCACTTATAAAGAAAAAGTGAGAAGTCCTATTACGGATAAAGATGAAAATATGGATGACAATTATATGAGAAAAATGTATGAAAATATTCAAAAGAAATATCCTCATATGAGTAAAAAAGAAAAAGAGTTGAAATTATTTGCTATGATGAAAGATCAATTAGGATCTGTTGAAGATTTGAATATGACTGATGAAGATGAAGATCATATATCTGATCATATTTCTACTCCAGGTTCAGGATCTTTTTAGATATTAGCAGATGACTCTCAAGATCCTAATGAAGATATTACTGATTTAAATATTGATTATACTACTAAAGATCTTTGGGAAGCTTTTGTTGAGGAACAGAAAAAGCTTAAAACTAAAGGAAAAAAGAAGACTTTATGAACTTTGAACTTATTGAACGAAGAACTATTTGAAGAACAAGTTTTTGAAGATAGAATTCGTCATCATATGTAACACCCGGTTTATTAGAATTAAAATAATCTATTAATCTTCTGAGTGTGAATTTTATAGAATGAAATTAGGGGTAAAATCAATTAGGTTAATGAGTAACTAAGTGAGGGCATAAGGGTAATTGTCAATTTTGCAAATGGATAACGTATTTAAGGAAAGAGTAAATGAGGTATAGCCGTCATACTCATTTCACTCTCGGTTTTCAGCTCAACCCAGCAGAGCTCTCTAGGCGATTTCCTCACCGATTCCTCCAACCCAGGTGAGTTTTGATTCGATTAATTGCTGATTTTAGTACCTAGGTAGCTTAAGGATCCCAACGTATGCATTTTGTTAATGTTACGAGTGAGAGATTCTGCTTGAGGATTAGAGCAGAATCGGGAATGTTAGATAAATAGAAATGCCCAACCCACTCCTTAGATTTCTGAATAGCTTAGATTGAGGTTTAACGTTCTGTTTATGAATATAGGTGAACAAACCCCCGAAGTAGCTCTTAACCGAGCATTTGCAAGGAATCCAGGTAAGTAAAGTATTGCTTGTGCCTTCGGGCCTACATCACAAAACAGTAGGTTTATGTATGCTTGAATATTTCTATTGTCCATGCATCATGTTTTTGTTAAAAGTTACGAAAATGAATTTCATGTAAGGAATGGTAAGGTATGAACTGTATGCGACAGACAAACTATTAAGGGAACTAATCCACCCCTTAACTTATGAAGGGATTTAGACATTGGGAGAATTGATCCCACTCCCAAGGGAACCATGGGATCAGATCAGCTGTTAAGGGAATTCATCCGCCCCTTAATTGAGTATGAGGATGTAGACATTGGGAGAATTGATCCCACTCCCAAGGGAACCATGGGATCTGATCATGATATGAACGAATATGTATGCCACTGAGAGGAGAAAATAGAAACTGCATATTTAGGAGTTTAAGCTCAGCATTTTATTTCATTCATATACTGCTTTACTTACTTAGCATTAGGCTAATAGATGAGTTTTGTGATGTAGGTGAAGAAGTGTTAGCAGGTGTGTCTCCTGATCATGTTGAGGAATAGTGGACGTTGGAGGAGTGCATTCAGGCCTCGACATGGTAACTGATGGGGCGGTTTAGCATGTTGTCTACAGATGTAGAGGTTTAGTGAATAATGATTTAAATTGAGTATATGGAGTTTTTAGTAAAGGAGATTACAGCTGCTTGACTTCGTTTTCGAGAATTTCTGATTTTCATGTTCTTACTGATTTTGATCAATACAATGACTTGGAGTGTTATGAATGGATTTTTGGTAAAATGTTTTAAGTCTGTTAGATAGTCGAATCTTTCTCGGGTTATAGACAGGTTGTTTAGTCCATTGGTGGGAATTGAATAATTTTGTATCAGTGGATATGTGTAGAGGTTTATTGCGTTCTG
Organism: Begonia masoniana; assembly: GCA_022432975.1. Classification (NCBI taxonomy): domain Eukaryota; kingdom Viridiplantae; phylum Streptophyta; class Magnoliopsida; order Cucurbitales; family Begoniaceae; genus Begonia; species Begonia masoniana. The sequence continues at coordinate 41,382,318 of CM039505.1, read as the reverse complement.
TTGAAAGGAATTTTGTTGATATCTATCGGAAGAGGGAAGTCTACCGGTAGATGTCTCATGTTTGTCTTCCGGCTGACGTCATCGGAAGAGTAAAGCATTTGTCTTCCGGCTGACGTCATCGGCAGAAGAAGTGTAATGGAAGTCGGGTGAGTATGTCTTCCGGCTGACGTCATCGGAAGAGGAAAGCATTCGTCTTCCGGCTGACGTCATCGGCAGAAGAAGTGTAATGGAAGTCGGGTGAGTATGTCTTCCGGCTGACGTCATCGGAAGAGGAAAGTAATTGTCTTCCGGCTGACGTCATCGGAAGAGGAAATAGGTATTTTGTCGTTTACTGACCGGTAGAGGAAGTAAGTTCTTTGTCGTGTTGTGACCGGATGATGTCGCTGACGTCACCGGAAGAGGGAATGGGTGTTTCGTCGTTTTCGGTTGATGCCGCTGACGTCACCGGAAAACGAAATAGGTGATTTGTCGTTTTGTCACTGATGAAGTCTTCGGTTTTCTATTTCTGCTTCTTTCGTTGACCTTGTCGTCGGCAGATGACTTCAACACTTCCGTTAATCACCCCAACAGTATATTCTACAGTTCGTCTAACTTCATAGTTGTTTAAATGATTTTCCGCTGCAAAGTTTTCAAATGTTTTGAATGTATAGAAAATGTCAAATTTTGACTGTCGAATGAAATTTTAAAATTTATCCGAAAATTTCTTAGTCATGGTCAAGTAATGAGTAGCGACCCGGGTTCAGATAATTCGGGGCGTTACATCATATTCCTTTAATGAATCCTTATAATGTGGCTCCTTGGAATATTCTTGAAGAATTCCACTTCTTTACTTCTGTCACCGTTAAATAGAGGCATAGCCTCTTTATGTTGTTCTTCAAGCTGATGAACTAAATGCATCAAATATTGAGTCTTTTCTTGAGACTGCTGCACCAATTGATGACTAAATTCTAGAAATCTTCTATAATTCTGTGCTTGCATATGAAGCGGTAGCCAAGTAGGTCTGTTGAAAACTTTTCGATAATTTCTTCTAGAAATGGGCCAATATCCACGATAATGGCTAGGATGATAATCTTGATAACGAAAAGTTCTGTTAATGCGAGCAGGGAAATACCCGATATTCCAAGGAGCTAAATTATAAGGATTCATCCGATCAATAAATCTTGGCAGATAATTCAGCTGTCGATCTGCAAATATTTCCTCAATATGTTGATCTTCCCACTCAGGCCAATTCATAGATCTTTCTTTTCTTTTCCTTTGTATGTCAAAAGAAACATATTTTCTTCAAAGTCTTCCTTAATAAAAGCAAAAGGCTCATCATTATAAGTATGGTTAATATCCATATGAGGTGTTTGAATATTAAATAATTGAGTTTTCATAGCCTCAAATAATTTTTCGTCTTTTCCTTCCTTAGTCATATCAGGATATATTCGAGAAATAGTAGCATAAAGCGTTTCAATATAATTGATATTATCCTTTTCATCTTCAGCATCATTGATAGCTTGCTGCTTTGCTTTTTCTTTATAGATATTAATAGATGTCTTAATACGTGTTAAACACTTATTAGTCTCATAACGAGACTCCCATTTTACATAAAAGTTCCTTTGAACTGCATATAAACCCAAATAAGGGTCTTGATATATCTCAAGATTCCATTGCCATATCCAGTTTATCTGGAATTCAGAGCAAAACCATAATAATTCTTGCTCTTTATTAAATAATTTCCTATTTGATAAAATAGGATGATACTTTAACCAAATATGAAACTCTTCTTGAATAACTGCAGGAAATAAAGCTAACTCTGGAGAGTGTTCCTGCCACCAAACATAAAACCAAGGAGGAAATTTATCCTCTGTTTTTATAATTTCAGGATTAATAGAGAAGAACCATAAATGGGTTCTCTGAGGATTCTGAATATAGAACATATTTGTCCAAGCATTAACATAATCCCAATAATTATACTTTTGATCATTCTTGAGGCTTCTAATAGCAAACACATTTAAGCCCCATTCTGGAGGATGTATAACCCTAATAATATAACATTTCGAATGAGTGATAGCAGATTTTCCATATTCACCAATATAATGGTGCACAATCTGAACCGACTGTGTTTCGATAAGAATATGCTCATAATAAAGCCGATGCTTTCCATCAGTCATTAAATAATGATGAGAGCCCAAATATCTCTCTTTGATATACCAGGCGTCTTTATTAGCCAATAATAAATCCTTTTCATAAAAAGGAAAAATAGTAGCACATATATGCTTTTTCAAATATTGATCTCCTGCTTCGAATATTTCGGGAGCAGTTTTAGGAGGAGTAGGAGAAGTACTACTTTCTCCTATTGAAGAATATTGATGATCATAACTAAGGCGACCCTTTCCACGGCCCCTAGTACTTCTACGACCACCACCACCCCCAAGGGGTTTATTCATTCTGTGAAAATACACTTTGAGCAATATAAGAAAGTTCAACAATATGTTGTTTCCTATCCAAATAATGATTTTTTAATTCATTTATAAAAGTGCCTTCAGGGTACATAATAAAAGCATAATAAATAGATTGATTATTAAAAGTAGCACTTATACCTTTTTCATCAATAGTTTTAATAGGCATTATCATATTTAAAAATGGAGTGCCTAAAATAATTTTATGTTGTAAATTTTTTACTAATAAAAAAGTAGTTGTTATACCAACATCATTATTGCAAATACTAGCATCAGATAATTTATAGTTTACTTTTAATTTATTTCCACCGGCTGAATATAAAGATTGTTTTGTTTTCTCAAAATATTTAGTGGGAATAATTCCTTCTTTAATACAATTAATATCAGTACCACTATCTATAAGGGCTATTAAATCAGAGATAATATAGTCTTGATTTATAATTAGATTAATTTTAAGAAACCATTTTTGAAATCTTAGTTTTGTTAAAATATTTATATCATTATCATTATAAGGGGTAACTTCATTAGTAGAAGAGGAACCAATATCCATATGGGTTTCTATTTTTTCCAATCTTTCATTAATATTAATCTGATATTGATTGTAATTATACAATAATTCATGTAATTCATTTTTCAGCTCTTTAACTTCTCTATTAAGATCTTGAATAGTTACAGGTTTAATTTTAGCCTGATCTATTCTATTAAATACTTCTGTTAAAGAATAATGATGATCTCTTAACTTAGGTTTTTCAATCATTTCTTGATCTTTATTTTGTTGAATAATAATTTCAATAATCTTTTTTCTAAATATAGGATCATGTATTTGATCTAAATTATCTAAAATATTTTGTTGCTCAGTCGATAATACATTGACTTGACATTTTTGACAGGTGTCAGTGTCAGATGAAGAAGATAACTTATCAATAATATCTTCTGAGTCAGAAGATTCTTCCGAAGAAGTTAATAATAGTTTTTCTAAGGCTATTTTGAACCTTTCATCTATATCAAGATTATTTAATTTTTTTAGAGTAGTACATTTAGATGCATAGTGGCCAAATTTACCACATTTATAACATTTAATTTCAGATAAGTCCTTTTTAGACTTCTTCTTTTTAAATGTTTTATTTCTATTAGAAGATTCGGGAATATCATATTTTTGCTTATATTTTTAAAAGCTCTTTTCTGTAATTTCTTTTTACGTTTATATTTCATATATTCTTTGCTTTTATCAGCTTTAGATAAACCTTTTAAACTAGGTTTAGGAATATGATAAGCAAATTGATCACAAAATTCACCTATTTCCTTTTTACCATCTAAATGTTGTTTTTTAAATTGATATTGTAATTTCATATCATTACATAAACTTAAACCTTCTTGAACACATACACTAATTAAATGACCATAAGTACATGTAGCCCAAGGAATAAATTGTCCATCATTTAATTCTAATAATTTCTTTTTAATTCTTTTAGAAAATAAAGGAGGTAATCCATCAATAAATTTAGATTTCCAATGCTCAGAATTAGCATCTGGTCTTTGCATAACTTTAGTTATAAAAACATCTTTATACCATCTAAATTCGGTTAAAGTTTTACATCTTAAGTTTTGTAATAATTCTCTACCTCTTTCTTGTCTTTGTTCGGTAGCTCCAATAAAATGTAATATTATAGCTTGAATTAAGGTATAAACACTATCTTCATAAACCATATCATGTTCATGTCTTACGGCAGTTAATATTTCAAGACGTTGTTCTGGAGATAAATAATTATCCCACCAACCTTTTAATGCACCATTAAATCCATTTATAATAAAAGCAGCTATATCAGAATCTTTATTCTGAGAGGCTTGACAAACACTAGAATACATTAACATTTTTTGGAGTAATTCATAAATTTGATATTCAGTTAGACCATCAAGGTTCCAATCATATATCGTTTTTGCAGTATAAGAAGATTGTTCATGTAACCAATTTTCTTCCCATAATAAATCGACGGGAGTAGGTCTTTTATAATAAGTTCTTCTAATTCTATCTCCACCAGGCCCTTTATCCTCATATCGAACTCTATGAATACTTAAAGGGTTTCTAGATTCTGGTAATGGATAGATATGATTACATTCAATAAAAGATTTTTCTATATTTTTAATATCTTTTAAATGAGAAGGCATATCTTCTTCTTCACTAGACTCACTTTTTTTTGGGAAAGTACTAACATCAATAGGTTGATGTATTTCAGAGTGGTAATTTTCCATAGCATTTTCTGCTTGAGTATTAATAACACTAATATTTAATTGTTTCATTCTTTTAGCTAATTGATCAATAAATTCATTATTATCTTTCGGAGATTTAAAATTGAATTTAGATATTACTATAGGAGGTTTTAAATCAGGAATAGAAATATTGGTTTTCTTTCTTTCTGAAGTCTCAGTCGATGTCATAGGACTAGAAAGATTTTCTATAGCCTTTTTATTTGATTTTTCTGAAAGTTTAATTAATTGAGTTTCAACTCTTGATAATTGTTGTCCTATAGTGCTCATATGAATATTATTATAATTAATTTGTTTAATTATAATATCATTTTTATCTTCGATAGGTTGAAATAAACTAACCAAAGGAATAGCTTCAATAGTGTTATTCTTTAGACTAATAGGTTCTAAAGGTGGATGTATAGATTTAATACTTTCATTGTTCTTTATATTCCAATTTTTACAATGAGTATTATATTCTTCTAAAATATTAATATGATATTTTGATACAGGTTTATAAAATATCGTTAAATACCATTCGCTAAAAGTTATTAGATCCTTTTTTAAATCTAAATAAGAGTAATATAAATCTTTTAATTTTTTAAACTCTTCAGGTTTTTTATAATATTTTTTATCAATCCAATTTCTGAGAATAGCATTTTCAGGTGATTGATATTCTTCATTACATATTTTTCTTATATCATCTTTGCTTAAATTTGAGTAATTCATCATAATTTAAATTCCATTTCTGAAACAGTAGGTGACTCTCTTTTAGGGTGAGAGGTTTCTCCTTTTTCATATTTCAAATTATTAAATTGATTCGAATAAACACCATGAGGTATTTGTTGTTCAGATATTTTTAAAGCTTCAATATTAGAAATAGGAGTTTCAGATACATAAAATCTAGAACTAGGTAAATCTACTTGATAAGGAGGAACAGATGACCTAGAAGATAGACTTCTGGAAAAAGATATTTTTCTTAAATGATTATTATCAAATTTAATTTCTATATGTCCTTCAGGGGTTTGAATAATTTGATCGATTTTTTTATTAATAATTGGTTGAGGCAATACAGCTTGAGGAATAGTCCATTGTTCTGGAAATGTGACTTCATCCCAGTTTATTAATCTAGGAATAGCTATATTAGTTTTCATTATATCACTTTCAATTAATAAAGTTTTTCCTGGATTATCCTTTAACTTGACTTGAGGACATAAAGTATGCATTACTTTATAACTTAATCGATAGATTATAGCAATAGTTTCTGAACCTTGAAGAAACTCGTATCCATGAGTTTGAATATTTAAAACTACAGATTCAAATAAATTTCTATCAGTCAAAGATAAAGTTAAATTAGGATAGACATTAAAATAAATGGGACCATGACATAGACTGGTTTGTATAACACCCATTAAAGATTCTTTATAATTTTGACTCCTAGCGTCTCTAAGAGTAGCTAATATACTAGCATTTAAACCTGGAATAGTTAAGGGTTTAAAAGCTATTTGAATAAGTCCAATATGAATATACTTATATTTAGCAAAATATTTTTGAATATCTTTTAATCCTAATAATTTTATAGTTTTTTCATTAGAATCTAAGCAAATAGTTTGCTCGGAAGTTTTAACAATACGATTAATAAGATTTTCAAAAGTACCTATTTTATAAATAGTTTTTGGTTCAATCTCTGGGATTGTCCAATTATTTAATACTTCTTCTTGTGATAATTCTATAATTTCTACATTTTTAATAGAATTTTCAGAGAATATATTTGAGATCAAATTCATATTCAATTTGTAGAATTTACTTTCAAATAACATAACTACTTGACTTCAAGTATTCAACTGTAAATAGATATAAGATTTAACTTCGTATTGATCTTCGATTCATCTCGTATTGACTTGCGGATAACTTCGTATTGATCTATTAATTCCTTCTATACTAAACATGCGACTAATGAGATTACTTGCACTGTCAAAGACTAATTTCACAAAGTTTGCAAATGTCTCTCAACCATGCAAATGGGTATTTTTGCCTGACGCCCTTCTCACGGCTAAGCGGCCACACACCCCAACACGGCAACAGAAAGACATCTTACAAACAAGATGAAATCACAGCAAGTATTCTTTGCACATGAAAGCACGGAAAGAGTTAATAGAATCGTGTTGAAGAGATCACCTCATCGTATTGAGAAGAACAAAAGATCGTATTGAAGTTAAAACAAATATCGATTTACATTAGAAAACTTATCGACAAGTCCTTAGTTATTTGAAAGCAAATACAAATTTAGCCAATCATTTGGCCTGATACCAAGATTACCAAGAGGGGGGAAGCGAAGGGAAGAAGTAAAAGAAGAGGATACTTACTTATTATTCACAGTAGTTGTAGCATACAAAGAGAGAGAGAGGGCGATCAGAGCTAGAGTTTTTACAGTATATATATTATAGTGAAAAAGGGGTATAGGGTAAGAGTTCGAAGCAATAGTAAGGTAACAAACAGGAGAAGGTTTATGGATAGAGAGGTAAGAGAATAGTAGGAGATGGGCAAGAAGAGTTTTGAGTGAACCTCGATGATAAGACGGTAAGTAGATGTTAGACCATATAGGCCTTATAGAATGAGAGTTATGTAGTAATAAGGTTAGCTTGACTTACCCGTGAAAAGTTATACACTTAGATTTTGTTACTGTTAGAGTCACACATCTTACAGGATGTAGGATTTAAATTTATAGGAAATGAACCCTAGTTGACGAAACTCAAACCCTTAGAGTTTTAAGGTGTAAAGAAGTAAGGAGTAATTTAAACTAAGATGTAAAAGTGTATTTGGAAATACTTTAGGCTGTCAAGATATACTAAGTGGAATTAAGTAGGTAAGAAAATTTAGCAAGAACTTGTATACCCTAAATTCGTGAAAAAGATTTAAGTAATTAGACAAAATCATAGTCCAGAGCTTACCTAGTGTTGTTATGGAAAGGATATGAGAGTAACCACTATGGTTGTGGTGTAGATGGATGTGATAGATCAATACGAGTCGCGGACATAAGATTTAAGTGATCGGGTAGGGGCGATCGTATCGACCAATATAGAGGCAAGGAATAACGAGAGTTACTCCGAGTTATAAAATTATTAAATCCCGAAGCGCTAGAGAATTGAAATCATGTGCATATGGATACTCTAGATATTGGAATTGGCCGATCTCTAGGAAAAGGATACCACATTAGATACCTTAGAAGACTAATCCATAAAGAAATATATTGAATCTGTAAGAAGCATATAGCCGACATACTAGGTGAGAGAATTAATGAATTTAAGATTTATTAATGAGTAATAGACGTCAGACCATTGGTGTTGCTTAAATGAGGATAGAAAACAAAAGCATAGGAGCTAAGGTTTTGAACGTGGTAACTACTGAGGAAAAATATAGCACTTCAGATTTAAGGTTATACTTATGAGTTCAAAGTAGTCTGAATGACCGTAGAGAGGATAGAGATGCAATAGAGAAGGTTTACAGTGGGTATAGTTTCAGTTGAGAACTGCAAACGTAGGACTCACCTCCGGTATGGAGGTAGAAACGACAGTGTTCGGTGATCCGGGAGGGTTAAACCTTAACGAAAAGAAGTTTCTGAATCCTTCTCTTGGAAAAATAGAAGGAGAAGAATTGAGAATCTGAAGAGAATCGAAACAAGAGAGTGAACTTATCATCAACAAGTTTGTAAACGAGTAGACTGATGAACGAGTTATTGTGCAAGAGCCAAGCGAAATAATTAGAACCCGACTAAAAAGGATTTAGACCATCAGGAAATTAAGAGAAGTCTATGCACGACATTTGAGATAAGTACGGGGGATCGTAGATCCAATGAAGAGTTAAGATTGACTAGTGTCGTACGAATTGTGAGCTTTGCAATTTTAAAGAGTATGACTCTTATTTGACAAATCGAGACCGATGGATACATAAGTGACTTAAGGTTAGAAGGAGTGGTTTAGAGCAAATCCACAGCGAGACTTAGAGACTGTACTGTGCTCGAGGTTAATGGAGATTCGAGTTAGATAATCGAGCATATTGTAGAAGGCATAAGCGTTTCAGTAAGACATAGTAATGGAACTCATGAAGGCGACTTAGAGTAAAACGTGGTATTTATGGGACTTGATTTGCAAGTGAGCATTAACCTTAAGATAGTAACAACTTAAACTCTTAGTTAAACCTGTTGACGCCAGAATGTAATTTCGGAGATGTAGTGGGAATGGAAGGAGTAGGTTGTGGGAACTGCATCGAAGCAGGGGTCGAGGTCGATAAGTTACTCGAGGAGGAATGTGACGTGGGATATCACAGATATGATACCTGATACCTGAGAAGTATAAATAAGTGAAATTCTAGTTGGGAAGCTCACATAGAAATAGTTATTAAGACCCGTGAAGTATCAAAGGAAGGATACGATTTGGATGTCAATGACCAAGAGGTTGCACAGGAGCACTACTAGAGGAATGTAGGACTGAGATGGTAGAAGTAGGGACTGAGGATTAGACCAACGAACTTGTGCACCAGAGTGGTTTACAACTCCGATCAATATATATATATATGTAGAAATTTTATACTCGATAGGTGGGCAATTGAAGGGTAATTAAAAAGAATTTAACGATGGAATAAGTGAATTAAGAAGGCCTTAAGGGCGTGAAATGGTTAGGTACGTGTTCAGTAGACACGAGATTAGGAAAGTTAGAAACTAAAGAAACTTAATTTGAGGAGTTGAAGTTAGAATACATAGGAGTTTGGAATACAATCTGGGTGTGGTTTGTGATCCTTGAACGCTAGTCAACCAAGTGACGTTTAGAAGTTGATGTTATTTCAAGGATTGAGGCTAGAGACAATTTTGGTAGAGACCAATTGATAAGTTGGAAAGTTTAACGTCTTGGGTGATTAAATATAGACCAACGTGTGCTTGTGTCGGTTGGTGACAAGTACACAGTTAGAGAACGTTTGATCGTAGGATTAGAAAAGTTGGTAAGATTTGGATGCGTAGACGATTGATGTGTTTAGGCCCATTGAAAGTAAGGAGTATGGTTATGAGGCTAATGTGGGAGTTCAGTTGGTGTTCATCCCGACGGTAGGTAGAGTTGATGGGGTTATGATGAGATTTGGGTTACGACCAAGAAATTTGATGATATATAGGCGTTCGATTTGGCTGGCGTTGGGGAGCTTGGACGTAGCTCTGACCTTAGTGAACGACAGAGGAAAGACGCTGATAAAAAGAGAACTTTGAAATTGTGTTATTAGAAGATGTAATCTGTGAGTGATTTAGTGAGAGTCAAAAGTCGATGCATGCGCAAATATTGAAGTGACGATTGGAGAATTGGAAATTTGATTATGTTCCATACTTGAGTGAGGTCGCGTGCGATCAAATCGAAAGTGGGGGAATATAGAATTAAGGCTAATATGAGGGATTATAGTGATGAGTTTTGGTTTAGAACCACGATGAATGGCCGTGAGTACAGACGATAAATCGAAATGAAATGTCGCAAGACGTGAGACGTTAATATCAAGGACTATAAGCTGTGGTAATTTTGTGGACAAAATTCTGAATAAGGAGGGTAGAATGTAATACCCGGCTTGTACGGACTTTAGATTTAATATATTATATTCATATGTTAATATATACTGGCATTTTTGGTAAATATGTCAAATCAAATCAGTTTTGCAAACAGAAAGCGTCATTACGATCCTAACGAATAATAAGAATTTTAAGAAATTTACGGGAATTTTAGGAGATCAAACACTATATTCCGGGTAAATACACTTTTCGTAATGTAAAAGACGTTCTCGCAAAAATAGTAAACGAGGTCCGAATTGCGAGTGAACAGTTTTGTTAAATCACAAATGACAAGTTGGACTTATTGGTGAAATAAGGAGATTTGGAGAAACCGAATAGCTAGACGATTAACGAACCGAAGGACGAAACAAAAATAGAATTAAGTGTAAGGGCAAATTTGTCATTTAGCTATTTTAATTTATAAATAAGGCAACATGCCTTAATCGATTTTCACTTTGTGAAAATCGATTTCCAGAAGCAACATCTCTCTCTCGGCTTCTCTTCTCTGCCGCGAGGGTTTCCTTCGATCCGACTCCGATTCGAGCTCCGTTTTGTCTCGTTTCTTCCGTGGTTTCTCTTCCTCTCGCTATCCTCGGTATGTACCTACAATATTAGAGCTTTTATTTCAACGTTTACGCCGTTTTAGATAATTAGGGTTTCGATTAAATCTCGTAAAAAACGCGAATTAGGACTCGTAATTAATAGGTTAGCCGTGATTAGGTATATATTGAACGTATCAGACGTTATTGGACGAAGATAAACCAATTTGTGAAAAAGTATAAATCTGAGAATTTTCGAGTTTTCGGAAATTTCTCGTAATAGGAATTTCAAGTTATCGAGCACTAATTGACGTTCTAAATGCTTTGATTAGCTAAGTGAGGAATTTAGGAAAAATTCAATAGTTAAGGATTTTGTAATTTGGACGTTAATAGCTTAAATTGGTTTTAACGACGAATATCGTGTTTTGTCTCAGACACACGACTCCCGTGGACGAAGCTTGAGATTCTGCGCACTCGAGGTAAGTTTTCATGACTTACTTTGACCAATCGGTCTACACCATACTTCGATGTCGTATCGAGGATCCCTGAAGAGTTGTTTGTTTAATCTGCTTTTGGTTGGGTAGTTAGGTTTAATTGTTTATAGGTTAGTTTATTTCGGTCTCGATGGTATACATGTGTTTGTTTATTGTATGGTTACTTTATGCTTATAACTGTTCATGCATCACGTGTTTCAAAATGGCATGAAAATGGATTTCTGCACCAGTTTTCAAATGAAATGAATAATGAACGAAAATACGTAATCTGTATCTGGTTACGCGAGATGGGGCTCAGGCATGGCTGTAGGGTTTGTGAGCATGTACCCCCCTCCTCTAAATCGAAAGTGGTAGTCCGACTGCGGGATGTATCCTTTCCATTTATAGGGCTGATATCTCGGTAACAATCTATCTGCGATGTAATGAATCTGTATCTGTATATGAATCTGAAACCTGCATGTTTTCTGAATGGCATACGCACGCACGCATCTGCATTTACGTAGCTTACTGAGATTTCAATATCTCATATGTGTCTGTATGGTGTAGGTGATATTTTAGGAGACATTGAACCAGGTGAGGACGACGTTCCTCCTCCTGACGTGGGGTGCAGTTGATGGATGATGGCCCGTGGGAGTGCGCTGAGTAGTTGAGGCGCGATACGACCCGTGGGGATGTACATATGGACTCTGGGGTTATTTTGGGATATTTTGATCTGATAATTGTATAGAATATTTAGGTTGTTTGGATCTGGATAGGGATTAGATAACGCTTTGGTTTAACCAGTTTTGATAAACGTTATGAAATGTTTTGGTTTAAATGTTTAAGTTAAATGAAAATGTTTTGAAATGCTGTTTGTAGGTTGTTACGGATAGCTCGGTTTTTAGAGCTATCCACGCAGTTGGACTTCGTAAAGTCCGCTGCAAGTGGAAGAGAATTGTAAAAGGGGTTACTCTCTGGAATCGGATTCCAGAGAGATGAAAGTTTGAAATTTTGAAACGTTGTTGTGAGTATAGGCGTGATGTAATAGGATTTTGCTCTCTGGAATTCAGATTTCCAGAGAGCTAATTGATGTGTTTGTTGTAGCACTCGGTTTCAATAAATCAAAATAAGTTATTAAACGGTGGAATATAATTTTTATGGTTAAAATTTAGTGAAATGTTGATTAGGTTGTAAATGACTAGGCAGGGGCAAAGTGGTAATTGCGAATTTATATTGTGGATAAAGTATTTAAGGAAAGGTTTAGTGAGGTTTAGCCGCCACTGTATTATTACTCTTACCTCTCAGCTCAAGCAGACTACCTCTGGGCGATTTCCCCTCCGGTTTTCCCCAACCAAGGTGAGTTTTGAATCAACTACTTGCCGTTCTAGTGCTAGGGTAGCTGAAGGATTGCAATGTATGTATCTTCGATAAGCTGCGGGTGAGAGATTTGGGTTTTGGGGTTTAGTGATGTATCGGGAATGCTTAATCAGTAGAGCCCCAAACTGGCTTCCTTAGACTTCAGTAGTTAGATAAAGTTTAGTGGAGATCTAATCCATAATCTGTCAATGGTTTTAGGTGAGCAGATTTTTGGAGTAGCATATAGCCGAGCGATTTCCAGGAGCCAGGTAAGTAAAGTAATGTGTGAGCCTTCGGGCCTACATCACAAAACAGTAGGTTTATGCATGTTTGAGTGTTTCTTTTCTTTATGTCATGCATTAAGTTTTGAAGAATTACGAAAATGAATTTATGTGCAAGGTTATGATGAGTATGAATTGAATGAAACAGAGTAGCTGTTAAGGGAAGTAATCCGCCCCTTAACTGAGTAGAGGATTTATTACATTGGGAGAACCGATCCCACTCCCAAGGGAATTAAGGGATCTGTATTAGCTGTTAAGGGAAGTAATCCGCCCCTTAACTGAGTAGAGGATTTATTACATTGGGAGAACCGATCCCACTCCCAAGGGAACTTAGGGATCAGACCAGTTTATGAACGATGCACAACTGAGTTGAGAAAATTAGAAACTGCATGATCAGGGTTTATGTTTCAGCATACATTTCATTAATGCTTTACTTGCTTAGCATTAGGCTAATAGGTGAGTTTTGTGATGTAGGTGTTGAGGATACAGCAGGTGATTTCCCTGAGAGCATAATCGAGTAGATGAGGTTGGTGGAGCACGGCTGTGCAACAGTCAAGCATCTGATGGGGCGGTTTGACTGGTGTCATTGACTAACAAAGATTAATTGACAGTATTTCAAATTTATTATACTGAGCTTTCATGACAGTAGAAATTTTAAATGTTTTGGAATTCGCTTTGAGTTTCTTTTCTGATAACGATATTCTGTTGGGATTTCAAGTTAGTACTTATGAGTTTCTAGTGACACAAAGGTTTGGATTGTCTCTGGTTAGTTTTTTTTAGCGAGAATGAGTTACTTGAAGTTTTCAAAAGTATTCTTAGTTTTCTCTGAATTTAGTATTCTGCTGATTTATTACTGGATCTGCAAGTGAAGCGATTAGAGTTGTTGTTTTGCTCTCTATCGACAGATGATATCTGTCGGTAGATGTTGAGTAAATTTTAAATTCTATCGGAAGATGTCTTCAGAAAAGCCATCGGAAGATGTAAATTTTAAAGTCTATCAGTAGATGCTTTAAGGAGTTACGTGAGTAGCACGTGTCGGCAGATGTAGTCCATTCCATCGGAAGAGGGAGAAACCCGTTTGTCGTTTAGCGAATCGGAAGGCGTGGAGTCATATTGTTGTTATCGGAAGATGACGTGTGTTTGTCTATTGAGAGATGAAATTACGCTGACTTCATCGGCAGATGAAGTTATGTTAACTTCATCGGCAGATGAAGTGGTGTGTGTAGTTACCATGATTTCATCGGCAGATGAAGTTGTGGGTGAAGTTGTGTAGACGTCATCGGCAGAAGCCTTTGGTTTTCTGCTTCTGCTCCTTCCGTTGACTAGTCGTCGGCAGACGAGTTCAACTCGTGATGTCATCGGCAGGAACCTCGTTCCGTTTCCTTCCGTTGACTAGTCGTCGGCAGACGAGTTCAACTCGTGACGTCATCGGCAGGAACCTCGTTCCGTTTCCTTCCGTTGACTAGTCGTCGGCAGACGAGTTCAACTCGTGACGTCATCGGCAGGAACCTCGTTCCGTTTCCTTCCGTTGACTTTGTCGTCGGCAGATGAATTCGACTTTTGTAATTCCTTGAGTAGTCCATCATTTAAAACCTTGTTTTCTCTTGACCGAATACTTTAAACATTTCCATTAATCTTTCCAACAATATTTTCACAGCTAGTTAAATCCCCATTGTAGTTTTAAATAATTTTCCGCTGCAAAGTTTTCAAATGTTTTGGACGTTTAGAAAATGTCAAATTTTGAATGTCGAATGAAGTTTTAAATTTATTCGAAATTTCTTAGTTATGATCAAGTAATGAGTAGCAAACCGGGTTCAGATAACTCGGGGCGTTACATTATGGTATCAGAGACATTCAGTTAAACCGTTCAAAAGATTACTCATCAGTGCCAATCGTTGCATGGAAGTACTCCAACAACTGTAAGTGTTTATGTTAGCTTTAGTTATAAAATGTTTATGAGAGTAGTTAACCCTGTGCAGGAAATTAGTAAAATGGCTAGGCGCCCAGGAAGACCAAGAATACCAAGAGAGATACCAAGTCCTAGACGTGAGGAGGACTCTAGTGTAATTAGGCAGCTGACAGAATTAATGCGTCAGCAGACTGATATTGTGCGTCAACAATCTGATCAATTAGGAGTGCTGTTGAATCGGGAAGCACAAGGAAGTGCTAACTCAGGTTCTAACAGTGAACATTCTGGAGATAGATTCCGGAGACTGAGACCACCCACATTTGATGGACATTCCTCCGATCCATTCATTGCTGAGGGATGGCTTAGGAAGATTGAAAGTATGTTCAGGTGTGCCAACATAGGAGAAGAAGAGAAAGTCACATTGGCAACCTTTCATTTGGCTGGAGAAGCTCAGCTCTGGTGGGAGACAATAGAGACCACCACAGATGTTTTGACAATGCAATGGTCACGATTCAAAGACATTTTCTATGGGAAGTATTTCAATAGCACCGTCCAAACTGCAAAGAAGTTGGAGTTTCTGAACTTGAAGCAGACAGGGTCTGTGGCCGAGTATAGTAGGCAGTTTGAGTCCCTGTCCAGGTTTGCTGGACACTTTGCTCACAAAGACGAGGATAAGGTGTTCAAGTTTGTGCATGGACTGAAACCAGAAATTTACCGAGGAGTTAAATTTTGCGGTATTAAAGGTTTGGCGTTAAGTGAAGTAGTGTCCACTGCTCTGGAAGTGGAAGAGGCTGAAAGGATGTGTGCTGGAACAAAGGAAGTCCCACAAAGGTTTGTTCAACCACAACAACAGAGAGGGATGAAGAGGCCGAATGAAGGCCAGAATAGCCAAAGATCAAGGAGGAAAGTACCGGATAGTCAGAAGTATCCCCAGTGTCCGAAGTGTATGAAAAGTCATTTGGGTGAATGCAGGTTTGGATCGGGAAAGTGTTTCAATTGCGATGAAGTTGGGCATGCTTTCAGAGATTGCCCGAGACCCAGAGTCACTCGGTGTTTCAACTGCGGCAAGGTTGGTCACTTTAACAGAGACTGTCCGGCCTTGAAGAATGGCCCTGCTGTGATTAAGCCAAGAATATTCTCCATGGTTGAGCCAGGCGATGATGAGCAGCCTGCTGTGGTGTCAGGTACTATACTGGTCAATTCCCTACCCGCTTTTACATTGATAGATTCTGGTGCAACACATTCATTCGTAGCATTGACATTTGCTGATAAGTTAGATGTAAAGCTTACCTCTACTGTGCATGTATTTGATGTTGCCTTACCCTCTGGTGAACATATGCACTCTAACCAAGTAATTCCTGATAGCAATGTATTGGTAGGGAACATGAATTTACCTGCCGATCTCATTATTATGGACATAATGGGATTTGATGTAATCCTAGGAATGGATTGGTTGTTTAAACATTATGCCACAATATATTGTAGGACTGGAATAGTTAGTTTCCAACCCCCTGGTAATTTGAAACATACCTTTCAGGCCTCAAGGAAGAGTGAGGTGATGTCTGTGATGACTTCCATGAACACTAGACCTTCCCTGTGTAGAGGGTATTTGTGCTTCTTAGCTAGCGTTTTTAGACGCACGGCTTGTAGGAAAGGCAAATCCTCAGAATGTCCTAACTGTCCGAGACTTTCCTGAAGTGTTTTTAGATGACCTTCCTGGTTTACCACCCGATAGAGAAATCGAATTTGTTGTAGATGTTTACCCCGGAACCGAGCCTGTGTCTAAAAATCCATATAGACTAGCACCAACAGAACTTAAGAGTTAAAGAAACAGTTGGAGACTTGTTGGAGAAGGGATTCATACGCCCAAGCTTCTCACCGTGGGGTGCACCTGTAAAAAAAAAAAAAAAAAAAAAAAAAAAAAAAAAAAAAAAAAAAAAAAAAAAAAAAAAAAAAAAAAAAAAAAAAAAAAAAAAAAAAAAAAAAAAAAAAAAAAAAAAAAAAAAAAAAAAAAAAAAAAAAAAAAAAAAAAAATAAAATTGAACTGGTTTCTGCATTACTTTTTAAAAAATATTAAAATTATAAATATCTTTTGACGATTGCGTTCAACCACAAAATTGTTTATATAATTAAAAAAAACAAAAAAAAAAAAAAAAAAAAAAAAAAAAAAAAAAAAAAAAAAAAAAAAAAAAAAAAAAAAAAAAAAAAAAAAAAAAAAAAAAAAAAAAAAAAAAAAAAAAAAAAAAAAAAAAAAAAAAAAAAAAAAAAAAAAAAAAAAAAAAAAAAAAAAAAAAAAAAAAAAAAAAAAAAAAAAAAAAAAAAAAAAAAAAAAAAAAAAAAAAAAAAAAAAAAAAAAAAAAAAAAAAAAAAAAAAAAAAAAAAAAAAAAAAAAAAAAATCGAATTTGTTGTAGATGTTACCCCGGAACGAGCCTGTGTCTAAAATCCATATAGACTAGCACCAACAGAACTTAAAGAGTTAAAGAAACCGTTGGAGGACTTGTTGGAGACGGGATTCATACGCCCAAGCTTCTCACCGTGGGGTGCACCTGTCCTCTTGTCAAGAAGAAGGATGGATCAATGCGTATGTGCATTGATTATAGAGAATTGAATAAGTTAACTGTCAAGAATAAGTACCTCTACCGAGGATTGATGACTTATTTGACCAACTTAAGGGTGCGAGAGTTTTCTCTAAGATTGACTTAAGGTCCGGTTATTACCAATTGAAGGTTAAATCCGAAGACATCCCAAAGACTGCTTTTCGTACAAGGTATGGACACTATGAGTTTTTGGTTATGTCTTTTGGTTTGACAAATGCACCAGCAGCCTTCATGGATCTCATAAATAGGGTGTTTCGTGAGTATTTAGATAAGTTTGTTATTGTATTCATTGATGACATCCTAATCTACTCTAAAACTGAGGACGAGCATGTAAGGCATTTGGGTTTGGTGTTGGAGTTACTAAGACAGCACCGACTTTATGCTAAGTTTTCCAAGTGTGAATTTTGGTTGGACAGAGTTCACTTTCTTGGTCACGTGATCTCTGGTGATGGAATATCTGTCGATCCAGCTAAAGTTCAAGCAGTTAAGGAATGGCCCCAACCGAAGAATGCTACAGATATCAGGAGCTTTCTTGGACTAGCAGGGTACTACAGAAAGTTCATTGAGGGGTTTTCGAAGATTGCCACACCCCTCACTATGTTAACAAGGAAAAATGTAAAGTATATTTGGACTGATAAGTGTGAGTTCAGTTTCCAAACCTTAAAGCAGAAATTGACCAATGCACCTATACTAACCCTTCCTGTTGAAAATGGTAAGTTTAGTATTTATTGCGATGCTTCCAAAATTGGACTTGGCTGTGTTTTGATGCAAGACGGAAAAGTTATAGCTTATGCATCTAGGCAATTAAAAGTGCACGAGAAGAATTATCCTACTCATGACTTAGAATTAGCTGCAGTGGTTTTTGCATTAAAGATTTGGAGGCACTACCTGTATGGACAAACTTGCGAAATATTTTCAGATCATAAGAGTCTGAAGTACATTTTCACACAGAAGGAGCTAAACATGAGGCAACGTAGATGGTTGGAATTTGTAAAAGACTATGACTTTGAGATTAAGTATCATCCCGGCAAAGCGAATGTAGTGGCAGACGCTTTGAGCAGGGTGACTCCATCGGTTTCTACGTTGATTCTAGACATACCGATAGCCTTAGAGACTGAATTCCTAAGGTTTAACCTTGAAGCAGTATCTAGCGTGTCAGCCATGCTTTCGGCCATATCTTTGAGGCCTACTATTTTGGGGAGAATAAAGGAAGTTCAAATGAATGACGCTGAATGCAATAAGTATAAGCTGTACATAGATTCTACTGTCAAGACAGATTTCAACTGCTCGGCTGATGGAATCCTTAAGTTTAGAAACAGATGGTTTGTTCCAGCTAATGTCGAGCTTCGAAAGGAAATTCTATCCGAGGCTCATTCTTCTAGACTCTCTATTCATCCTGGAAGTACTAAGATGTACAGAGATCTCAAGCAGCATTTTTGGTGGCCAAGTATGAAAAGATGTGTGGCGGAGTACGTGGAGTCATGTTTGGTCTGCCAGCAGGTCAAAGCTGAACATCAGAGGCCTGCAGGAACATTGCAACCCCTACCAGTTCCGGAATGGAAGTGGGAACAAGTGACAATGGATTTTGTTACAGGATTGCCTAGAACAGCAAAAGGACACGATGCAATTTGGGTAATAGTTGATCGTTTGACCAAATCCGCCCATTTTCTGCCTATCAAGATAACATATTCGATGGATCAACTAGCAGAGTTGTATGTGCAAGAGATCATTAGATTGCATGGAGTTCCAAGCACTATAGTTTCAGACCGAGACTCTAGATTTACATCTAAGTTTTGGAAAAGTTTGCATAAGGCTATGGGAACACAACTTAACTTTAGCACAGCCTTTCACCCTCAAACAGATGGACAATCCGAGAGAACTATTCAGACCTTAGAGGATATGCTCCGAGCGTGCATATTAGATTTTCAAGGATCTTGGAGTAAGTATTTACCATTGGTAGAGTTCTCTTACAACAACAGTTTTCAGGCGACAATAGGAATGGCACCGTATGAGGCATTATATGGACGAAAATGCAGATCACCTTTGTACTGGGATGAAGTTGGTGAAGCACAACTACTAGGTCCTGATATCGTGCAGCAAACAGTGGAGAAGATTGCCCTCATCCGACAGAGAATTTTGACAGCTCAAAGCCGACAGAAAAGCTATGCAGACCAGAGGAGAAGAGAACTGGAATTTGAAGTAGAGGATGAAGTTTTCCTTAAGGTGTCACCTTTCAAAGGAGTCGTGAGATTTGGAAAAAGAGGAAAGTTGAACCCCAGATTTATTGGACCGTTCACTATCCTGAAGAGAGTTGGGAAAGCAGCCTATCAATTACAGCTACCAGCTTCTATGGAAGGAATACATGATGTGTTCCATGTCTCTATGCTAAAGAAGTGTATACGGGATCCAACTCATGTCGTTGAATAGCAGAACATTGAGATTCAACCTACACTCACCTATGAAGAAAAGCCAGTAAAGATTCTAGATTATGCAGTGAAGGTATTGCGCAACAAAGAAGTGCCACTAGTGAAAGTCTTATGGCACAACCAGAACTTGGAGGAGACAACTTGGGAACGCCAGCAAGACATGATGGATCAACATCCGGAGTTATTCAGGTACTGAATTTTGAGGACAAAATTCTTTTAAGGAGGGTAGATTGTAGCACTCGGTTTCAATAAATCAAAATAAGTTATTAAACGGTGGAATATAATTTTTATGGTTAAAATTTAGTGAAATGTTGATTAG
This sequence comes from Begonia masoniana, assembly GCA_022432975.1. Lineage (NCBI taxonomy): Eukaryota > Viridiplantae > Streptophyta > Magnoliopsida > Cucurbitales > Begoniaceae > Begonia > Begonia masoniana. The sequence goes on along the minus strand of CM039505.1, from coordinate 41,362,148 downwards.
GTTGTAAATGACTAGGCAGGGGCAAAGTGGTAATTGCGAATTTATATTGTGGATAAAGTATTTAAGGAAAGGTTTAGTGAGGTTTAGCCGCCACTGTATTATTACTCTTACCTCTCAGCTCAAGCAGACTACCTCTGGGCGATTTCCCCTCCGGTTTTCCCCAACCAAGGTGAGTTTTGAATCAACTACTTGCCGTTCTAGTGCTAGGGTAGCTGAAGGATTGCAATGTATGTATCTTCGATAAGCTGCGGGTGAGAGATTTGGGTTTTGGGGTTTAGTGATGTATCGGGAATGCTTAATCAGTAGAGCCCCAAACTGGCTTCCTTAGACTTCAGTAGTTAGATAAAGTTTAGTGGAGATCTAATCCATAATCTGTCAATGGTTTTAGGTGAGTAGATTTTTGGAGTAGCATATAGCCGAGCGATTTCCAGGAGCCAGGTAAGTAAAGTAATGTGTGAGCCTTCGGGCCTACATCACAAAACAGTAGGTTTATGCATGTTTGAGTGTTTCTTTTCTTTATGTCATGCATTAAGTTTTTGAAGAATTACGAAAATGAATTTATGTGCAAGGTTATGATGAGTATGAATTGAATGAAACAGAGTAGCTGTTAAGGGAAGTAATCCGCCCCTTAACTGAGTAGAGGATTTATTACATTGGGAGAACCGATCCCACTCCCAAGGGAATTAAGGGATCTGTATTAGCTGTTAAGGGAAGTAATCCGCCCCTTAACTGAGTAGAGGATTTATTACATTGGGAGAACCGATCCCACTCCCAAGGGAACTTAGGGATCAGACCAGTTTATGAACGATGCACAACTGAGTTGAGAAAATTAGAAACTGCATGATCAGGGTTTATGTTTCAGCATACATTTCATTAATGCTTTACTTGCTTAGCATTAGGCTAATAGGTGAGTTTTGTGATGTAGGTGTTGAGGATACAGCAGGTGATTTCCCTGAGAGCATAATCGAGTAGATGAGGTTGGTGGAGCACGGCTGTGCAACAGTCAGGCATCTGATGGGGCGGTTTGACTGGTGTCATTGACTAACAAAGATTAATTGACAGTATTTCAAATTTATTATACTGAGCTTTCATGACAGTAGAAATTTTAAATGTTTTGGAATTCGCTTTTGAGTTTCTTTTCTGATAACGATATTCTGTTGGGATTTCAAGTTAGTACTTATGAGTTTCTAGTGACACAAAGGTTTGGATTGTCTCTGGTTAGTTTTTAGCAAGAATGAGTTACTTGAAGTTTTCAAAAGTATTCTTAGTTTTCTCTGAATTAGTATTCTGCTGATTTATTACTGGATCTGCAAGTGAAGCGATTAGAGTTGTTGTTTTGCTCTCTATCGACAGATGATATCTGTCGGTAGATGTTGAGTAAATTTTAAATTCTATCGGAAGATGTCTTCAGAAAAGCCATCGGAAGATGTAAATTTTAAAGTCTATCAGTAGATGCTTTAAGGAGTTACGTGAGTAGCACGTGTCGGCAGATGTAGTCCATTCCATCGGAAGAGGGAGAAACCCGTTTGTCGTTTAGCGAATCGGAAGGCGTGGAGTCATATTGTTGTTATCGGAAGATGACGTGTGTTTGTCTATTGAGAGATGAAATTACGCTGACTTCATCGGCAGATGAAGTTATGTTAACTTCATCGGCAGATGAAGTGGTGTGTGTAGTTACCATGATTTCATCGGCAGATGAAGTTGTGGGTGAAGTTGTGTAGACGTCATCGGCAGAAGCCTTTGGTTTTCTGCTTCTGCTCCTTCCGTTGACTAGTCGTCGGCAGACGAGTTCAACTCGTGACGTCATCGGCAGGAACCTCGTTCCGTTTCCTTCCGTTGACTAGTCGTCGGCAGACGAGTTCAACTCGTGACGTCATCGGCAGGAACCTCGTTCCGTTTCCTTCCGTTGACTTTGTCGTCGGCAGATGAATTCGACTTTTGTAATTCCTTGAGTAGTCCATCATTTAAAACCTTGTTTTCTCTTGACCGAATACTTTAAACATTTCCCATTAATCTTTCCAACAATATTTTCACCAGCTAGTTAAATCCCATTGTAGTTTAAATAATTTTCCGCTGCAAAGTTTTCAAATGTTTTGGACGTTTAGAAAATGTCAAATTTTGAATGTCGAATGAAGTTTTAAATTTATTCAAAATTTCTTAGTTATGATCAAGTAATGAGTAGCAAACCGGGTTCAGATAACTCGGGGCGTTACATTTGTGAAGCATGAAGTGTTGAGGAGAATTGTTGATGAAGTGTTGGAGTGTTTGAAGGAGGGGATCGCTGCATTGTGTGCAGCGATCGATCTCTGCTGCAGAGCAGAGATCGATCGCTGGTGCTATGAAGCAATGCAGAGATCGATCTCTGCTGCAGCGCAGAGATCGATCGCTGCCTCGGCGCAGCGATGCAGCGACCAGTCGCTGCACTGGTCGCTGCCTCTAATTTCAGGGCCTGGACAGTTTTGCCCCCTTTCTTCTGCGTGGTTTTTAAATGTTTTTATTAAATGTTTTGAAGTTTTATTAAATAGTTTTAGTTTATGTTTTAAATGATTTACCAAACGAATTTTGATTTCGATTCCGGTTTCGGTTTCGATTTCAATTCTGCTTAACGTCAAGTTTTAAAGTTTAAAAAAAAAATGTATGGAAACACGGGTACGGTATTAGGGGTGTTACAGTTAGCCTTAATGAAGAGATGTTCTAAATTATTGGAAAATAAAGGGGTAGAATTTGAGAATTTAAGGAGATTTGGATTAAGGATGTAAATTTAATTACAACAAGTTTACAAACAAGAAGGTCAGGGAAGAGAATCTTGCTAGAAATTATATATAGATATAAGTGTTGAGATCTTAGGAATGATTGGAAGTAACGATATATGGGCTTAAGGATAAATGAAGGAAGTTTAATGGATTAAAAAGGGAGGAGATTAAGAATTTAAAGTGATGATTGACTAAGTAAAGTCAATGGAAGTATGAGTGTTTGAGCGATAAATGCATAGTTGGAAGGGTTTAGAACTTTAGGGACGTACAAATCGTCAGTACCTGATAGGTGGCTAAGGCCATAGTGTAATAAAGGATGGTGTTGCAACCATAACTACGAGGGTAGCGTCGAAATGAGTAAATTTGAGGAAAATTTTGAGGAACTATATAACTCAAAAAAGGGGGTTGGAATGAAACGTGATGTTTATAGGATCTTATCTGCGAAGGAACCGGGATCTTAAGAGAGTAGCGACGCCAGCACTGTAACGTCCCTTAAACTATTCCCGATTTTACTGTACAAATTTTTAATCTTTGTAAACCTAAATGTGTTGCGACCCTTAAACTTAACCCTTAAATTCCCGTGAACATTTTTCTTTTTAAACATCCTCAAATGAACCCCTTTCGTTAAATCATTAAATTAAATATGTCTGTTGAAACATATTTAATAGAAAATCATTTAAATAAAACCTTAAAAGACAAAAGAGGAATCACCAATTGAACAGAGGGCAAAGAGGGCCCAAGCCTAAAATTTTTTCCTTTCACAAAGCTAACCGCTCAACAGTAACCTAACACATCCACCGCTCAACCTTTCCACCAATGCACATCCAGCCGCTGATCACATCCACCGCGTCAACCCTTCTATCGCTCACAGCCACCACTCAACAGTAACCTAACACAATCCACCGATCATTTCACAAAACACATCCACCGCTCACTCACAAAACACATCCACCGCTCAACCCTTCTATCGCTCACATCCACCGCTCACTCACAAAACACATCCACCGCTCAACCCTTCTATCGCTCACATCCACCGCTCACTCACAAAACACATCCACCGCTCACTCACAAAACACATCCACCGCTCACTCACAAAACACATCCACCGCTCACTCACAAAACACATCCACCGCTCACTCACAAAACACATCCACCGCTCACTCACAAAACACATCCACCGATCACTCACAAAACACATCCACCGCTCACTCACAAAACACATCCACCGCTCACTCACAAAACACATCCACCGCTCACTCACAAAACACATCCACCGATCACTCACAAAACACATCCACCGCTCACTCACAAAACACATCCACCGATCACTCACAAAACACATCCACCGCTCACTCACAAAACACATCCACCGCTCACTCACAAAACACATCCACCGATCACTCACAAAACACATCCACCGCTCACTCACAAAACACATCCACCGCTCACTCACAAAACACATCCACCGCTCACTCACAAAACACATCCACCGATCACTCACAAAACACATCCACCGCTCACTCACAAAACACATCCACCGCTCAACAGTAACCTAACACATCCACCGATCACTCACAAAACACATCCACCGATCACTCACAAAACACATCCACCGATCACTCACAAAACACATCCACCGCTCACTCACAAAACACATCCACCGATCACTCACAAAACACATCCACCGATCACTCACAAAACACATCCACCGATCACTCACAAAACACATCCACCGATCACTCACAAAACACATCCACCGATCACTCACAAAACACATCCACCGATCACTCACAAAACACATCCACCGATCACTCACAAAACACATCCACCGATCACTCACAAAACACATCCACCGATCACTCACAAAACACATCCACCGATCACTCACAAAACACATCCACCGCTCACTCACAAAACACATCCACCGATCACTCACAAAACACATCCACCGCTCAACCCTTCTATCGCTCACATCCACCGCTCACTCACAAAACACATCCACCGATCACTCACAAAACACATCCACCGATCACTCACAAAACACATCCACCGATCACTCACAAAACACATCCACCGATCACTCACAAAACACATCCACCGATCACTCACAAAACACATCCACCGATCACTCACAAAACACATCCACCGATCACTCACAAAACACATCCACCGCTCACTCACAAAACACATCCACCGATCACTCACAAAACACATCCACCGATCACTCACAAAACACATCCACCGCTCACTCACAAAACACATCCACCGATCACTCACAAAACACATCCACCGATCACTCACAAAACACATCCACCGCTCACTCACAAAACACATCCACCGCTCACTCACAAAACACATCCACCGATCACTCACAAAACACATCCACCGATCACTCACAAAACACATCCACCTACAATTCACACCATACATTCCAACATAAATTCACTCAAATCTCATCCAAAACAATGACTCAAAAACACCGTTGTAAAAACTAGGCCTAGTTTCATAAAAAAACCAACTGCGTGGATATGTTTAAAACACCGAACTCCTTTCCCTAATACCAAACATTTACGAAATCAAGTTTTCCAAACATTTAAACGCTTTAAAACATAAACCTATCAACTAGTCCAGCTCTAAACATTCCTATACATGTTCTACCTGTACCAAGTATTTTACCTAACATTTTCTATCCAAAATGACTCAAAATACCTACGTACGTCCCCACAGGTCATGAAACGCCTCGACTGCGCCAGCACACTCCCGCATCCATTCTTAGTCAACTGGACTCAGGCTTCAGGAGGAGGAACATCGTCCTCATCTGTCTCGTAATCACCTACACCATACAGAAAACATATGAGCTAAAGGCTCAGCAAGTTTCGTAAATGCAATGCATGCTGTGCGTATGAGTTTTAGAAATCATGCAACATTTTCTTATCATTACGTCGCAGACAGAATGTCACCGAGGTCTCAGCCTATTAGATGGAGAGGACACATCCCGCGGTCGGACTGCCCTCTTCACCTAACGAGGGGGGGGGGGGTACACGCTCACACCCGTAACAGCCGTGCCTGAGCCCCACCTCGCGTAACCAGATACAGATTACATAGATTCATTACATTCATTCATTTCATTTACTTAAACACGTGCAGAAATCCGTTTTCATACTATTTTAAAATACATGATGCATGAACAGTTATAGACATAAAATAAACAAACATCATACATACCATCAAGACTATAAAAACATAACCTATAAAAGAACTAACCCTATCTACCCGACCAAAGCATATAAACAAACAACTCTCCAAAGATCCTCGACGCGACTTTGACATACGGTGTAGCCCACTCGGTCAAGTAAGTCACGAGAACTTACCTCGTGCGCGCTGAACTTCGAGCTCCATCCACGAGCGTCGTTTGTCTGAGGCAAAACACAACAGTTGTCGTTAAAACGAGATTTAAACCGTTAAACGTCCAAATTTAATGAAACCTTAACTAAGGAAATTTTCCTAAAATTCTAACTTAACTCTTTGAGACATTTTATCGAGCAATTCATGCTCGTGAACTTCTAAACTCCATTGACGGAAATTTCCCAAATCTCAAATATCCAATTTTCACCCTAAACGTCGTATACACTCTAAATTACGTCCAATAACGTTTAATACGTTCAACATACTCACCAATAAAACAAACCTATGAATTTCAAACCCTAATTCGCGTTTTTCACAAAACCCTAAACGAAACCCTAACCGTTAAACGTTCCAAAAACTACAAATAATCTTTCTAAAACCATAGAATCTTACCTAGAATCGAGTTTGGGGAAGAAAATGTGAAGAACGGAGGACGAACGGAGGAGGAATCGTTGACGGAGAGGAGAACGCCGTGAGTCGCCAGAGGAGAAATGGAAAATCGCAGGGAAGAAGAAAATTGCATGGAGAAGAAGAATAAGTCAAGTGTTTTAATTAAATTTTGGCTTTGCAAATTACCATTTTGCCCTTTCTTTGATTTTCTATTTGTTTCGTCCTTCGTTTCGTTAATTAGCTAACGATTCGGCTTCTCCAAATTTCCTTAATTCACCAATGACTCCAACTCATTACCAGGGTTCTTTTAAAACTGTCCGTTCGCAAATCGGACCTCGTTTACTATTTTTACTAAAACATCCTTTATATTACGAGAAATGTAATTCTCGTATAATTAGCGTTAAACTCCTAAAATTCTCGAAATTTTCTTAAAATCCTTATAAATCATTAGGACCATAATAACGCTTTCTTTTCGCAAAATAGACTTGATTTGACATAATTACAAAAAAATGCCATTATATTATTTATTTACAAAATCCTGTAAATCCGGGTGTTACAGAATCTACCGAACACTTAACCGAAACCCCTACAATTTCCCCCTGTACTTACACACCATTCACTCAGAAATTCCAAAAACATTAAAAATAACATTCTTCATTTCCAGAAACATCAAAATGAACATTATATACATATATGTTCATGAACTATCCAAAATACACATCCAAACATCAAATATTATCTATCCAGAAACCACGCATCCTAAAATGTTTCTAACTACACAAATATTATCTAATCCACCATTAGTCCTAAAATAACCTAAAACCCTCAAGACTCTTACTTACATCCCCACGGGTTAAAATGCGCACCGACTGCTCAGCACACTTCCACGGGCTATCTTTCTTCAACTGGTCATTCCTCTGGTGGAGGGATCTCGTCCTCACCTGTATAAAGATCAACTACACCATACAGACAACTATGAGCTAAAGGCTCAGCAAGTTTCGTAAATGCAGATGCATGCTGTGCATATGAAGTTCAGAAATCATGCAACATTTTCTTATCATTACGTCACAGACAGAATATTACTGAGGTATCAGCCTATTAGATGGAGAGGACACGTCCCACGGTTGAACAACCCTCTCCACCTAATGGGGGGGTACACGCTTACATCCGTATACAGCCGCATGACCATATAACAGATTACGTAGGTTCTTTTCGTTTTGGGCGATGTGGTATTGTGACAGACCCCTTTTGGCCTACACAATAGATCAATAGCCCCCCTTTCGAGCCACATCTCTTTTCATGAAAACATAGTGCGAAAATTCATTTTCTATGCTTAATTGAAAACCATGATGCATGAACAATTAGGTGCTGAAAGTAAACATACATCATACATACCATTGGGACAATAAAAGCATATCCTATAAAAGAACTAATCTTAACTACCCAACCAAAGCATTTAAACAAACAAATCACCAAAGGTCCTCGACACGACTTCGAAGTACGAGGTAGGTCAATCGACCAAAGTAAGTCACGAGAACTTACCTCGCGTCCGTTGCAATTCTAGCTCCGTCCACGAGCGTTGTTCACCTAAGGCAATTTCACAACAATCGTCGTTAAAATGAGTTTAAACCGTTAAACGTCTAAATTAACAAACCCTTAACTAAAGAAATTTCTTAAAACTCTACTAATGGGGTTTCTAAGTTTTCCAATCTAACCAAAACAATATTCTTCAACGACTCGTCTAAATACGTCCAATAATCACCAACACGTCCATTACATGCACGAATACGATAAACCTATCGATTTCCAACCTTAAACCGCATTTTTAACAAAACCCTAAACAAAACTGTAACAACCCCTTATCCCAGCAAGATATTGTCCGCTCTGGGGATTGGGCCGCAGCCCAATATCCTCCCCTCACAGTTTTGTTTGGCGAGAACTTCCCAGAAGGTCACCCAACCTGGAATTGCTCTCACCAAAGCACATTTAACTTCAGAGTTCTTATGGGATCCGTTGCCAATTGTGCTCCAAAACGCGTCTTACTATGTTGGGAGGGTCTCTTTACATATGTTTCATTTCCACATACTTCTCCAAGCGATGTGGGATTGTGACGACCCCCTTTTTACGACCTGGGATTTGCCTATACTCGAGTCCGGGATTCGCCTACACTCGGCTTAGGTCCCGAGGTTTGCCCAGCAACCCGAGGTTTGTCCCGCAGTCGTACTCATACGTGCACATATGGGTCATCACAATCACCCCCCCTCGGGGGCCCAACGTCCTCGTTGGCCACATTTTCGGTTGGGTACAGGCTCTGATACCATTTGCAACGACCCCTTTTCCCAGCAAGATATTGTCCGCTCTGGGGATTAGGCCGCAGCTCAATATCCTCCCCTCACGGCTTTGTTTGGCGAGAACTTCCCAGAAGGTCACCCAACCTAGAATTGCTCTCGCCAAAGCACTTTTAACTTCGGAGTTCTTATGGGATCCGTTGCCAATTGTGCTCCAAAACGCGTCTTACTATGTTGGGAGGGTCTCTTTACATATGTTTCATTTCCACATACTTCCCCAAGCGATGTGGGATTGTGACGACTCCCTTTTTATGACCCGGGATTCGCCTATACTCGAGTCCGGGATTCGCCTACACTCGGCTTAGGTCCCGAGGTTTGCCCAGCAACCCGAGGTTTGTCCCGCAGTCGTACTCATACGTGCACATATGGGTCATCACAATCACCCCCCCTCGGGGGCCCCAACTCCTCCGTTGGCGCACATTTTCCGTTTGGTACAGGCCTCTGATAACCATTTGCAACGACCCCTTTTCCCAGCAAGATATTGTCCGCTCTGGGGATTAGGCCGCAGCTCAATATCCTCCCCTCACGGCTTTGTTTGGCGAGAACTTCCCAGAAGGTCACCCAACCTAGAATTGCTCTCGCCAAAGCACTTTTAACTTCGGAGTTCTTATGGGATCCGTTGCCAATTGTGCTCCAAAACGCGTCTTACTATGTTGGGAGGGTCTCTTTACATATGTTTCATTTCCACATACTTCCCACAAGCGTGTGGGATTGTGACGACTCCCTTTTTATGACCCGGGATTCGCCTATACTCGAGTCCGGGATTCGCCTACACTCGGCTTAGGTCCCGAGGTTTGCCCCGCAACCCGAGGTTTGCCCCGCAGTCGTACTCATACGTGCACATATGGGTCATCACAATAATTGTGATGACCCGAATATGCACGTATGGGTACGATGGCTGCACGAACCGGAACCCGGATGGCGGTACGTCCACGCGGGCGAACCGGAAGGTGACAGGTCGTAAAAAGGGGGTCGTAACAATCCCACATCACTTGGGGAAGTATGTAGAAATGAAACTTATGTAAAGAGACCCTCCCAACATAGCAAGACGCGTTTTGGAGCACGATTGGCAATGGATCCCATAAGAACTCCGAAGTTAAAAGTGCTTCGGCGAGAGCAATTGTAACACCCGATTTTCGGCGGGTTTTCAAATTTCCGCATATGAATGGCATTTTCGTGAATATGTCAAATTAAGCCCGTTTTACGAACGATGAGTTTCTTTAGTGCCCAAGTAATTAATGAGGATTTTTAGAAGAATAAGGAAATTTCAGAAATCCAAATTGACAGTATAACGCCCAAGTGTTCGGTTTCCGCTATGAGAGGTAATTTCGTAAATAATCAAATTATATCCGTTTTGAGAATCGAGAGCTTTATTACAATCTTCATAATTAATATGAATTTTAGAGGAATTATGAAAATTTAAGAAGACCAAACCGAGACAGAATGCCTAAGTTTCCGATTTTGACCCTATAGCGATTGAGTTCGTAGAAATAGCAAAATAAATCCGTTTGACGAACGGATAGTTTTATTAGAGCACTAGGAATGAATGAGAATTATTGGAGAAATAAGGAAGTTTTGGTGAAACCGAACCAAGAGACAAATAATGAGATGTGTGGAAAATCAAATGGAGGGGCAATAAGGTAATTTGACAAGTCAAATTAAATAAAACACCAAAAACCTTTCTTCTTCTCCACACTTGACGTTTTTTCTCCCAAATTTCCTCCAACGGTGATTTCTTTCTCCAACGGCGATCCTTCACCATTCCGTCACGGTTTGTCCTCCGATTCTAGGTGGGTTTCTAGCGATTCCCAGCCGTTATTCGTTATTTCTAAGTTGATAAACCATTAGGGTTTTATTGGATTTTGTTGAAAACAACCGGGTTTTGTTAATAATGGTTAGTTATAGTTGTAATTACGATTATTGAGTGTTATTGATCGAATAATGGAAGTGTTTAGCATTTTGTATGAAAAAAATTGGAAATTTGGAGCTTGGGAACCTCCATTAATGGAGTTTAATGATTTGTGAGTATGAATTGCTCGATGAAATGCCCGAGAGAGTTTTATTAGGGTTTTAGGAAATTTCCTTTAGTTAGGTGTAACACCCAGGAATTTCCTGTAACGCATGTATGCCCTAGATTAGGATAGTTTATCGTTACGTGAGAAGAGATGAAGAGATTTAAAGTAAGAAGTTAAAAGAAATGGTTGGAGAAAAGAGTTTGACAAGTCAAAATTAAAGAAGTGTTTGAAAAGAGAATAATAAGTAATTGGTTGAAAAGTCAACAAAAGTTAACCAATAGAAATGAAGGGAAAAGTAAAGTAGAAAAAGTCAAAAAGAAGGGAGAAATTGAAAGGTGTGTCACGTTGGATTATATGTCAAGAGGGAGGGGGTTGAAAGTATGAATTTTGAAACTTTGGTGGTAATTTTAAAAAGTGAAAAATAGGTTTATAAAAAAAGAAGAAAGAAAAGGGTAAAAGAGAAAAATGTCCTTCCTCTCCCTCTCCAAAATCGTGGCAGCCATGGGAGGAGCTCCACCTTCATCTTTTCTCCATTTCATCAAAGATTAAGGTAAATTTTTGGAGGGGTTTTGGTAGTAGTGCATATAAGTGAAGGTTGATGGTGTTTTTGTGATGTTTTGTGGGGATTTGTTAAGTGTTTGAGAAACCCTAGGGGAGGGCTACGAAATTCTCATTTATGTTGCTGGTTTTTCTTCCAAATTGGATGGTTTCATTCTTAGGTATGTTAGTTTAGGTGGGTTAGGAAGTTAGAATAGAGTTTTGGTGGAAGGGAAGAAAAAATTGGTTTGGAGAACATTCAAGGCCGAATCTGTTTATGTATTTTCGACTTGGTCAAATGTTTTGGTTGTTGAATTTGAGTGTTTCAATGGATAGTAGACGTGTAGAGGTTTCCGAATTGGGGTGGCACGTCGAAATCCGTTGAAAAACGAGGGAGTTACGACCGTTTGAAGTTTGACGGTCAAAATTGTGCACAATTCGGGTTTTGTGTTTTGGAGAATGAATTGTGTGGTAGTTTTAGTTAAGAATTTCTTTCGAGTTTGTTAGTAAATTACTAAGTTGAGTTTTCGTTATTTTAGGTAATCGAGCGAGTAGTTCGGTTGGACGATAGAAAATCTAGGAATTTTGGGTTTTGTATGTTAGGTTGAAAAGTTGGTTAAAACCTATGGTTAGTGTATTGCTAAGTGATTTCTCTTTTATTATGTTAGGTTGAGGAGTGAACGATTTGGCTAACTGGGCATATAAATTGCGAGCACGCACAAGGAATCCAGGTAAGTAGCGGATGTGTGTGGTTTGCCTTCGGGCCTACACCATGGAACGGTAGGGAATTGGTTGTTTGCTTTGTTTGATTGTTTGTTTAGTTTTGTGTTGAGTATTGTAATTGTGTGACATGCATCACGGTTTTCAAACTACGAGAAACAAGTTTTAAGCATGGTTTTGCATGGTGAGCTTGAACCGTAAGGGATGGTGTGAGTTGAATCGTGAGGTGATTTGTGTCTGGGTCGCCTAGTCGCGTTAGGGTAGCACCTGCGGGAAACTCCATGGCATGGAGTTGTCCAGTCGCGTTAAGGTGGTACCTGCGAGGGACCATAGTTGAGTTGGGTTGCCTAGTCGCGTTAGGGTAGCATCTGCGGGAAACTCCATGGCATGGAGTTGTCCAGTCGCGTTAAGGTGGTACCTGCGAGGGACCATAGTTGAGTTGGGTCGCCTAGTCGCGTTAGGGTAGCACCTGCGGGAAACTCCATGGCATGGAGTTGTCCAGTCGCGTTAAGGTGATACCTGCGAGGGACCATAGTTGAGTTGGGTCGCCTAGTCGCGTTAGGGTAGCACCTGCGGGAAACTCCATGGCATGGAGTTGTCCAGTCGCGTTAAGGTGGTACCTGCGAGGGACCACTAGTTGAGTTGAGTCGCCTAGTCGCGTTATAGTGACACCTGCGGGGGACTCCAGTGGAGTTGCCTAGTCGCGTTAAGGTGGCAACTTGCGAGGGACTGTGTGAGTTGGACACCTGCGAGGGACTCTGTGTAGTTGTCTAGTCGCGTAAGGTGCGATGTTAGCAGTTGAGTTGGGTCGCCTAGTCGCGTTAGGGTAGCACCTGCGGGAAACTCCATGGCATGGAGTTGTCCAGTCGCGTTAAGGTGGTACCTGCGAGGGACCATAGTTGAGTTGGGTCGCCTAGTCGCGTTAGGGTAGCACCTGCGGGAAACTCCATGGCATGGAGTTGTCCAGTCGCGTTAAGGTGGTACCTGCGAGGGACCATAGTTGAGTTGGGTCGCCTAGTCGCGTTAGGGTAGCACCTGCGGGAAACTCCATGGCATGGAGTTGTCCAGTCGCGTTAAGGTGGTACCTGCGAGGGACCATAGTTGAGTTGGGTCGCCTAGTCGCGTTAGGGTAGCACCTGCGGGAAACTCCATGGCATGGAGTTGTCCAGTCGCGTTAAGGTGGTACCTGCGAGGGACCATAGTTGAGTTGGGTCGCCTAGTCGCGTTAAGGTGGTACCTGCGAGGGACCATAGTTGAGTTGGGTCGCCTAGTCGCGTTAGGGTAGCACCTGCGGGAAACTCCATGGCATGGAGTTGTCCAGTCGCGTTAAGGTGGTACCTGCGAGGGACCATAGTTGAGTTGGGTCGCCTAGTCGCGTTAGGGTAGCACCTGCGGGAAACTCCATGGCATGGAGTTGTCCAGTCGCGTTAAGGTGGTACCTGCGAGGGACCATAGTTGAGTTGGGTCGCCTAGTCGCGTTAGGGTAGCACCTGCGGGAAACTCCATGGCATGGAGTTGTCCAGTCGCGTTAAGGTGGTACCTGCGAGGGACCATAGTTGAGTTGGGTCGCCTAGTCGCGTTAGGGTAGCACCTGCGGGAAACTCCATGGCATGGAGTTGTCCAGTCGCGTTAAGGTGGTACCTGCGAGGGACCATAGTTGAGTTGGGTCGCCTAGTCGCGTTAAGGTGGTACCTGCGAGGGACCATAGTTGAGTTGGGTCGCCTAGTCGCGTTAGGGTAGCACCTGCGGGAAACTCCATGGCATGGAGTTGTCCAGTCGCGTTAAGGTGGTACCTGCGAGGGACCATAGTTGAGTTGGGTCGCCTAGTCGCGTTAAGGTGGTACCTGCGAGGGACCATAGTTGAGTTGGGTCGCCTAGTCGCGTTAGGGTAGCACCTGCGGGAAACTCCATGGCATGGAGTTGTCCAGTCGCGTTAAGGTGGTACCTGCGAGGGACCATAGTTGAGTTGGGTCGCCTAGTCGCGTTAGGGTAGCACCTGCGGGAAACTCCATGGCATGGAGTTGTCCAGTCGCGTTAAGGTGGTACCTGCGAGGGACCATAGTTGAGTTGGGTCGCCTAGTCGCGTTAGGGTAGCACCTGCGGGAAACTCCATGGCATGGAGTTGTCCAGTCGCGTTAAGGTGGTACCTGCGAGGGACCATAGTTGAGTTGGGTCGCCTAGTCGCGTTAGGGTAGCACCTGCGGGAAACTCCATGGCATGGAGTTGTCCAGTCGCGTTAAGGTGGTACCTGCGAGGGACCATAGTTGAGTTGGGTCGCCTAGTCGCGTTAGGGTAGCATATTTCCCTCTAGTAAGCATTAGGCTGATGTTTTGTGTTCCGTGGTGTAGGTATAGACGGGGAGTACAGGTGAGGGCCTAAGGATGGGAGCGCAGTTGGTGATGTACAGGGCATACCGGTGCAGGTAGTTGTCGGGGCGTCTCGATCATGGTCTTCGGGGAGTTTTGAGTGATGGTTATTTTGGTGTTTTTGATGTATCTGGTTGGTGATTGAGAGATTTGATACGTGTGGGCATGTTGTTTTCATAAAGGTTTTCGTAATGAATTTTTAAAGATTTCGAGTCGTTGGGTTGTTGAGTATTGGTGGTATTGTTTTGGGAATTTAAACTATATATTCTCAGGTTTTATATTGCAGGTTTTGGTTTTAAAGGATTTAGGCGTTATGCCGTCCGTTTTGATTTTAAAACCAACGACGTCGGGTTTAAGTTTGCTATTTTTAATTATATACGGTTGAAGTCAGTTTTCTAAAATTTTTATGGGATTTGAAGGTTCGCGTGTCGGGGAGGTATGGTTAAAGTTTCGCGAATTTTGGAGGTGTTCGGGGTGGAGAAATATGTGGAAAAGTGGGGAAAAGTCAAAAGGGGATAAAATATAAGGTTTTTAAGCATTTTGGGTCGAGAAAACCCGAGGAGGCCCGATCGGTCGAGCCTCGGACCGCGAGTGGTCGCGGTGGGGCGCACAGGCGCGCCCCAGCGCGCAGGAGCGCGCGCAGCTGGCGCGCAGCGGGCGCGCAGCGTGGGCGCGCGCGACGCCCAGCGCGCGCCCAGCGCCCCTTTTGAGCCCGTTTTTCGTTTTTTTTTTCAAATTTTCCCTATTTCTACAATGTTTTGACCCGACATTTTTCCGACATATTTTAAACGTATTTTGGCACATTTTCCAACAAAAAATCGAGGGTTCAAAAAACCCGAAAACCGAGTCGAAAAATCTACGAAAATTATTTAAAACGATGTTTTAAACGCGGGTTTGGTTTGCAAACGTAGCGCACCGAGCCGGGGCGGGTTCGGGGCGTTACATTAGGAGTTTCTAAAATTTCCAAAATTTTATGTTTAGGCTCGATTTTAACAAAGGACGCTATGGATTGACTTATGTGACAAAGCTCGAGACGAGGAGCTCAGTGTGCTACGGACGACAGGTAAGTTCTCGTGACTTACTGTGGCCGATTGGCCTACACCATAAGTCGGAATTCGTGTTGAGGATTGTTGGTGCTTGTTTGCTTAATTGTTTTGGGTTGGGTAATTAGGTTTGGTTGTTTTATTAGTTAAGTATTGTGATGTTTGATAGCATTTGAGAGGTTTTGACGGTATGCTCGTTATGTATGTTTTATTGGATATTGAATTGTTCATACATCATAGTTTTCAAAACGTCATGAAAAATGAATTTACGCATTGATTTTAAAGAGAAAAAGTAACACCCCGGAACCCGCCCCGGGCCCGGTGCGTCACTTTGCAAACCAATCACGTGATTAAAACGACGTTTAAAAGTAATTTAATAAAATTCTCAGCTCGGTTTTCGGGTTTTCCGAACCCTCAATTTTCTTGGAAAGCGTGTCTAAAATCCTTAGAAATACGTTGGAAAAATGTCGGGTTAAAATGGTTTGGAAAATTGAAGGTTAAAAAAAATTTAAAAAAAAAAAATAGGAATGGGGCGCTGTTGGGCGCCTCGCGCGCGCGCAGCGAGCGCCTCCTGCGCGCCCAGCGCGCCCCTGCGCGCTGGTTGATTTTCGGAGGCGAATACTCGCCTCCGGGTGGCGAATAATCGCCACCCTCTCTGCCCAGCTCGCCCAAAACAACCCCAGAGGCGATTACTCGCCTCCCATGGCGAGCAATCGCCAACTCCTCGGGTTTTTGACCCCAAAACGCCCAAAAACTTGACTTTTTCCCGACTTTTCGACTTACCTTCACTTCCTTCATTTTTCTACGACTAAAACACCTCCAAAAATTCCGAAAATTTAAACATACCTTCCCGACACCTAAACCTTCAAAGCCCATAAAAATCTTGGAAAACCGACTTCAAACGGAGAAATACAAAAATAGAAAACTTAACCCGACGTTAGTTATTTTAAAACCAAAACGGGCGGCGTAACGCCTAAATTTCTTTAAACTAAAACCTGAAAATTTACAACAAAAATATACTACTTCAAACCCCAAACACTAACAACCATTACGAAAATAGTTTCAACTAAAACGACACACAAAATAAAATCATTTACAACGAAACTGAACAACCGGTACTAAAACATTTATAACAAACCGTTCACCCTTGGTTCTATCTTACTTCCAACATCCAAAACATTACAAACACTAAAACAACCATCTATCAAAATGTTCACCTCCCACACTACCCGACGAACAGTGGTCCAGACGCCCCGACAACAGCCTGCACCGGCGGACTCCGTACTCCTCCGACTGCGGCCTACTCCTGAGCTGTCTCATCAACCTCACCTGTATAAAGCTCGTCACCTACACCATAGAACACAAAACATAAGCCTAATGCTTAGCAAGTAGGGAAATGCATAATAACATACTAAATGCTCGACTCAACCCTAACATGCAGTTTCTACACACTCAGTTGCTTTCTTTTCATTCGGGTTGCATTTATCTTTCACTTTCCTGTGAATCAAGTAGGCACACGTCCCAACACAATCCTGGACGGCCACGCCTTGACCCACGGAGCTAGACCGGAGGCACACGTCCCAACACAATCCTGGACGGCCAACCAAATCTCCCCCAATCGATCGTAGAATCCTCATTGTGCCTTCAAGCACGAGCATATCGAGGTATTCATACTCACGACACATTACGTACATTTTTGCATAGCATCTCTAGTAAAATACCTCGCGGGGTGCTCAGCGAGCCACGAGCCCACGAGACTATTCTACTCGAGACCAGGTTACATATCAATTTTCTCATCTTTCATTACGTCATCCTCACCACTCAAACGTGTAAAACACGTGATTTCGTCAGTTAGAAAACAATGATGCATGACACACAATGCATGACACAAAGCAAAACACAACCAACAAACAAACAATCCCTACCGTTCTATGGTGTAGGCCCGAAGGCAACAAACACTCATCCACTACTTACCTGGTTGCTGCTCGATACTTCCTCGTTCACTCCGTCCAACAAAACCAAACGTTCGATCACCTAACCAATAACGAAAAATTCACTTAGTAACAACCTAAATAAATTATAAGGATTTTTCTAACTAAACTAATCACACATTTCAACCTAAACTCACAACTTAACTCCAAACCCGATTTTACACCAAAATTGACCGTCCAACTTCAAACGGTCGTAACTCCCTCGTTTTTCAACGGATTTCGACATGCCACCCCATTTTGGAAACCTCTACACGTCTACTATCCATTGAAACACCCAAAATAACCAAACAAACACATTAGCCAACTCAAAAATCCAGCCAACAGAATCGGGTATATAGGTGTTCTTCAACCATTTTTGTGGAACACTTCACCAATCTTCAATCTAACCCTCAAATCTACCTAAACTAAGTCATCCAACAACCAAAACATCAAAATAGGGAAGAAATCTAACATGTACACTCAATTTTCGGACTTCACCAATTAGGGTTTCCAAACCCTATGCAAACTCTCACCAAACACCCGAAAAACCTCAACAAACCAACCCTTAATGTATACAATTGAAAACCCACATGATTTTACCTTGAAAGTACCTTGGAAAATTGAAGAAAAGAAAGAGCAAGAAGAAGCTATGGAGGACGCCAAGCTTGGAAGAAAAATCGTGGGGAAGAAGATGGAAGAAAAGAAAGAAACCAAACCCTTAAATCCTCCATTTTTCTTTCTTTCAAAAGTTCTCCACCAAACTTTTTATAATTAAAAATCCACCCTCCCTTTTTACCATTGTCTTCCAACGTGTTATGCCATACTTCTCTCCACTTCTCATTCATTTTATTTATTATTTTTCATACCATTAATGCGAATAAAAAAATCCTATTGGTTGTTTGACTTTCAAACTTTCCACTAATCACCTTTCTCTTCTAATAACCTTCTAAACCCCTCACAAAGCACTCTCATACATCACTAACTTAGGTCTAAACACGTAGTCAAAATTTTCTGGGTGTTACAGAAAAGGATTGCATGCATGTGACAAGTAAAGTATCATAGTAAACAACGCATGGTGGTTATTCGAGGAGAGGTTCAGACCTGGTGTTCCGTGGTGAGCGGGTCTCCCTCCTTTCAGATGGTGTGGGCTATCTACCCGCTTGATGTGCCCTATCCATCTGACTGAGAAAGGCCCCGATAACCAAGATTGACACGTACTGAAATGAATGACATGGACGGCTTTCATTGCATACATGATCATGTATATACATTTACGTAGAACTTGCTGAGATTTTTATCTCATAGGCGTCTTTGTGGTGTAGGTGATTACGAGCAAGGTGAGGATGATGTCCCTTCACCCGACGAGCCTACAGCTTGACGAAGGATGTTCGTGAGGGCGGCTGGCGTACTCGATGCGAGCACAACCCGTACGGAGCATAGGTTATGTGTTTTGGGATTTTGGGTTGCAATGGTTGATGGGGGATGATATTTAATGTTTGAATAGAACCCTTATTAGGATACTTGGTATCTGGATAGGTTATAAATCGATATTTTGTTTAGTTTCTGCCACGTACAGTGGACATTGACAGAATAGAATGTTTTGATGTTTAGAATGAATTTTTGGTGAAATAGAAATGAAGGTTGTAAATTGGATGAGTTTTGATGTTTTGAAGGTAGGTTGAGGATTTAAGTTAGAATTGAAGTTTGGTGTTTGATTTCGATGATTTTAGGTGGAACGTTCGGTTTTTAGAACGATTCACGCAGTTGGTTTTCGTGACTTTTAGATATGCTTTCGGATACGTTTTTGCACTCCGTTTTAAGTCGGTTTTTAAAGATTTTTACGAGAGGCAAAGTCGAGGGTGTCGGGAATGTGTAGGTAAACTTTTAAGCGATTTGGAGGTATTTGGTTTGGGAAAATAGGAAGAAATATGGGGAAAAGTCAAAAAGGGTCAAAATGGGTGTTTTTAGGTGTTTTTGGGCGAGAAAAAACTGAGCCGGATCGATCGATCGGGCCCGGGGCGCGATCGATCGCTACCGGGGTGTTTTTGGATGAAGAAAGCCCGAGCCGGCCCGATCGGTCGGGCCCGGGGCGCGACTGATCGCGGCCGGGCGCATGGTGGGCGTGCAGCGTGCGCGCTCGCGGCGCCCTGCGCAGCGCCCAGCGTGCACCCAGCGCAGCGCTTAGCGAGCGCCCAGCGAGTCCCACTTGACCTCGAATCGTTTTTTTTTTCAAATTTCGACTTTTCAAAACACGTTTTAACCCAACCTTTAACGATCCGTTTTAAACATATTTTACGAGCGATCCCCAAGTATTTTAGAGGGTTTTAAGGACCTGAAAACTGAGACGACGTTTTTTCGAAAAATGGTTTTAATCTCGTTTTAGTGATTTAAACGTTGACAAACTTTATGCCCAACTTGTTAAAGCCTCTTTTGATGAATCCCGACCCTAGATGAGTCATTTCGGGTATGTTTTAAGTTAGAGCCAAAATGTCGATAGATGTGGAATGATGCCCGAGTCCGTTCTCCAATGAACGAACGAATGAAAGAAAAGGATAAAAGAAAAGAAAAAGGAAAAAAAAAAATTAGTTAGTGAGAACGGGCAAGGGTAACACGTATGTATATGAAGGTATGCACGCACGACACAGGTCATGGCGGCACCGACGTGGGGTCGGGGTCGTCACAACAATTCCAGGTTGGGTGACCTTCTGGGAAGTTCTCGCCAAACAAAGCCGTGAGGGGAGGATATTGGGTTACGGCCCAATCCCCAGAGCGGACAATATCTTGCTGGGAAAAGGGGTCCTTACAGAAACTCTAATCGTTTTAACTATAGAAAACCGAACAATAACCTTCCAAAACTATAGAATCATACCTAGGGTCGGGATTGGAGGAGAAAACATGAAGGATGGAGGTTGATCGGAGAGCGTTGGTCGCCGGAATGGAGAACGTCGAAGGAGTGGAGAAAAATCGCTTGGGATGGTTTCCAGGAGAAGAAAATCGTAAGTGTGGTGGAGAAGAAAGGATTTTTTTGTGATTTTTAATCAAAATTGACTTGGCAAATTACTACTTTGCCCTTCCTTTGATTTTCTATTTGTTTCGTCCTTTGTTTTTGTTAATTAGCTAACAATCCGTTTTCTCCAAAATTCCTTATTAATAATTAGGATTCTAATAACGCTCTCTGCTCGAAAAACAGACTTAATTTGACATATTTTCAAAAATGTCATAATATTTTGGAATATTAAAATTCCGATAAAACCGGGTGTTACAAGCACTCAGTTGGACTCATTGAGAACTTAAAGTACTGTGATGATACAGTTTGAAAAGTGAGGCAATGTGAACTTAGTTGAGAAACCCGCACCAAAATGGTCGCTGACGATCGGCGAGTTGCCCAAGGAAGTATACGACTTGGGTTAATAATGATGAAAAGGTTTAGGAGGGATCATTATTGGAGTAAATGTGAGAAATTTAGTAGACATACGTTTCGACTATGGTTGAGGTCGATGAATTTACGTAGATGTTGGTTTACAATCCAAGAATTAGTAGAAACCTTTAGATGATAGTCAACCCAAAAAGTGATAGGAAGCTTAGGTATGGCTATTGCCTAAGGAAGTAACTAGAGGAGACCTGAATATAAGGTCAGTTAGAAGAGTTAGAGAGTTTAACGTTTGGATGATTAAGTATAGACCAGAGCGTACGCGAGTCGTTAAGTGTCAAGTACACAGTAAGGATCGTTTCATTGGGATTTTAGGAGTTTTAATTTAGGACCATAGGAATAGATCTCAAGTATGGATGAGATCAAAGTTCTTAAAGAGAAATTCAATTTTGAGAGATGAATGGAAGGCACTTGAAGAGAACGGAGTGGTTGTAAGTTGAAGTGTAAAGCCCCAAGATATGGAACGTCAATGTTAAGAATTTTAAGTTAAGTCAAATTTTGAGGACAAAATTTAATTAAGGTGGGTGGAATGTAACACCCGAATTTTTAGGTTTTTTTGGACTTAATCGCTATAATGGCATTTTCGTAAATATTGTAAAATTAGTCTGTTTTGCGAGCGGGAAGTTTTATTGAAACTCTATGAATAAATTGGAGTATTTGGAGGAATAAGGAAATTTTTGGAGGTGTAACGCCCGGTTTTACGAATTTTTGGATTTTTGTAATATAAGGGTATTTTAGTAAATATAGTAAACTAAGCCCGTTTTGCGAACGAGAAGTTTTAGTAGAACCCTAGAAATTAATTAGAATATTTAGTGGAATAAGGAAATTTGGAGAAACCTAATCGATAATTAAATAACGAAATAAGCAAAGGTTAAGTATAAAGGGGCAAAATAGTAAATTGGCAAGTAAATTTATATTAAAAACAAAAACCCCCTTCCTCCTTATGCATTCCATGATTTCCTCTCTGCAATTCCTCCTTTTCCAGCCGACGATTCCACGCCAAGCTCCTTCCCTTGTTTAAGATTGAAGGTAAGTGGGATTTTTAGTTTAATGTTGTTAGTTTTAGTGTTTATGAGTGAGAAACTAGGGTTTTGTTGAGGTTTAGGGATTGGGTTTTCTCCAAAAAAAACCCTAACCTACGATTTCTCCCTCCAAAAAAGGATTGTTTGTTGAGTTAAGTGTGTTTAAATAATGTTTTAAGGATTGATACAGGATTGTGGTATGGTTTGGTGCATTGATTTGCAAAAGGGGGAGAAATCGATTTTGAAAGTGTCAAAATTACATGGCAGCTCGGGTTTCAAAATTATGCTCTATATGCTTAATTTCTTTTGCTAAATAGTTTGGATGATTAGACAGTGGACTCTTCTAGGAGTCCGTAGGACTTGGAATCACTCAATTCCGAGTTATATCGAGAAAGTTATGACCGTTCGTAGTTGGACGAAAAATCATAAAGTAATCCGAAAAGTTCTGGTGTGAGTATTAAGTTTGATTTTATGATTTGTTAGATTTACCGTATTAACGCCCAGTGATGAGTGCTAATGATTATTAGCGAAAGTTTAGTTGAATTAGTGGTTATTATCGGAGTTTGGTTGTTAGAGGTTTTGAAAACACCATTAATGGAGACTTAAGAAATGTTGAGCGTGAATTGCTTGATAAATGCCGCAATGAAGTAAATTAGAATTTTAGAAAATTTTGCTTAGCTAAGAGTTTCGTTTGGCCTTTAGAACGATTTATTTGGATTCAGCCTTAATAACTGAATGTGGAATGTTTTAGGTGACGAAGCTCAGAACGAGGTACTCGGCTCGCTAAGGACGTCAGGTAAGTCTTCGCGACTTGTTTGGCTGATCCGGCCTACACCATAGAAGAGTAAATTGTTTGATGATCTTTCGTGATGTGTTGTTAGTGTGTAGGTTGGATAGGTAGTCTAGGAAAATTGTTATGTTAGAACGTTTTCCTAGGTTTATATGTATTGCTTTATGTTTTCTTACTTTAATGCACAATCCATGTTCATGCATCATGTTTTATAAACTAGCACTAAAAATGAATTTTCGCACCAATTTTCATGAAAAGAAACGACTAATGAAAGATATGAATGCATGTAATCCTGGTCACGTCTGGGTGGGGTTCAGACATGGCTGTCCTGAGAGGAGGAGCATGTTTTTCCCTCGGTAGATGGAAATGGCTATCTAACTACGAGATGTGCCCTCTCCATCTGGTGAGAGTCAACCCCTGGTGACACCTCCCGTTATGTAACTAAACAATGAAAAAGGAATGCATGATTTTATGAACCCCGCACGCATAGCATGCATTTTCATTTACGTAGATTTATTGAGCCTTTAGCTCATAGTTTATTTCTATGGTGTAAGTGAATTCGATACAGGTGAGGATGACATTCCTCCGCCCGATGCATGAGTCGGTTGAAGAAGGGTGATCGTGGGAGTGCGCTGGGCAGTCGATGTGCATTTTGACCCGTGGGGGATGGATGTATAGGTATTTTGGTACGATAGATTAACTGATTTAGAACGTGTATAGAAGGTGCCCTTTTGATTGTTAGTTGGATATTTTGATGAAAGGGGTTTTTGTATAGTTTTATGAACGAATGTTTAGGAAATTAAGCAATGATTTCTAGTTTGGAATTTCTGGAACTGCTTGGTGATTTTTAAACTGGTAGGGAAATGTTTAGTTTTTAAACAGATCCACGTAGTTCGGTTTTATGAAATTTCACTACGTTTTCTAATGGTTCTGAGTAGTTTTGGGCGATTGATAAAGTGGTGAATTGTGTGAGGATAATAAGTGTTCATGTTGAATTTGTATTTGGGAGTTGGTTGATGAAGGGAATTTGTGAAGTGTGTGCGTGCGTGTTGTGCAAGAAATTACGAGCAAAGAAGAGAGAATATAAAATAAGGAAGGCAGGCCCTCTGGATTTCAAAATCAAGAGGGGTTGCTGATCGATCGCCAGGGAGGGCATCGATCGGCAGGAAACTGTGGCAACGCTCTGGATTTTCCAGAGCGTGTGCCGATCGATCGCCTGCATGGGCGATCGATCAGGCGATCGATGGCCTAGCATATAAATGCCATAGCCGATCGATCGGCTACATGTTTTTCTGGCGAAATGCCCTTTCTGCATGGGCGATTGATTAGGTTTAAGCTATTTGAATGGAGTGTGAATTACGTTTTGCTTAGTTTATTAGCTAGTACCGATGTAATGTGAATAATGGTTCGAATGTGCATAATATAGATTTGTGAAATGCCAAGGAGAAACGCTAAATGTTTGCTAAACTCAACGGACCTCAGGTAAGTTCGTATGTATGTGTTTGGCCCTTAAGGCTTACATCACAGAGGTACTAGGATTTATGCTTTATGGGGTATGTTGACGGGTAGATAGGTTATCAAATGTAAATGTAAATGTAAATGTAATGTATGTACATGTTTTGAAATGTTCATGCATAGCACGTGCATTTTGTTGCATTATATGATCTTACTAAGTTTTAGGCTCATTAGATAAACTCTATGATGTAGGTACGGATCGTACTGATAAGGACTCAGAGCCTCAGGCTAATGTATAGGTGTGGTTGAAGGGACGCGCTTACGGGGTTGGTTGTGGCAGTCAGACGAATTTTGATCTGTGGGTGAAGTCTTGAGGTCTATGTTATGTTTTTTATGTAATGTCTGTACATGTTTTGAAATGTTCATGCATAGCACGTGCATTTTGGTTGCATTATATGATCTTACTAAGTTTAGGCTCATTAGATAAACTCTATGATGTAGGTCCGGATCGTACTGATAAGGACTCAGAGCTCAATGTTTTAGGTTTTTTGGATGTACAATTAGTTTAAGATAAAAAAAAAAAGAATACTTGAACTATTTTGAGATTTTAGGTTATGTATGGATATGTTTGCTTTTTAGAGTCATCCATGCAGTTTTTTTCGTAAATTCTTCCACGTTTTCGAACACGTTTTTGAGTTACGTTTTGAGGTTTTAAAGTGTTTGAGGGGTTGAAAATGTTGGGGGTTAAGTTGAAGTAAGTTTAATGTGAAGTGTAGGTGAAATAAGTGAAGAAAATATGAAAAAGAGGTAAAAAGAAGGAAAGGGCGCGGATGGTGCAGATGGTGCAGTTGGGCGTATAACGATCCCTTTTCCCAGTAAGATATTATCTGCTCTGGGGATTAAGCCGTAACCCAATATCCTCCCCTCACGGATTTATTTGGCTAAGACTTCCCAATCGGTCACCCAACATGGTACTGCTCTCACCAAAACACTTTTAACTTCAGAGTTCTTATGGGATCCATTGCCAATTGTTCTCCCAAACACGTCTTACTATCTTGGGAGGGTTTCCTTACATATGTTTTATTTCCCTATACCTTCCCAAGCGATGTGGGATTGTGACGACCCCCTTTTTATGACTCGAAATTTGCCGATACGCAAGTTTGGGATTTGCCTACATTCGGCTTAGGTCTCGAGGTTTGCCCCGCAACCTGAGGTTTGCCCCGCAGTCGTGCTCATACGTACACATTCGAGTCATCACAATCACTCCCCCTCGGGGGCCCAACGTCTTCGTTGCCCACATTTTTGGTTAGGCACAGGCTCTGATAACGATCCCTTTTCCCAGTAAGATATTGTCCGCTTTGGGAATTAGGCCGTAGCCCAATATCCTCCCCTCACGGATTTATTTGGTGATGACTTCCTAGTTGGTCACCCAACATGGTACTGCTCTCACCAAAGCACTTTTAACTTCAGAGTTCTTACGGGATCCATTGCCAATTGTTCTCCCAAACACATCTTACTATTTTAGAAGGGTTTCCTTACATATGTTTCATTTCCCTATACATTCCCAAGCAATGTGGGATTGTGACGACCTTTTTACGACATGAAATTTGCCTATACGCAAGTCTGGGATTTGCTTACACTTGGCTTAGGTCTCGAGGTTTGCCCCACAACCTGAGATTTGCCCCGAAGTTGTGCTCATAAGTACACATTCGGGTCATCATAATCACCGCCCCTTGGGGGCCCAACGTCCTCGTTGTCCACATTTTCGGTTAGGCACAGGCTCTGATACTATTTATAACGACCCCTTTTCCCAGTAAGATATTGTCTGCTCTAGGGATTAGGCCGTAGCCCAATATCCTCCCCTCATGGATTTGTTTGGCGAGGACTTCCCAGTCGGTCACCCAACATGGTACTGCTCTCACCGAACCACTTTTAACTTCGGAGTTCTTATGGGATCCGTTGTCAATTGTGCTCCTAAACGCGTCTTACTATCTTGGGAGGGTTTCCTTGCATATGTTTTATTTCCATATACCTTCCCAAGCGATGTAAGATTGTGACGACCCCCTTTTTACGATTCGGGATTTGCCTATACTCGAGTCTGGGATTTGCCTACACTTGGCTTAGGTCCCGAGGTTTTTCCCGCAACCCGAGGTTTGCCCCGCAGTCGTGCTCATATGTACACATTCTGGGCAGCGCTAGGCGCGCATGAAGCAGGCACTGGTGCGTACAGCACCCAACTGATTGGTTGCTCGTGGAGAGGCGATCGATCGACGCTCAGCGATGCTAAGTGAGTGATCGGAAAAACATGCGTAGATCTGTCGTGCGAGAGGTGCAATCGATCGCTTGCGTGAGGCGCGATCGATTGGCTGCTCAGCCGAAGGAGGTTGACACCTGAGAAGGTGCTGATCGATCGGCCATACGCAGCAGATCGATCGGATCCCCCTCGCCGCGCGAGCGCTGGAGGTGTGTCGAGTGCGCGACGGCAGCGCACCGCGAGCGTGATGGCCGCCCGCCATGGGCGCGACGGCCAAGCAACGCGCGCTGTAACACCTAGCTTTTCGGGATAATGTTATTTTAATATATAATGGCATTTTCGTAAATATGTCAAATCAAGCCTGTTTTACAAAAAGAAAGCGTTATTAGAATCCTAACGATTAATTGGAATTTTAAGAAATTTACGAGAATTTTTGGAGTAATAACGCTTAATTCCGAGTAATTACGTATCTTGTAATATAAAAGACGTTTTAGTAAAAATAGTAAACGAGATCCGATTTGCGAATGAACAGTTTTATTAAATCCCAGATAATAAGTCTGAGTCAATGGTGAAATAAGGAAATTCGGAGAAACCAAATCACTAGCCAATTAATGAAACGAAGGGCGAAATGGTAATTTGCAAAGTTAATTTTAATTAAAATCACTCATCTCTCTTCTCTCCCTCATTTCTTCTCTGCTTCGTGAAACAGAAAGCTCCAGGCGATTTTTATCGCCTCCCTCCCGCGGCGTTCTCTCCTTCCGACCTCCGATTCCTCCTCCGATCAACGTCGTTCCTTCACGTTTCCTTCCTCAATCGACGCTCTAGGTAAGATTCGATAGTTTTGGTACGTTAGATTTCAATTTCTAGGATTTATGGCAATTAGGGTTTCGTTTAGGATTTCGTTAAAAATGTCGATTAGGGTTCGTAATAGATAGATTTACTGTAATTATAGATACAAAGGACGTATTGAGCGTTATTGGACGAAGTTAATAGATTCGTTTAGAAATATGAGAATTCGTGAATTTTAGGGTTTTTGGAGAAACTCGTTAATGAGGTGTTAAGCAGGGAATGCTCGATATAATGCCTCAACAAATTGAATTAGAATTTTAGGAGATTTCTTTAGTTAAGGTTTTGTTAGTTTGGACGTTTAACGGATTTAGCTCGTATTAACGACAACCATTGTGAATTGGCTTAGGTGAACAAGGCTCACGGACGACACTCAATTTGCTAAGGACATCAGGTAAGTTCTCGTGACTTGCTGTGGTCGATAGGCCTACACCATATGTCGTGTTTCGTTGTCGAGGATATTTAGAGTTATGTGTGTTTATTCGCTTTGGTTGGATAGTTTAGGGTTAGGCCTTTTATAGGTTATGCTTGTATTGTTGATGGTATGCACTTTGTATGTTTATGTTACGCTCGTATTGTCATGCATCATTGTTTTATAAACGTCATGAAAACGAATTTATGCATGGAATTCATGAAAGAAAAGGAAATGTGATGACATGAAATGAGACGACTTACATGAGATGACTATGACAACTAAAATGAGACGACTATGACGACTTACATGAGACGACTTACATGAGATGACTATGACGACTAAAATGAGACGACTATGACGACTTACATGAGACGACTATGACGACTTACATGAGACGACTATATGATAAATGAAATAAATGCACGATATGATAAATGAAATGAATGTAGGATATGATAAATGAAATGAATGTATGATATGATAAATGAAATGAATGCACGGGAACTTATAAAAATTGCATATACATGTTCATGCATTGTCATTTTCGTAGAATTTACTGATATTTATTCTCATAGGCGTCCTTATTGGTGTAGGTGAACCTGAAACAGGTGAGGAAGACGTTCCTCCTTTAGATGATCACGCTGGTTGAAGAAGGATGCCCGTGGGAGTGCGCTGGCGCAGTTGGTGCGATTTTGACCCGTGGGGACGTAGGTAAATGTTTTGGAGAAAATTGATAGATAGGAAAATTGTACAGATAGAACATATTAGGATGATTGGCTCTGGATAATAGTTAAACGATGTTTTAATGTTTTGATAAGTTAGTTCTATAAAAAGATTGTTAAGGTTTTAATTCGATTTTTATAAACTGCATGGTGATTTAAATAGGAGGAAAGGTTAAGTTTTTAAACGTATCCACGTAGTTTGTTTTATGAAATTTGGTTATACTTTACAAGTATTTTGAGTCGGTTTTGGGTGATTGGTAGAGTGAAATGTACGTGGATGGTAGTGTAACGGTATTAAGATTGTTAAGTGATGCTTAGAGTTATGGTTTGAAGAGTGGGAAAAATGCATGAAAAGGGTGAAGTTGCTCTCTGGAATTTCGGATTCCAGAGAGCAAATTAAAGGGGTCGCCGCGCTCTGGAAAAATCCAGAGCGTGCAGCGATCCATCGCTGGGGCAGCGATCGCTGCCAGAAACACTGTTTGGCGGTGGATATGAATAAGACAAAATATGAACAGTGGCAATCGGTGGATATGAATAAGACAAAACATGAACAGTGGCAATCAGTGGATATGAATAAGACAAAATAGATTACGTCAGACGGAAGATGTTGTGACGTCATTGGAAGATGCAGACAACAGATGAAATCGGAAGATGTGATGACGTCAGACGGAAGATGTTGTGACGTCATCGGAAGATGCAGACAACAGTTAAAATCGGAAGATGTGATGACGTCAGACGGAAGATGTTGTGACGTCATCGGAAGATGCAGACAACAGATGAAATCGGAAGATGTGATGACGTCAGACGGAAGATGTTGTGACGTCATCAGGCGATGTAAAACAGAAAGCTCTCACCGAAGACACCTACCGAAATGAACAGTAAACAGAAAACTTCTACCGATGATAGGAAGCAGAAGACATAAAACAGAAAAAGACTAGAGTCGAAACATGATTTCTTTTGGACATATCAGAAAACACAACAGAAGGTTAAGAAAACAGACTGCATGGATACCTCAAGAATCAGGGGTAATCCATGCAAACCCTAAAAGAGGAAAATATCCCAAACAATTCCAAAATATTTCAGAATGTACAGACAACTGTCAAATACAGAGGTTTTAAATACATCAACAACAGAATCTATACATTACAAAATTCCCAACGGAGTTTTTAAACAAAACACAGGACTATAACAGAGTTTTAAAACAAAACACCAGAATTCCAGAAGAGTTTACAGATATGAACTTTACTTTAAAGACTTAAACCTCGAGTTAGAAAATTATGTCTGGCTGCAGCAACCACCCCGAGAGCTCGAACCACCAGCCACCTATTCATCGGACTGAGGCACAAAGTCCTCAATTTCGGGTTCAGTACCTACATCAGGGAGTTAACCTATGAGTCTAAAACTCAGTAAGAACATATATAAATGCGGTGATGCACATGCTATGCATGGACTTTCAGAAATACGGTGACAGTACAGTACATTACATTTTAGTGGCAGAGGGGTATAAGTGGGGCTTATAGGGGAACTGACAATCAGTAAAATCAGTGAGTGCACAATAGGCATGTAACGACTCTCATACTATTCCTAATTTCCCATACGAAATTCTTCTTTTTCTTTTATACTTAGCGTTTAAGTGGAAAATAATTTAATAAAACGTTTAAAACAATTACAAAACAATTATTTAAACCAACACGTACACAAACACCTACAAAATACAACCTCACCATTTCCCTAACACGATTCTATCTATACCACAAATTCTATCCACATCACAATCATACGCTTCACAATACAACTTAATTTCAAACCACCAATACTCCTACCTCTCCATAATCTCGCTCAAAACACATTTCCATGAAAACGAACTGCGTGGTTCAGTTTAAAAGTTTAACATTTCCTCCTGTTTCAAAGAAAATACCAAGCAGTTCCATATCATTCAAATAACTGATTTAGCAAAACGCTTTATAAAACAGTTTGCCAAAACATCTGTATATAAATCTATCAGCTAACCAGAACCAAACATCCTAATATGTTCAACTATACAGTTTCATCTAACTAACCCATCATTTACCCAAAACATCTTTATACCTTTAATTACATCCCCACGGGTCATAATGCGCACCGACTGCTCAGCACACTCCCACGGGCCATCTTTCTTCAACTGATCATTTCTCGGGTGGAGGGATCTCGTAGTAACCTGTATCGGGATTACCTACACCATACAGACACCTATGAGATAAAATCTCAGTAAATCCTACGTAAATGCAGATGCGTGCAGTGCATATGGAGTTCAGAAATCATGCATAACATACAGAGCATCGCAGACAGAATATCACCGAGATCTCATCCCCCTAACCGAAGGGGGCCCATCCAGCGGTCGGACTACCCCGTACGGTTAGAGGAGGGGGGTACACGCTTACAACACGTACAGCCGTGCCTGAGCCCCACCTCACGTGACCAGATAACAGATTACGTTAATTAATTACATTACATGAGATGTGGTATTGGTCAGACCCTTAATCGGTCCACACAATAGCTCGATAGCTCCCAATCTCTGGGCCACATCGGTTTTCTGAAAAACATCGTGCGGAAATTCATTTTCATGCTTAGTTGAAATGCGTGATGCATGAACAGATATGAGCATAAATAAACAACCAACATGCATACCATCAAGACGAATAAAAGCATAACCTAATAAGCGACTAACCTAACTACCCAACCAAAGCAATTTAAAACAAACAATCCACTAAGATCCTCGACGCGACATCGAAGTACGGTGTAGGCCAATCGGCCAGAGTAAGTCACGAGAACTTACCTGTCATCCGTAGCTCGCTGGGGATGCTCGGTTATCTGTCCATCTATGGCTCAACCTACGACAAATATTTAAACTTTATTAAACTCAAGGTTAAAATCACCAATTACTCCCAAACTACTATTTCTAGCCTAATCCAACTAAAACCTAACTAAACAGGCCACTAATTTGAGTTCGGTAAAATCGACCCAAAACTTTGAACGCGCGTAACTTTCGCGTCGGTTATCAGAATCGAACAATTCTAGCGGCCACGTACTCCTCTAATAACCTATTTTAACCTACCAAAAGAAATTTTAAAACAAATAACCCTAGCTAGGTCAAAATTGGCAAAACCCAAACTGCCCCCTTAATCAAAAAATTCCCTTTTCTGGTTTTTCATCGAACCTCCTCCATTTCCACACCAATCCACCACCCACACCTTCAATTAGCATAATCTAATCAAATTCCAAGGCTTTACATAGGAAAACCCGAATTCCCCAATTTGAAGCCCTCGATTTTTCCTTCAATCCGAGCTCTCCTTTGCCAAGAGACCTTCGCCGGCCTTAACCTCGGCCATTCACCGTCGAGAACGGCCAAAAGCGGCTGGTGACCGGAGCTCAATGCAGCTCGTCACCCACGGCCACAAACCGAACGAGAAACAGGGGAAGAACTCACCGGTTTTCGATCGGGTCTGGCGTGGAAAAGCCTAACCGAGCACTGGCTTCAGCTCGCCGGAGTTTGCTCGTCTGAACGGTGACTGGAATTGCGTGGTCGCCGGAGGGACGTCGCTCGGCTCACTCTGTCGCTCTCAGGTGCTCGGGCCGAAGTGAAGAAGCAGAATGGCTTCACGAGAAGCCATTCCGTTTTTAATTAAAAATAAGATTTTAATTTTAATTTTTATTTTATTTCTTTATTTATTTTATTAGTTTATTTATTTATTTTAACTAATTACTAAATCGCCCTCATGTAAAAGCTACGTACGTCATATAAATCTTTCCGGGTGTTACAAGGCACATACAGTAATACAGTATACATATATATAACAGTACATTAACAGTGGGTCAGTCCCCGTTCCGCACTTAACCGGTTCATTTCAGTCAGATTTTATCTTGCTTAGTTTCAAACCGTGTACAGAAAACAGTTTTGCATGAACTTTCGGAAAAATCGTGTATGCATGGGCCTTTACAGTGCTTACAAATAAAACAGCAGATAGCAAAAAATAACACAACAGAACCTAAAGGAAAAACAGACAACTCGGAATATAACTTCAACTTATCTATCCGAAACCTCCTGACAGTAGTAAAATCCTAGAGTCTCCGTGATGTAGGGCCTTAAGGGCCAACCTATGGATATGAACTTACCTGTTTGCTGTAGAGTTGATGTTCTTGATCGTCTCGGTAATGTACGAACCTGAAAATGCACGTTCGGAAAATAAACAAGCTATGAATGCTAACTAATAACTTGTAGGATATGTTTCTAACTCCATTCAGGCTTCTAGAAATCGATCCAAAGTGTTTCCATCCAAAAACAGTGAGTTTTTACCAAAGTATCAAAACCCTAAACTTCAACAAAACTCACATTTTAACTTATCCAAACTCACTAGCATAAGCAGATGTTTACCTTCGCTGGAGAAACTGGAGAATGGGAGTCTTTTGGAAAGGTTGAAATCGCTCGGAGGAGAGAAAACAGAGAGAAATGCAAGGAAGCAGATGAGAAAAGTGAGGGTTTCACGTAGGAGGGGAGAGAAAAGAACATGGCTTCTTCAACAAGTTGTCAGGTGTCACTCATCCATTGGCCACCTCCCACCAACCTTAATTGGCTCCCAATTTTACCCTTCAATTGGTTTTTAACTAAATTTCTATTTAGTTCGTCGAATCGGTTCTACAACCACTCTCATTCAATTGAACACGTTGACAATTAAAAATAGTCATTGAATTAATATCGGAGTAATTCCGCTTACATATCTGGGGAATAAATACATAGGCAAAAATGTCGGGTGTTACATAGCGGCTCCTTTATTTTCTCGCATTAATTTGCATATATTTTGTGCTAACTTTGTGTTAACCTAACCATTATATTTTCTGCCATTATTATTGCCATTTTAATGCTTAATATATTGTGGAAAAATATGGTATGCAAAGCTACAAAAATCGGCCAAAGGTAGGCACCTCATTTCCTTCATTTTTCTTCTCGGATTTCACTTTTTTGTTGGCTCGGTTTTGCTTATTTTGTGCCACGATTTTTCTATGTTACTTTGCTATGTTTGAACCATGTTTATTCCATCTAAATGTTATCAAGTAGCTAGAGATTAAATCTGAATTTTTGGGTACAAAAATCGGCCTTAAAGATTTAATGCTCGAAATCGGTTTATTGGTTAGTATTTCTCCTTGGTTTTAAGGTTAATGCTACTTTGGTTTTTGCTTGCTTTGATGCTAGGATTATTTTGGTTTATTATGTTATGTTTTTGTGCCAAGAATTGCATTTATCATTGTGTCAATAGCATGCTCAAAAATCTGAATGCAAGTTGCATGAAATCGGCCAACATTGAACTTTAAAAAAATCAGATTACTTAGGTAGTAATTTGTAACGACTTCGTTTCCCAGCAAGATATTGTCCGCTCTGGGGATTGGGCCGTAGCCCAATATCCTCCCCTCACGGCTTTGTTTGGCGAGAACTTCCCGGAAGATCACCCAATCTGGAATTGCTCTCGCCGAAGCACTTTTAACTTCGGAGTTCTTATGGGATCCATTGCCAATCGTGCTCCAAAACGCGTCTTACTATGTTGGTAGGGTCTCTTTACATATGTTTCATTTCCATATACTTCCCCAAGCGATGTGGGATTGTGACGACTCCCTCTCACCCGCGCGGACGTACCGCCATCCGGGTTCCGGTTCGTGCAGCCATCGTACACATACGTACACATCCGGGTCATCACAATCACCCCCCTCGGGGGCCCAACTTCCTCGTTGGACACATTTCCGGTTGGGTACAGGCTTTGATACCATTTGTAACGACCCCTTTTCCCAGCAAGATATTGTCCGCTCTGGGGATTGGGTCGTAGCTCAATATCCTCCCCTCACGACTTTGTTTGGAGAGAACTTCCTGGAAGGTCACCCAATCTGGAATTGCTCTCGCCGAAGCATTTTTAACTTCGGAGTTCTTATGGGATCCGTTGCCAATCGTGCTCCAAAACGCGTCTTACTATGTTGGGAGGGTCTCTTTACATATGTTTCATTTCCATATACTTCCCCAAGCGATGTAGGATTGTGACGACCTCCTCTTTACGACCTGTCACATTCCGGTTCGCCCGCGCAGACGTACCGCCCTCCGGGTTCCGGTTTGTGCAGCCATCGTACACATACGTACACATCCGGGTCATCACATAATTACCCTCGGTTTTATTGGTTGATTGAATTGGTTTATTTAGCTTCTCATATTATCAATTGAGCCATGTTTTGGTACTTTAAAATTGTCCGTTAACTATATATAAATTCTAGAATTTTTGAAGCACAAATTTGGCTCTAAATTAATGCTTAAAATCAGATTCTACTTATTGATTGCTTATTTGGTTCCTCTAGTATGTTTGTCTTGGATTTCCTTGTTAGTTTGCTGAATGTTTGCACTTGAATTTAGCTTATAATTCATCTATTATATGCTGTAATTTAATTGCACAAAATTTAATTTACAAGGATAATTAAATTGCTAGCTAGAAATCGGCTATAATGAATATTATGCACTTTGAAAAATTCAGCTATATTAACATTAAAATTTCAGCATATTATTATTAGCAAAACTTGTATTTTAATATGTTTGCTTGCTGTTTTTGATGTTATTTAGTTGATATTAATATTATAATGGGTGATTGTAGCTTAAAGTGAGTAACTTGATTGAAATTGATTGGAATTGTGATAATTGAAAGTGTTGAAAATTTAATTCTAAAATTAGTTTACTAAGTATAACACCCGACAATTTTGGCCAGGTGATTTCTTAACCTTTTTAATTGTCACTTTTTTTTTTATTGACCTTTATGATTTTAAATTTAATGTCAAGACTTATTTATTACAAGTTGAGTGAAACTAGGTTGGGTGGCAAGCTTGTCCCGGCGTTTTGCCATGTAATCATTTAAACGGGATTAATTGTATATTAATACAATGTATATTTTCTTTGATTTGTTTGGACGTTTAATTGGAAAACCAAACTAAGTATAATCAAAACAAATCAATTTGGTTGAAAATCAATGGAAGGGCAAAGTAGGTAAACAATTATGGTGGTTGGGAGAAAACCAACGATTGAGTGACATCTGGCGACTTGAGGAAGAAGCTAAGTTCTTCCTCCTACGTGAAACCCTCACTTCTCATCTGTTTCTTCCCACTGCTCTCTGTTCTCTCTTCGTGGCGATTTTGACAAAGCACCAACACTTTGTTTTTCTCGTTTTTCTTCTGTTTCCTTCAACCAATGTTTTTCTCGTTTTTCTTCTGTTTCCTTCAACCAAGGTAAACATCTGCTTATGCTATGAATTTGGACGAGTTAAAACGACAGTTTTACAGAAGCTTTAAGTTAATATGTTTGGGAGAAAACTCTCGGTTTTGTATGGAAACACATTCATTGTTTTCTACAAGTCTGAATGGAGCTGACCGAATATTCTTCCAAGTTATTAGTTAACATTTTTCAGCGTTGTTTATTTCTCTATTTGCATGTTACAGATCTGTCCACTTCCGAGACATTCGAGCATCTTACATTGCAGCAAACAGGTAAGTTCATACCCGTAGGCTGGCCCTTAGGGCCCTACATCTCGGAGGTACTAGGTTTTACACTCTGTTGTCTGGTTTCGGGTAGAAGGGTTAGAGTTAAGTTCTGTAGTTTCTGTTTAGGTTTCTGTTGTTTTATCTTCTTATTCTCTGCTGTATCAACTGTAGGCACTGTAAATGTCCATGCATACACGATTTTTCTGAAAGTTCATGCAAAACTGTTTTCTGTACACGGTTTTGAAGTTAAGCAAGAAAAAATGTGACTGAAATGTACCGGTTAAGTGTAGGACGGGGACTGGCTACTGAAATCTGTTCTGAAAATCTGTTGTGCCTGTCGTGCACTGCCTGTTCCCCTATAAGCCCCACTTATACCCCTCTGCCACTGAAACGTAATGTTCTGTACTGTCACTGTATTTCTGAAAGCCGCATGCATAGCATTCTGCATCACTGCATTTATATGTTCTTACTGAGTTTTAGACTCATAGGTGAACTCCCTGATGTAGGTACTGAATCTGAAAATGAGGACTTTGTGCCTCAATCTGACGACTAGATGGCTGGTGGCTCGAGCTCTTAGGGTGGTTGCTGCAGTCAGACACAATTTTCTGTCCCGAGGTTTAAGTCTTAGTTTTTAAAGTAAAGGTCATATCTGTAAACTCTTCTGGAAATTCTTCTGTATTTTGTTTTAAAAACTCTGTAGGAAATTCCGTTGAATGTATATATATTGTATAAGTTCTGATGGTCAAGTTTTAAATCTCTGTTGACAGTTGATAGTTGTCTCCTGAAATATTCTGTATTAATGTCTTGAAATGTTTTGAAAACATTCTGGAACTGCTTGAGTACTCCCTTTTCAGGTCATGCATGGATGGTCTCGAATTTTAGAGCTATCCATGCAGTTTGTTTTCTTGAAATCTGTCATTTGTAATGAAGGTCTGAAACCTGTATGCTTTCTGTTGTGCTCGAGAACCATGTTTTGATGTGATTTGAGAATCTGAGACGTTTAAGTCTCTGTTTTTATGCCCTCTGCCTGTATGCTTTCCTGTCAAAAGTTGTAAATTCTGCCTTTAAAACTATGTCTTCTGATTACACCTACCGGTAGGAATATTGCCTGCATCTACCGTCTGACGTCATCTCCTCTTCTGATGACGTCATCCACTGCTTTCTTCTCCTGCCGATTACGTTTGCTACCTGTATCTGCCGATGACGTCATCACATCTTCTGATGACATCATCCACTGCTTTCTTCTCCTGCCGATTACATTTACTACCTGTATCTGCCGATGACATCATCACATCTTCTGATGACGTCATCACACATCCCGATTTCATCTGCCTGCCTTCATCTTCCGATGACGTCATCCATCTTCCGGCTGACGTCATCACCTTATCCGATCTCAGCTGCTGTCTGCTTCTTCGGGCTGACGTCATCTCCTCTTCCGGCTGACGTCACCCACTGTTTACTTCTTCCGATTTCAGAGCATCATTGTCTTATTAATTTGCATCCACCGCCCAACGGAAATCTGTTTGTCTTTAAACTGAGCCTTCCGCCAATCTTCCGATAGTCTTCCAATAGTTTTCCACTATTGCTCTGCCGTTGATTTAGACTGATTCTCGCTGCCTAAGTCTTTTGATTCCATATTCTGTTCCTGCCCTTATCTTCTTCTATTACTTGTTCTTCCTTCCGATTGTAAATCTGTTCACGGTGTTTTTCCCGTTTTGCTTCCGAATGCACGGGATGTTTTCCCTCCCTCTGAAAAGTTTATGAGTCACTTTAAAAGCTCATCCTGTTTATTATGTTAAAAAAAAAATAGTCACCGCTTTCTGTAAATGACCCGGAGTGACGGCTCGGTTCTCGAGTTCCGATCGGGATCCAGTTTCGGGCTGTCACAGTTGTGGTATCAGAGCGACAAGGTTTTAAAACCGATTCTGTGAAATGTCTGACTGCACAACCCGCCACGTGAGATCGCTCCACCAACTGTAAGTGTTTAAAATCTCTGTAAAAGTTCTGTCTATTAAGTTGGTTATTCTGTTTATAGGGTTTATTAGAAATGGTGAGAGGACATCAAGAAGAGTCAAGCGAAAGCTCTCGAGCCATTGACCGACTAACAGAACTGGTGGGTGCATAGTCACGCATGGTTGAACGCATGATGGCCAGAGAAGACGATAGAAACAATAACCATGGGAATAACAATCGTGATAATGCGCCGCGAGACAACAGTGGAGACAGATTCCGGCAACTCCAGCCACCTTCATTTGATGGACTGTCTACAGACCCGACCCGTGCTGAAACCTGGATTCGAGCAATGGAGAAGATGTTCAGGTATGCAGAAGTGGAAGACAACAAGAAGGTTAATTGCGCCACATTCTATCTCACCGAAAGTGCTGGATTTTTGTGGGACACAGTACAGTCAACTACAGTGGCATTAAGCTGGGAGGGATTCACGAAGATCTTTTACGAAAAGTACTTCGACCGAGGAGTGAGGAAGGAGAAGTTGCTTGAGTTCTCTCGGCTGCGACAGTATGGGACAGTGGCTGAATATGTTCAAAAATTTGAGTCCTTATCCAGATATGCAACACACCTGGTGGCCGCCGACGAGAACAAAGTTTACCAGTTCATTCAAGGACTAAAGATGGATCTTCTGCGGGGGATTACAACTGGAGGGTTCGATGAGGCACCGTATGTAAAGGTGGTGGCCAAGGCTTATCAGTTGGAGGCCTTAGAAATAAAGTCCCAGAGACAAAGAGATTCACCAAGAGGGATTATTCGAAATGTTCCTCAGCAACAACAACAACAAAGAGGTCAGAATTTTAAGCCTCAACAGCAGCAAAACAGGGGCATTAAGAGGCCCAATGAAGCCATCCTTTATCAGGACAAAGGAAAGAGACCAATGGGGGCTCCTCAACCTTTAGTATGCCCGCGGTGCCAGAAGCCCCACAAAGGAGAATGCAGGCTTGCTACAGGCCAATGTTTCCGATGCGGCAAAGTAGGACATCTTGTTCGGGATTGCCCAATGCCCGACACCAGAACAGGTCAAGCCGTGCCAAGAGTCTTTGCAATGATGGAGGATGTTGATGATGCCGATCTGCACACAGCAATCACAGGTACAATTTTGGTGTGTGATGTACCTGCTTATACCTTGTGGGACACGGGGGCCACACATTCGTTTGTGGCAGGGGACTTCGTAGATAGACAGAAGGTTAATTGTACGTCGTCAGATCAGCCTTACAGCATTATGCTACCGTCCAGGGAGTTTATGCACTCCGAGCAGGTGGTACGGGATGATATAGTGTCAGTAGGAAACCAGAAGTTGTACGTCGACCTTATCGTCATCGGTATGAAAGGGTACGATGTCATTTTGGGGATGGACTGGCTGTTTAGACATCATGCCACCATCAACTGTAGGTCCAGGCTAGTGTCATTTAAACGCCCAAATGAAGTAGAATTCTCTTATCAGGCAGTACCGAAGAAACACCGTATGCCTGTTATATCTTCCCTGAAAGCTCAACGGCTAATGAGGTCAGGATGCATCGGATTTCTTGCCGACGTAGTGGATGTTCAAAGGCAAAGTGAGGTTGGACTTCAAAATATTCCGGTAGTCCGAGACTTCTCAGAGGTTTTCTTAGATGACCTACCGGGATTGCCACCTGATCGCGAAATTGAGTTTGAAATTGACGTATATCCAGGTGCGGAACTAGTATCGAAGAATCCGTACCGTATGGCACCAATTGAGCTGAAGGAATTGAAGGCTCAGCTGAAAGAGTTGGTGGACAAGGGTTTTGTGCACCCCAGTTTCTCTCCGTGGGGTGCTCCCGTCTTGTTTGTCAAGAAGAAGGATGGGTCCTTACGTATGTGCATTGACTACCATGAGCTAAACAAGTTAACTATCAAGAATAAGTACCCGTTACCGAGGATCGACGATTTATTTGACCAGCTACAAGGGGCTCGGGTATTCTCAAAGATTGACTTACGCTCCGGTTATTACCAATTGAAGGTCAGGGCTGATGATATTCCAAAGACCGCCTTCAGGACCCGGTACGGGCATTACGAGTTCTTGGTGATGTCGTTCGAGTTAACTAATGCTCTGGCAGCATTTATTGACCTAATGAACAGGATATTCCAAGATGTCTTGGATAAATTTGTGATCGTTTTCATCGACGACATTCTAGTTTATTCCAGGAGTGAGGCCGAACATGAAAAGCACTTGGCTATTGTACTGTCAATCCTAAAGCAGCATCAATTATATGCCAAGCTATCAAAGTGTGAATTCTGGCTGAGCAGAATTAATTTCCTAGGCCATGTGGTGTCGGCAGAAGGAGTGTCCGTGGATCCAGCCAAGATTCTGGCAGTGAAGGAATGGCCAAGACCGAGAAGTGCCAGTGAAGTACGGAGTTTTATCAGATTAGCTGGTTATTACAGAAAGTTCATCAAGGGATTCTCTGTGATAGCAAAGCCTATGACCAGCTTAACGAGGAAGGACATCAAGTTCAAGTGGTCTGAAGCTTGTGAGCTGAGTTTTCAAACACTTAAGCAGAAATTGACTACTGCTCCTCTGTTAGTATTGCCAGTTGAAGATGGCAAGTTCAGCGTGTACTGTGATGCGTCCAAGGTTGGCTTGGGATGTGTATTAATGCAAGAAGGGAAAGTTGTAGCATATGCATCTAGACAATTGAAGAATCATGAACAAAACTACCCTACTCACGACCTTGAGTTAGCGGCAGTTGTATTTGCGCTAAAAGTATGGAGACATCACCTATATGGACAATCATGTGAGGTGTTTTCTGACCACAAGAGTTTGAAGTACCTCTTTACTCAGAAAGAGTTGAATATGAGGAAGAGGCGGTGGTTGGAATTTGTGAAAGACTATGATGTTGAGATCAAATACCACCCTGGTAAAGCTAATGTGGTAGCTGATGCACTGAGCAGGATGCCAGCTACTATGCAACCAGTTATGTCGGCCATACCATTGCCTTTGAGGACGGAGATACAGAAGTTCGATATGGAGATAGTTTCTGGGCTATCGGCCATACTAGCAAACTTAACATTACGGCCCACCGTCCTGGACCGCATTAAGGAAGCCCAGAAGACCAATTCAAAGGAGATGGCTGATGTGGTGAGCAAAGTACCAATGGCTTCTTCCGATTTCAGTTATTCGGGAAGAGTTCTGAAGTTCAAAAAAAGATGGTATGTTCCGAAAGACGAAGAGCTACGGAAGCACATCTTATCGGAAGCCCATTCATCTTCTTTCTTTGTGCATCCTGGAAGCACAAAGATGTATCAGGATTTGAAACTTCACTTCTGGTGGCCGAATATGAAGAATGAAGTGGCCAAATATGTGGAGTCGTGCATGATATGTCAACAGGTCAAAGCTGAACATCAACGACCAAGTGGAATGCTTAAGCCTCTGTAACGACCCTAAGTCCGTACCCCATTTTCTCGGTATAAATTTTTCATTTTTATTTTTACATTTTAAATAAAATTTTAAAACCTAACATTAAAGCGGAATTGAAATCGAAGCCGAAACCGGAATCGAAATCGAAGTTCGTATGGTAAATCATTTAAAATATAAACTAAAACTATTAATAAAACTTAAATCATTTAAACATTTAATAACATTAAATACAGAGGGGCAGAATCGGAACTAGCTGCCAAAAGGAGGGGGGGCGATCGATCTCTGTAAACTACAGAGATCGATCGCTGCTTGCATATTGGCAGCAAGCGATCGATCTCTGTAGTTTACAGAGATCGATCGCTGCATGCTTGCATGCAGCAAGCAATCGATCTCTGCTTTCAGCAGAGATCGATCGCTGCTGCCTACATCAAGGGCAGCGATCCTTCTTTTCCTTCGAGACTTTAAGACTTCAAAATTTTCAGCTTCAAGCACATTTATTTGTTCTCTGGAATCCGATCTCCAGAGAGCAAATCACCTTCTTCCTTTCACCAGTAATCACCAAAACTCACACATGCACTCAACCGATTAAAACATAACCTAAACTCAATCGACTCGCTTTGGACTTTGCGAAGTCCAACTGCGTGCATAGCTCTAAAAACCGAGCTATCCGTAACAACCTACAAACAACATTTCAAAACATTTTCATTTAACTTAAACATTTAAACCAAAACATTTCATAACGTTTATCAAAACAGTTTAAACAAAGACGTTTTACATACAATTGCCCCAAAACATTTAAAGCATCAAAAGGTTATCTAACCCCTAACCAGATCCAAACAACCTAATATGTTCTATGCATTCGTATTAACCAAATATCCCCCAGAATACATACACAGACGATCCCCACGGGTCAAAAGCGCCTCGACTACTCAGCGCACTCCCACGACCGTCATCCATCAACTGCGTCAGACGTCAGGAGGAAGAACGCCGTCCTCACCTGGTTCGATATCACCTAGAATATCACCTACACCATACAGACACATATGAGATATTGAAATCTCAGTAAGCTACGTAAATGCAGATGCATGCGTGCAGATGCCATTCAGAAAACATGCTCAGATTCAGATACAGAAACAGATACAGATTCAGATTACAGATTCATTTTCATTACGTCGCAGACAGATTGTTACCGAGATATCAGCCCTCTAAATGGAAAGGATACATTCCGCGGTCGAACTACCACTTTCCACCTAGAGGAGGGGGGTACATGCTCACAAACCCTACAGCCATGCCTGAGCCCCACCTCGCGTAACCAGATACAGATACAGATTACGTACATTAATTACAGAGGTTCATTTCTTTCCTTAAAACACGTGCGGAAATCCATTTTCTATGACATTTGAAATACGTGATGCATGAACAGTTAATCAGCGGAAAGTAAACAAACAGCATACATATCAACAAGACAATACAACATAACCTATAAACAACTAACCTAACTACCCAACCTAAACAACGTAAAACAAGGAACCCTCAAGGATCCTTGATACGACGACGAGGTATGGTGTAGACCTTTCGGTCAAGCAAGTCACGAGAACTTACCTTGAGCGCGCTGGATCTCAAGCTTCGTCCACTGGAGTCGAGTGTCTGAGGTAAAACACGATATTTGCCGTTAAAACCGAATTAAGCTATTAAACGTCCAAATTAACAAAACCTTAACTAAAGATATTTCCTAATGCTTTAATTCGATTTATTAAGCTAATTCATCGAGCAATCGAACTTTTTCCGAAAACCCTAAAATTCTCGGATTTTTAAACTTTTTCACAAATCGATTTATTTTCGTCCGATAACGTCCGATACGTTCAATATATACCTAATCATGGCTAACCTATTAATTACGAGCCCTAAATCGCGTTTTTTTTGTCGAAACCCTAACCCTAAATCGAACCGAAAACTCAAAATAAATACTCAGAGACCAAAGCTACATACCGAGGGTTGCGAGAGAAGGAGAAATGACGGAAGAAACGAGACAAACGGAGCTCGAATCGGAGTCGGATTGAAGGAAACCCTTGCGGCAGAGAAGAGAAGCCGAGAGAGTTGAGCTTCTGGAAATCGATTTTCACAAAGTGAAAATCGATTAAGGCATGTTGCCTTATTTATAAATTAAAATAGCTAAATGACCAATTTGCCCTTACACTAAATTCTATTTTTGTTTCGTCCTTCGGTTCGTTAATCGTCTAGCTATTCGATTTCTCGAAAGTTCCATATTTTGCCAATAACTTCTATTCATTGCCAGGGATTTATTAAAACTGTCCGTTCGCGATTCGGACCTCGTTTACTATTTTTACGAGAACGTCTTTTACTTTACGAAAAGCGTATTTACTCGAAATATAGTATTTGATCTCTGAAAATTCCCGTAAATTCCTTAAAATTCTTATTATTCATTAGGATCATAATGACGCTTTCTTTTTGTAAAACGGACCTGATTTGACATATTTACCAAAAATGCCATTAAATAATGAAATAATAATATAACATAATATATCCAAAAAATCCGTACAAGCCGGATATTACAGCCTCTCCCGATCCCCGAATGGAAATGGGAGAACATTACAATGGACTTTGTTGTTGGCCTGCCAAGGACAGTTAAGGGCCATAACAGTATTTGGGTCATAGTGGACAGATTGACGAAGTCGGCCCATTTTCTACCTGTGAAGACGACGTTCTCCATGGATCAGTATGCTGAACTATATATTAGTGAGATTGTCAAACTGCATGGTATTCCGGTGTCGATTTTTTCGGACCGGGATCCCAGATTCACTTCCAGGTTTTGGAAAAGCTTGCAAAGCTCCTTGGGCACTAGATTGGACTTCAGCACAATATTTCATCCACAAACGGACGG
Organism: Begonia masoniana; assembly: GCA_022432975.1. Classification (NCBI taxonomy): domain Eukaryota; kingdom Viridiplantae; phylum Streptophyta; class Magnoliopsida; order Cucurbitales; family Begoniaceae; genus Begonia; species Begonia masoniana. The sequence continues at coordinate 41,317,840 of CM039505.1, read as the reverse complement.
GCAATCTGAGAGAACGATTCAGACATTGGAGGATATGTTAAGGGCGTGCGTGCTGGAATTTAATGCTCCTTGGAGTAGATATCTGCCACTTGTGGAATTTGCTTACAATAGTAGCTACCAGGCTACAATTGGCATGACTCCTTATGAAGCTCTTTTATGGCAGAAAGTGTAGATCCCCGTTGTGTTGGGATGAGGTCAGAGAAACCAGGCTCATTGGCCCTGAGTTGCTACAGCAGATGTCCGAGGTTATTGCTGCTATCAAACAACGAATAAAGAGTTCTCAAAGTCGACAGAAGAGTTACGCGGACCATAGAAGAAAAAACTTAGAGTTTGCTGAAGGTGATGAAGTGTTCTTGAAAGTGTCACCTTTCAAAGGCGTGATGAGATTTGGCAAGAAAGGGAAGCTAAGCCCAAGGTTTGTTGGGCCTTTTCCCATTTTGAAGAGAATTGGGAGCATGGCCTACAGACTACAGCTACCAGCGTCAATGGATGGTGTTCATGATGTTTTCCATGTGTCAATGCTGAGAAAGTGCGTACGGGATCCAACTCATATCGTGGAACATGTGGACTTTGATATCATGCAGACGCTGACATATGAAGAGAGGCTTATACAGATTTTGGACACTTCAGTCAAAGTATTGCGCAACAAAGTGGTCCCATTGGTGAAAGTTTTATGGCGCAATCATAATGTAGAGGAAGCCACGTGGGAAAGACAAGAGGATATTAGAGCCCAATATCCTGAGCTATTCACTTAGGCAAATTTTGGGGACAAAATTTCTGTTAAGGTGGGTGGAATGTAACACCCGGCGTTTTGCCATGTAATCATTTAAGCGGGATTAATTGTATATTAATACGATGTATATTTTCTTTGATTTGTTTGGACGTTTAATTGGAAAACCAAACTAAGTATAATCAAAACAAATCAATTTGGTTGAAAATCAATGGAAGGGCAAAGTAGGTAAACAATTATGGTGATTGGGAGAAAACCAACGATTGAGTGACATCTGGCGACTTGAGGAAGAAGCTAAGTTCTTCCTCCTACGTGAAACCCTCACTTCTCATCTGTTTCTTCCCATTGCTCTCTGTTCTCTCTTCGTGGCGATTTTGACAAAGCACCAACACTTTGTTTTTCTCGTTTTTCTTCTGTTTCCTTCAACCAAGGTAAACATCTGCTTATGCTATGAATTTGGATGAGTTAAAACGACAGTTTTACTGAAGCTTTAAGTTAAGATGTTTGGGAGAAAACTCTCGGTTTTGTATGGAAACACATTCATTGTTTTCTACAAGTTTGAATGGAGCTGACCGAATATTCTTCCAAATTATTAGTTAACATTTTTCAGCGTTGTTTATTTCTCTATTTGCATGTTACAGATCTGTCCACTTCCGAGACATTCGAGCATCTTACATTGCAGCAAACAGGTAATTTCATACCCGTAAGCTGGCCCTTAATGACCTACATCTTGGAGGTACTCGGTTTTACACTCTGTTGTCTGGTTTCGGGTAGAAGGGTTAGAGTTAAGTTCTGTGGTTTCTGTTTAGGTTTCTGTTGTTTTATCTTCTTATTCTCTGCTGTATCAACTGTAGGCACTGTAAATGTCCATGCATACACGATTTTTCTGAAAGTTCATGCAAAACTGTTTTCTGTACACGGTTTTGAAGTTAAGCAAGATAAAATGTGACTGAAATGTACCGGTTAAGTGTGGGAAGGGGACTGGCTACTGAAATCTGTTCTGAAAATCTATTGTGCCTGTCGTGCACTGCCTGTTCCCCTATAAGCCCCACTTATACCCCTCTGCCACTGAAACGTAATGTTCTGTACTGTCACTGTATTTCTGAAAGCCGCATGCATAGCATTCTGCATCACTGCATTTATATGTTCTTACTGAGTTTTAGACTCATTGGTGAACTCCCTGATGTAGGTACTGAACCTAAAAATGAGGACTTTGTGCCTCAATCTGACGACTAGATGGCTGGTGGCTCGAGCTCTCGGGGTGGTTGCTGCAGTCAGACACAATTTTCTGTCCCGAGGTTTAAGTCTTAGTTTTTAAAGTAAAGGTCATATCTGTAAACTCTTCTGGAAATTCTTCTGTATTTTGTTTTAAAAACTCTATAGGAAATTCCGTTGAATGTATATATATTGTATAAGTTCTGATGGTCAAGTTTTAAATCTCTATTGACAGTTGATAGTTGTCTCCTGAAATATTCTGTATTAATGTCTTGAAATGTTTTGAAAACATTCTGGAACTGCTTGAGTTCTCCCTTTTCAGGTCATGCATGGATGGTCTCGAATTTTAGAGCTATCCATGCAGTTTGTTTTCTTGAAATCTGTCATTTGTAATGAAGGTCTGAAACCTGTATGCCTTCTGTTGTGCTCGAGAACCATGTTTTGATGTGGTTTGAGAATCTGAGACGTTTAAGTCTCTGTTTTTATGCCCTCTGCCTGTATGCTTTCCTGTCAAAAGTTGTAAATTCTGTCTTTAAAACTATGTCTTCTGATTACATCTACCGGTAGGAATATTGCCTGCATCTACCGTCTGACGTCATCTCCTCTTTCGATGACGTCATCCACTGCTTTCTTCTCCTGCCGATTACGTTTGCTACCTGTATCTGCCAATGACATCATCACATCTTCTGATGACGTCATCCACTGCTTTCTTCTCCTGCCGATTACGTTTACTACCTGTATCTGCCGATGACATCATCACATCTTCCGATGACGTCATCACACATCCCGATTTCATCTGCCTGCCTTCATCTTCCGATGACATCATCCATCTTCCGGCTGATGTCATCACCTTATCCGATCTCAGCTGCTGTCTGCTTCTTCCGGCTGACGTCATCTCCTCTTCCGGCTGACGTCACCCATTGTTTACTTCTTCCAATTTCAGAGCATCATTGTCTTATTAATTTGCATCCACCGCCCAACGGAAATCTGTTTGTCTTTAAACTGAGCCTTCCGCCAATCTTTCGATAGTCTTCCGATAGTTTTCTGCTATTGCTCTGCCGTTGATTTAGACTTATTCTCGCTGCCTAAGTCTTTTGATTCTATATTCTGTTCATGCCTTTATCTTCTTCTATTACTTGTTCTTCCTTCCGATTGTAAATTTGTTCACGGTGTTTTTCCCGTTTTGCTTCCGAATACAGGGGATGTTTTCCCTCCCTCTGAAAAGTTTATGAGTCACTTTAAAAGCTCATCCTGTTTATTATGTTAAAAAAAAATAGTCACCGCTTTCTGTAAATGACCCGGAGTGACGGCTCGATTCTCGGGTTCCGATCGGGATCCGGTTTCGGGCTGTCACATGTAATTAAGGTGGATTTCATTGATAAGTGAGCATGACCCCTATTTTATTATTGTCTTAGCTAGGAGACATCCCTTAGTGCTTAAAAATTTTCCTAAGACATTAAATAAGATAATCACCTCACTAATTTTTTTTGGGAGAAAAAACTTAGTCAAAAACTTAAACCTAAAATTTAAAAATACTTAGACATGACTAATAGGAGCGGCTTTGAACGTGACACACCCCATAAATAATCAAATCGTGCGAGGGGCACTCCCCCTCTCGAACCTACATGTCACGAAGGTGAAACTAGTGCTCAAGGAGGCATGCAAGGACAAATCGATGCCTTAGCGAGCGTAATTAATACCCTTGCCCAACAAGTCCAATCACTTTTAAACAATCCTCCCCAAAAAGAACCCCATGGACAAGTCCCTTCTCAAGAAACCTCCTCTAGGATCATTCCCGAACGTCCTAGACGACGTAATCATACCCCTCAACCACCTATAGAGGAAGATTGGAGTGAACCCCAAAGAAGGAGACAACAATATTATTCGGAGGATGAGGATTGGGTTGATGATGAAGAGTATCGCCCAAATCGTCGTAGGGACAACGACGACCTTCGAAATATTAAGATTACAATTCCCCCTTTTAATGGAACGTGTGACGGGCACACTTATCTAGATTGGGTTGATAAAGTTGAGAGAGTTTTCGAATGTCATGATTACTCCGAGCGGGTAAAAATCTAATTAGTCTCTCTTGAACTTACGGGCCACGCCGCATTGTGATGGTCCAACCTTAAGGCCCAAAGAATGAGAACGTTAGGGTATCCCATTACTACTTGGACTTCTATGAAGGAAATGATGCACCATAGGTTCGTCCTTCGTCATTATAAACATGAACTCTTTCATCAACTCCATAACTTGAAACAAAATAGCCTCTCGGTAGACGAATACCTTACCGAATTTGAAACCCTTAATATGCAATGCTCAATTGATGAGCCTGAGGAACAACTCATCGCAAGATTTATAAGAGGCTTGAACCGCGACATAGGCGATCTTGTCAAAATGCAACAATTGGAGACCATGGATTTGGTCATTCAATTAGCCCTCACGGTGGAGAGGCAACTAAAGAGGAAGCGTAAGACCGACCTTCCTAGATTCCTACCAAGAAATTACAATTCCGACAAGATTATCCATAGACAAGAACAGATAATGACTATTTATACCGGAACGAATGGTTATTTTGATTCATTAGAAATTGGACAGGTAAAGAAATTTATTGTTGAGTTACGTACTTATTTAAAAAATAAAAAATCTAAGTTCCAAGAAATAATATCTTCCACCAAGACGTTCACCGATGAAGAAGAAGCCCTTTTGAAAGAAGCTATTCAGGAACAGATGGAACGTTTTGTACTTCAAGAACAGGTTTAAATAAAGTTAAAATATTTTTTTGTTTTGTTATTTATATATGACAAATTTCTTTTTTTCTTTAATATTTAATATAGAAATTTGACTAGAAAAAAAATGAATAAATTTTAGTTTATAGTTAATATAAAATATTAATTTAATTATATTGTGTCCAATAGGATTTGAACCTATACCAAAGGTTTAGAAGACCTCTGTCCTATCCATTAGACAATGGACGCTTTTGCTTTTAATTTCACTCCTATTTTTTTTATTATTTGCACATCTTTTTTTTATGAACAAAAGATGTGCATGAATTCCAGAAATTGCTTATTCAATTCAATGATGCATTCCATTAATTGAATTTACAATTGAATTGTAAAATTTATCTTATTATGATTTATAGTAATTCTATATTCATTTTATTCTATATTAATTCAATTATCTTATTTTATAAAATAATATAGAGTACTTTATATAATATAATAATAATTTTTTATATTCTAAAATAGAATGAAAATATTCTAATTTGAAATGAATCAATTCAAAAATATTTGTCTATTATGAATTTCGAAATATAGTAATCAAAAAATAATAAATCTATAAAATTACGATATCATTTTAATAAAAAAAAATAGAAGATAAAATATATAAGATAAGCGGGTAGCGGGAATCGAACCCGCATCGTTAGCTTGGAAGGCTAGGGGTTATAGTCGACGTTGATTCATCATTTTGACCGTCTCTAATTCAAAACCGAACGTGAAACTTTGATTTCATTTGGCTTCTTTATGGAAGATGGAAAAAAAGATGTAAACGAAAAAAAAACAAATTCTACCCATAACATCTATGTCAGCCTTTCTGTCTGAATGCATTCAAAAGGACCTGCTTTATAGATGATCCCTATAGAATGAAAGAGGATTCTAACAATCTTTTCTAGTTACTTCGTTCCCTATTTCTATTTGAAATAATCCTTAAGAAAAGTCTTTTTTGTTTCCAACGAGCTAAAACAATATAATTTATCGATGTCTCTAGTAAGCCAAAGACATTGTTTAATAGCTATTTTGTTTTGCTTCAATCTCCCTTATATAAATCTCAAATTGAAGATTTAGTTACGATTAGAAATAGACCGTTCTTTCTACCTTTACCCATGGATTCCTTACTCGTTCAATTGGAAGTATGGATCCAATTCAAAAATAAATTATATTTCGTAATTTCATGATCCAATTTTTTCAATTTATAACGGACTCTTGGATACAAATCACGAGAATTTCTATTTTTCCTCGAATTTTTCATCGATAGGAAAAGGATTAAATCCTTTTAAGAAATAAAGTTTTTGATCGAAATATAAATCAAACAAAAGACCCTTTAACTATTAAAGGGTTAATAGAACGAATCACCCTTTTACCACTAAACTATACCCGCTACAATGCTATTATTGCATATAAATCGACCTTTTGTCGAACACAAAAATAGGTCCTAGTAATAAGTAATAAAAAAATAGGATCCGAAAAAAAATCATGAAAATGAGAGCGTTGACATATTTTTATCAGGAAGACTAATGAGATTAGTAAACGAGGACTCATTTAACTAATTAAATGATAAGTTTTTTTTATTCCAGTAAAAAAAAAAGTAAATAAAATACAGAAAGAATAATAAGAAATGACACTTTGATTCTCTATCATTTGATTCTGTATCATAGGAATCGAAATAATCCTTCTTATGATATGATTGTTGTTTCGATTTTTGTTATTTTATTTCAAAAAAATTTTGAGTTTTCAAATAAAATAAATCATTTTTTCTACGATTCATTGGAACAAAAAAAAAAGCCCGGCTGGGTACTGACCAGGTCAGGCCGTGGAAATAAAAAGGGGCTTTTTTGACGAAATAAACAAGGTACTTTTATTGATTTGATTTATTATTTAATATATATTTTTTCATTTTATTTTTTATTTTCTTAATTTATTCAAAAAAAAAATTATTAACATTTAATAGATTGGTATTTATATATTCAAATATTGGATTGTAGATATCTCTTTTGAGCCCTTACTTTATTTAAAATCTAAATGGAATTGGAATTTCTGAGAAAAGCTTTTAGATATATATTATCTATATATAGCTTTATATAGCTATCTATATAATAAATAATAAAGATATAATAAAATAATAAAGAGAGATAAAGAAGGGCTTTTTTCAAGCCTTACTTAATGTATCATAGTAATTATTCTTTTTCATTTTTCAATTGGGGGAGAGATGGCTGAGTGGATTAAAGCGTCGGATTGCTAATCCGTTGTACGCGTTTTTCGTACCGAGGGTTCGAATCCCTCTCTTTCCGTTTCTGTCAATGACTTGGTATTTTTTTTTATATATAGTTAAAGAAAGATGTGGAATAGATAAAAATTTGCAAATCAAGCAAGGAAAACAAAAATCTGATTTTTTATTCTTCACGTCCAGGATTACGTCCCGGGTCATTAGATAGGAATCCGAAAATGAAGAGAGAAACAAAGAATATCACTACTGTATAAACAAATAGTTTTAGAGTAAGCATTACACAATCTCCAATAGCATTTTTTTTTTCAAAAAAAAAATGAGAATAGATTCTCTATTTTTATACTGCATACCCTATTTTTTGACACCAAGAAATGAAGTGTTTTCTAGAAAAAAAAAAAAATCAGAAAATCAGAGTTGAGTTGTTTATTAATGAAAATTTTCTTTTATACCCACAATTATATATTGTGGGGGACTCTAATAGGGTTGTTCAATGGAAAAAAAAGTTATAACAAGAAAATGAGAGTGATCTAGATTTAGCACAGCTATATAAGAATTTCAATATTTAACTTAACGGTTCAGACTGTATGTACGACTTATCTGATCTTATATTAGAAATTGTTAAAAAAAAATTTTCGAGTAAATCATGAATTTTTCTAGGACAGTATGAAAAATCTCATCGAAAACTTACAGCAGCTTGCCACACAAAAGCTAATAAAAAAAAGAACACAGGTATTACTGGCATAATATCTACTATTGGATTCAAAAAAGCGTAGGCCTCGGGTAATTTGGCTAAGAAAAAGCTACTTGAATAAAGGACAGAATTAAAACAGATACAGATTAAACTTAAAATATTAAGCATAACAAACATTTTGTTCTTGAAGATAATTTTTTTTTGAGTTGATTGAGTTATCAATATCTTATTATTGATATAAGGGATAAGGTAAAAATTAATAACATAAGGTAGGTCAAAAAACCTTTCTTTTCTTTGATTTGAACTCAGCCAATCAAAAATCCTTCCATTCTCAAATCAAAATAGATATAAAAGAAATCCTACTTTCATACAATATCTTAATTGAATTATATCTAATGATCAATAAATTTTGTGACGACCCCCGACCCGGTCGGGGACGAGGAGCCATCACTCCGGGACATTCCAAAACGGGGACTATTTTTTTAAAAAAACTTTATACTTTTAAAACCTTAACAGAGAGTATAAACCTTCTCTGGAAGTGAAACTGGAAGACACATTTAAGCTGGACGTGAATAAACAAAGAGAACAGTAACCGGTAGATGTATAGAAAACGAAACCGGTAGATGTATATAAGACGAAACCGGTAGATGTATATAAGACAAAAGTGAATAGTAGCCGGTAGATGTATATAAGACAAAAGTGAACAGTGGATGTAGAGTTTAAAGACAAAATTGACAACTTTTATCAAGAAGACATACGAACAGAGAGCATAAAAACAGAAGACATGAAAGTCTCAAACTCTCAAACCAGTTCAAAAACCATATTTTTCAAACACAACAGAAAACATGATAGAAACTTAAGAAAGATCACACAACATGGATAGCTCTAAAACCAGAAACTATCCATGCACAGACTAACAGAAAATATTCCAAACAAATTTTAGAATACTTCAAAACATAATTCAACAGTCAAATGCAGAGGTTTTAAACATCAATACAGGTTCCATACATCGTTTTACAAACCACAAAGTAGTACAGAACTGGACCTACATTTTAAATGTTTTAAGACTTCAAAAGATGGTACAATATTGGACATAACTTCAGAAAACACATTCTCACAGGATTAACTCTTGTCTGACTGCAGCAGCCAAACCCCGTGAGCTCGTCCTCCAACTACATAAGCTCATCATTTTGAGGCACAAGGTCCTCATCTGGAGTATCCGTACCTACAACAGGGAGTTCATCTATGAGCCTAAAGCTCAGTAAGAACATGGAATGCAGTGTGCATATGCTATGCATGAACATTTTCAAATACATGAACATTACATTACATTACCTTACGTTTCACTGGACATGAAGGTATAAGTGGGAAGAGGAGCTGGCGCAACAGGAGTACATGCCACAACAGGACATAACGGGAGTACATAACAGGATGCCAGCCTTCGTCCACACTTAACCGTACATTACATTACAGGTTTTAACTTTCATTACTTCAAAATCTAGTGCTCAAAAATATTTACATGACTTTCCAGAAAACGTGTATGCATGAATAAGTGTGATGCTCAACTTGACATTCATAAATAACAGAATAAATGCAAAAGGGGGAACAGAATATAAAGGAGATAGGTTTAACTTAAAACATAACCTAAAATCCTAACTACCCGAACCAAACCTAGTACCTCCAAGTTGTAGGGCCTTAAGGGCCAATAAAATTGCATGAACTTACCTGTGGTTGTAGAGCTGCAAGCTTTGTTCACACGTCCACGGTGGTTCAAAACCTATATCGTGAATAATCGGGCTGTCAACCCAAAACATTCGTAAAACTAAAAGTAACTAACCTAAACTCGTTAACTAATGAAAAATAGTTACCTGTAATCGAGAAAATGGGAGAAAACAGGAGAACAAAGTTTGAAAATTTGTCTTTGTCGTCTGGAAGAGAGAAAACAGGAAGGAAGAGAAGAAACAGAGAGATGAAATGAAGGTTTCACTTAGGAGGAAAGAGTATGTCTTGTTCAACAAGTTGAACACATGGCAACCAACCATTGTATCCTCACTAGAAATCCATCGATTATTGAAAAACAGTTGTGAAAGTTACCTAGCTAGTATAATGGATATTCAGGTGAAGAATAAGATAGAGTTGCAGGACATTTCTATAGTCCGAGAATTCCCTGAAGCATTTTTGGATGACTTGCCAGGATTACCACCTGATAGAGAAATAGAGTTTGTAATTGATACATATCCCGAGGCATTACTTGTATCTAAAAACCCTTACCGTATGGCACCTGTTGAACTAAAGGAGTTAAAAGTCCAATTACAAGAATTAGTAGACAAAGGATTTATACGCCCTAGTAGTTTCCCCTGGGGTGCGCCTGTCCTATTTGTTAAGAAGAAAGATGGTTCCCTTAGAATGTGCATAGACTATAGAGAACTAAATAAATTAACCATTAAGAATAAGTACCCCTTGCCCCGAATTGATGACTTGTTTGACCAATTACAAGGAGCTAAGGTGTTTTCAAAGATCAACTTGCGGTCGGGTTACTATCAACTGAAAGTTAAGGAGAGTGATATACCTAAGACAGCTTTCAGGACCCGATATGGACATTATGAATTCCTTGTAATGTCATTCGGATTAACCAATGCACCTGCAGCTTTTATGGATTTGATGAACCGTGTATTTCGTGAGTATTTGGATAAGTTTGTGATTGTATTCATCGATGAAATTCTTATATACTCACAGACAAAAGCTGACCATGCAGAACACTTAAGAATAGTTTTGACAACCCTGAAACAGCATCAACTATATGCCAAGTTATCTAAATGTGAATTCTGGTTGAATGAGGTCAACTTTTTAGGCCATGTTGTCTCTGCTGAGGGCATATCAGTAGATCCAACCAAGATTCAGGCTGTTAAGGACTGGCCACAGCCGAGGAATGTTAGTGAAGTCCGTAGTTTCCTTGGTTTGGCAGGCTATTATAGGAAGTTTATTAAGGGATTTTCTATGATAGCTAAGCCTTTAACTAGTCTGACAAAGAAGGACACCAAGTACTCTTGGACCGAAGCTTGTGAAGATGGCTTCCAGACACTCAAACTGAAATTAACGACAGCCCCGCTTTTGACTCTCCCAACTGAAGAAGGAAAGTTTAGTGTCTTTTGTGACGCTTCTAAGGTTGGTTTGGGGTGTGTCTTGATGCAAGAAGGCAAGGTTTTAGCTTATGCTTCTAGGCAGCTAAAGAGTTATGAGCAGAACTACCCCACTCACGATTTGGAATTAGCTGCTGTTGTCTTTGCATTAAAGATTTGGAGACACTATCTGTATGGACAACAGTGTGAGATATTTTCCGACCATAAAAGCCTGAAGTACCTCTTTACCCAAAAGGAATTAAACATGGCGAGATCTGTGCTTTGTCGTCTAGCGATCGGGCAATGTAATGTATTTCTAATGTCGAGTGGTGTGATGAGTCACGAGAGATGCACGTGCCCACCAGAAGATGTCTTCTACTGGGCGATGATAAATAAGTCATGCAGAGTTCACGTGACAAATCGGATGAGGTACACTCTGTTAGCCGATGCATGCAAACCCATGCAAACTGAGCTGAATGACGTCGAGGGATCTGAGGGCATTTCTTCTCTGCCCGATTTTGTCACGGAACTGATGACCGAGCATAGTCGCTCGATTCTGTTATCTAATGAGATATTAGATTAATGAGAGAGTCAAGTTTTGGATGGTTAGTTTTGTCAGATGATATGTTGTTCGCGAGTCAAGATTTAAATTCTAAGTTTTTTTTTTTAAAAAATAAGGATTAAATGATTAAGAAAGTCATGAAATATGTCTCGGCCCTACTGGGGTCGTTACATCTTCCATCTTCCGAATCCATTCCTCAGCATAAACAGGATCCGAAACTCGACCATTGAATGTCGGGGGTCGAAGTCGATGAAAACGCTCGCCACCATGATCATGAGTTGCATTAGTACTAGAATTCGCCTGTTCTTCTCTAGCAGTCATCAGCTGTTCGATCTGGCGAGATTGGCGCATGACCAACTCTGTCAGCTGAGCAATGGCATTGCTATCCTCATTGGTCTCTCTTTGCTGACCTCTTACCATTTTGAGATTCCTAGACCAAATATTCATAAATACATCTTAACTTAATGACATTTACTAAAATCATAAACAGTTACAGTTGCTGGAGTGTACTCAGGTGGCAATCTGTGCTGGGAGGCAGTCTGCAGAATCGATTTTAGAACCCGGTTTGGCTTTGATACCATAATTGTAACGACCCCAGTTGGAGTCGCCACGTAATTCATAACTTAACCTCTTACATTGATACTTACCCTGATCTCTTTAGATCGTTCACCCTTTGACCACTTTACACTAAGGTCCCCTTTGTATTATATTTTTTTTTTTTTAAAAAAGCTTAGAACTTAAAACTTGACTCGCGAACAACATATCATCTGACAAAAACAAAGCCATCCAAAACTCAACTCTTTCATTAATCTAATAACTCATTAGTTCACAGAATCGAGCGACTACGCTCGGTCATCAGTTCCATGACATAATCGGGCAGAGAAGAAATACCCTTAGGTTATTCGACGTTGTTCTGATCAGGGTTGCATGGGTTTGCATGCATCGGCTAACAGAGTGTACCTCTTCCGATTTGCCACGTGTACTCTGCATGACTCAAAAACATCACCCAATAGAAGGCATTTTCCGGTGGGCACGTGCTTCTCTCGTGACTCATTAAACATCACTCGGCCACTAAACGACAACAACATCTACGTCATCCGGTAATTGAAATACATTACATCTACCGATCACTAGACGACAAAACAACACTTACATCATCCGATATTTGAATTACACAACATCTACCGGTCGCCAGACGACAAAACGATTTGTACATCGCCCAACATTAGAAATATCCATTGAACATCATCCGGCAGGTGACATCCACCGGTGAACACATGTATTACACGTGACTCTATGGACATCGCCCGGTCACAAAACGACAACCAACTTGATCCTTATCATCCGGTGAATACAATTCTCGACATCAACCGGTGAGTACTATAATCGACATCATCCGGTGACGTCAACAGGAAGGTCCAAACGATCAACTTCTATCATCCAACTCCTGCCGATAACGTCAGCCGGTAGATACACTCATCCAGCTTCTATCATCCAACTCACACCGGTGACGTCAGCCGGTAGATACACTCATCCAGCTTCTATCACTCAGTAGTAATTACAGAAAACTTTAACAACTCATATCGTTAGAAAGATAATCTGACCTTCACAGATCTCATACTCGTAGACATAAACATAGGCTGTAATAACCGGCTTTTCGAGATATTGATATTTTAATATAAACGACATTTTTGTAAATATGACAAATCAAGTCCGTTTTGTGAACGGAAAGCGTTATTACGATCCTAATAATTATTATGAATTTTGAGAGAATTATGGAAATTTAAGGAATTCAAGCCAAGATATAATGTTAAGTTTCCAGTTTTGACCTTATGGAGGCTTAATTCGTATAAATAGCAATTAAATCTGTTTGACGAATGGAAAGTTTTGTTAGAGCTCTAAGAATAAATTTAGAATTATTGGTAAAATAAGGAAAATTGGAGAAAACAAATCGAAGATTTGTTTATGGAATAAGTGAGGAATTAGTGCAAAGGTCAAGATGGTAATTTTACAAACCAAATTTAATTAAATACACAAAACCCCTCTTTTCTCCTATCCTTCACGCTATTTTCCCTCTTCTCTTTTCTCCGGCGACGTCTCTCCCTTCCAACGGCGATTCTCCACATTTCATCACCGTTCTTTCTCCGATCATCAAACGTTCTTCACGTTTTCTCTTCCTCTCGCGATTCTAAGTAAGTCTCTAGCGTTTTTGGACTTTAGTTCTTGACTTTTAGAGATTTAAACGTTTAGGGTTTTGTAAGAATTTCGTAGAAATAGCTGGGTTTTGTTAGAATAGGTTAGTTATCGCTTTATTGATGATTATTGAGCATTATTGGATGGATTGGTTGGGTGTATTAAGCGTTTAATTGAAAAACTGGAAATTTGGAGCTTGGAGACCCCCATTAATGGAGTTCTAGAATTGGTGAGCATAAATTGCTCGATGAAATGCCCGAGAGAGATTTATTAGAGGTTTAGGAAATTTCCTTTAGTTAGGAGTTTCGTAAATTTCTAGAATTTTATGTTTAAGCTCGGTTTTGACAAAAGAACGCTATGGTTGGCTTTAGGTGACAAGGCTCGAACCAAGGAGCTCGGTGTGCACGGGACGCGAGGTAAGTTCTCGTGACTTACTCTGGCCGATTGGCCTACACCGTACGTCGAGGTCGCGTCGAGGATCTTGGAGAACTGTTTGTTTAAATTGTTTTGGTTGGGTAATTAGGAGTAGTTCTTTTATACGTTGTGTTTTATTCGTCTTGATGGTATGCATCTTGGTTGTTTATTTTGTGTTTATATAACTGTTCATGCATCACGTATTTTTTTAACTTGACACAAAAATGAATTTCCGCACGATGTTTTAAGAAAACCGATGTGGCCCAGAAATTGGGGGCTCAGATCTATTGTGTGGGTCGATTAAGGGCCTGACACAGTACCACATACACTGTAACGTAATTAATGAACGTAATCTATTATCTGGTCACGCGAGGTGGGGCTCAGGCACGACTGTACGTGTGGTAAGCGTGTAACCCCCTCCTCTAACTGCACGGGGTAGTCCGACCACTGGATGGGCCCCCTCCGGTTAGGGGATGAGATCTCGGTGATATTCTGTCTACGACGCTCTGTATGTTATGCATGATTTCTGAACTCCATATGCACTGCATGCATCTGCATTTACGTAGAATTTACTGAGATTTTTATCTCATAGGTGTCTGTATAGTGTAGGTGATATCGAAGCAGGTGAGGACGATATTCCTCCGCCCGATGTACAGGATGGTTGAAGAAGAACGATTGCGGTGGTGTGCATGAGCAGTCGTCGCGTATGTTGACCCGTGGGGAAAATGGTTAGGTATTTTGAGAGTTATGGGTGAATTTTGATTGTACAGTGGATTATGTTATGGTTAGAAACATTCTAGGATGTTTGGTTCTGGATAGATTATGTTTTAGGTTATTTTAAAAACGTTTTGGAAAAATATTTGTAAATGTTTGGTATCAGGAAAATGTTCGATTTTTAAACATATCCACACGGTTTGTTTTTACACAGTCATACCACGTTTTTAAATGTGTTTTGAGATGGTAAAAGAGGGAAAAAGGTTGTTATATTGAAGGTTGTTATGAAATGTATAGAGGATTGATGAAAGAAAATTGGTTAAGTGTTTAAGTTTTAGAGTGTGTGTAGTAAAGAGGTTGTGCAGGAAATCACGATCGATCGTGATTTGACCACGATCGATCGTGATTTGACCACGATCGATCGTGATTTGACCACGATCGATCGTGATCTGTAGAGAAGAAGAAAAAGGCCTATCACGATCAATCGTGATTTGACCACGATCGATCGTGATCTGCAGAAATGAGGGAAAAGGCAAGAAAAGGCCTATCACGATCGATCGTGATTTGACCACGATCGATCGTGATCCGAGAAGAATTTTATCCAAAGACTCCAGAGGCGGCCCGATCGATCGGGCTCCTACCACGATCGATCGGGATCAGTTCAGCGTGACCACGATCGATCGTGATAATACCACGATCGATCGTGATTTGCAGAAAAATGTTTAAACTTAGTTTTTTATAAAAAGCTGATCACGATCGATCGTGATATGACCACGATCGATCGTGATTACAGAAAAATGTTTAAACTCAATTTTTAAAAATTGTTTTATTAAGTTCCTATAAATGATTTTAAACGATTTTCAATTCTCTGATCGATTTTAACGATTTAAATTCCGCGTAAACGTATAAAGTTTATAAAAAAAAATAATACATTAAAAAATTAGGATACGGGTTAAGGGTCGCTACAGTTATGGTATCAGAGTCCGCGGGTTTTAAAAACGGTTCTGTAGACTGCTCGACTGCGCATGCCACTATGCGAACATCCTTCTTCAACTGTAAGTATGTTCTGTTTCATTTCTTTGTTTTTGTTTCTTAGGATTATCTGTTTAATTTTTATAGGCTTTATACAATATGGTTCGAGGAAAGGTTCCTAGGGACGACGCATTAGATCGACTTACGGAATTGCTGGACCGTCAGTCTCAGCATATGGACCGGCAGACACAACAAATTGAGAGTTTGGTCAATCGAGAGAATCAGAGGGCCCAAGAGTTGGTGGTTCCTAACAACCAGGGCATGCAGAAGTTTCAAAGCCTCCGACCCCCAGTGTTCAACGGTCGATCATCTGATCCAACGGTTGCTGAGGAATGGATCAGGGTGATAGAGGATATGTTGTCGTATGCAGAGGTAGGGAACGGGAGTAAGGTGGCTTATGTTACTTTCCACCTGGCATTAGACGCCCGTTTCTGGTGGGATTCGATCAAGTCGACGACGGATGTATCAGTTATGACTTGGGAACGGTTCAAAGCCGTGTTCTTTGACAAGTATTTTAGCCGCACTATGAGAGTGGCAAAGAGGAATGAGTTTACGCAGCTGAAGCAGACAGGTTCAGTTGCAGAGTATATCCAGAAGTTCGAGGCCTTATCGCGATTTGCTCCGCGCCTTGTCAGCGACAATGAGGAGAAGGTGCACCAGTTTATGGAGGGACTTAATCCGGAGATTCGGATGCACGTTGTTGTATCAGGTATCATTGATGTGCCATATTCTGACATCACAGCTAGAGCTCTGGATATTGAGGCTGCCAGAGCTACTTGTGTTAGACCGAGGGAGCCAGCTAAGGGCTTCTTCCGAGAGATTTGTCCTCAACAACGAGGTTGGCAACCTAAATCGCCACAGCCCCAACAGCAACAAAGGGGTGTAAAGAGGCCTTTGGAGGGAGGCAACGATCGAGGCAAGGGCAAGCAGGTACAGGGGACTTATAAGATACCCTGGTGCCCTATATGTCAGCGAGAGCATATTGGCGAGTGCAGAGTTGGCACTAACAGATGTTTCAGATGTGGTGAAGTCGGCCATTACATTAGAGATTTCCCAAAGCCAGGCCGTGATCAGTTGAGTGGAGATCAGAGGAGAGTCATGCCCAGGATTTTCGCCTTCATAGAGCCTGGCGACGTTGATGATGAGACTCAGCCTTCTGTGATAGCAGGTACCATTTTGATTATGGGCGTAGCGGTATATTCATTGATAGACACTAGAGCTACGCATTCCTTTATTTCAACTGCTTGCATGGCTAGATTGGGGTTAGCGTCTGAGTTAGCAGAGGTTGAGTATAGAGTGATGCTGCCCTCAGGAGAGCATATGCAGTTGGATCGTATTCTCCAGGGCAATGTTGTCTCAGTGGGGGATGCTACCCTTTATGCTCGCCTGATTGTCATGAGCATAGAGATTTATGATCTTATCTTAGGGATGGACTGGCTTTCACAGCACTTTGCCACCATCGATTGTCGATCCGGGATTGTCACCTTTCGACCCCTGGGTAAAGCAGAGTTTTCTTATCAGGCGATGAACCGATTGAGTGGATCACCTATCTCTTATTCCATGAAGGTCAACGAGCAATTTAAAGGTGAGTGCTTAATTTATTTGGCCACTGTATTTGATACTCAGTTACTCAGTGAATTAAAGCCGAGTGAAATTCCTATCGTCAGAGAATTCTCTGAGATCTTCCTTGATGATCTCCCTGGTTTACCGCCAGACTGGGAGATTGAATTTGTAATTGATGTCTATCCTAGTTCGGTGCCAGTGTCGAAGAATGCATATAGATTGGCGCCTGCTGAGTTGAAGGAGTTAAAATCTCAGTTGGAAGAGTTACTAGACAAGGGATTTATCCGACCTAGTGTTTCACCTTGGGGTGCGCCCGTTCTATTCGTCAAGAAGAAAGACAGGACCCTCAGAATGTGCGTGGACTACAGGGAGCTGAATAAGCTTACTGTGAAGAATAAGTATCCGCTGCCGCGTATCGATGATTTGTTTGACCAACTGCAGGGTGCCCGAGTGTTTTCCAGGATTGAGCTACGCTCGGGATACTATCAGTTGAAGGTCCGGAAGGAAGATATTCAGAAGACGGTGTTCCGAACGAGGTACGGGCATTATGAGTTCCTAGTTATGTCATTTGGACTTACTAATGCCCCTGCAGCGTTTATGGATTTGATGAACCGAGTCTCATCCTAATCTATTCAAAGACGAAGGAAGAACACGAGGGGCACTTGAGGATAGTTCTGAGGATTCTATGCCAGCACCAGTTGTATCCGAAGTTTTCTAAGTGCGAGTTCTGGCTAGATCGGGTCAGTTTTCTCGGCCACATCATATCGGAAGAAGGAGTTTCTGTAGATCCGAGCAAGATTCAGGTGGTCAGAGATTGGCCACAACCTAAGAACGTGCGTGAAGTACGTAGATTTCTCGGATTAGCTGGCTACTATCGGAAATTTATAGAGGGATTTTCAAAGATTGCAGTTCCCCTCTCACGCTTGACTCGGAAGAATGAGAAGTTTGTATGGTCGGCTGCTTGTGACAATAGTTTTATGGAATTGAAGCAAAAGTTGACCACCGCTCCAGTGTTGACATTGCCAATTGAAGGTGATAAATTCAGTATATATTGCGATGCATCCGGAGTTGGACTCGGATGCGTGCTTATGCAGGAGGGTAGGGTGATTGCTTATGCTTCTAGACAGTTGAAGTCGTACGAGCAAAATTATCCTACGCATGATCTGGAGTTAGCAGCCGTGGTCTTCGCACTGAAGATTTGGAGACATTATCTATATGGGCAGCAGTGCGAGATATTTTCTGACCACAAAAGCTTGAAATATTTGTTTACGCAGAAGGAGCTTAATATGCGACAGAGAAGGTGGCTTGAGTTCGTCAAGGACTATGAATTTAAGATAAAGTACCATCCAGGAAAGGCGAACAAGGTCGCTGATGCTTTGAGTGGAATGCCTTCTGCGAGTCAGCCTTCATTGGTAGCGATGTCGGTTATATTACGGTCTGAGATTGAGAGGTTCGATGTGGAGATAGTGGCAGAGTTGTCCAATATGCTCACCAACATTTCTCTCAGGCCGACTATTCTGGATAAGATCCGTGAGGCCCAGCAGAATGATGTGGAGTGCGAGGAGTTTCGGTTGGGCTTGACATCCGGGGATTCGTTGGATTTCCATTTATCAGAGGATGGTATTCTAAAATTCAGGCATAGGTGGTACGTGCCTAACGACGAGGATCTGAAGAAGGAGATATTGGCCGAGGCGCATTCTTCAGTTTATTCTGTGCACCCGGGAAGTACCAAGATGTATTGGGATTTGAAGCAACATTTCTGGTGGCCAAACATGAAGAGGGAGGTCGCCAAACATGTCGAAACCTGTTTGGTTTGTCAACAGGTGAAAGCAGAACACCAGAGACCGGCCGGAACATTATTGCCACTGCCGATTCCAGAGTGGAAGTGGGAGCAGATTTCTCTGGATTTTATAGTGGGGCTCCTGAGGACGACGAAGGGCCATGACGGCATCTGGGTGATCGTGGACCGATTGACAAAGTCGGCTCACTTCTTATCTGTGAAGATGACGTCTTCTATGGATCAGCTCGCCGAGCTTTATGTGCAGGAGGTGGTTAGATTGCACGGTGTGCCTGTTTCGATTGTCTCAGACAGAGATCCGAGGTTCACTTCTAAGTTCTGGAAGAGTCTGCACAAGACTATGGGAACTCAGCTGAATTTCAGCACCGCATTTCATCCTCAGACTGATGGTCAGACAGAGAGGACAAATCAGATTTTGAAGGATATGCTCAGAGCTTGTGTGTTAGAATTTCAGGGATCGTGGAGCAGGTATTTGCCACTGATCGAGTTCTCTTATAACAACAGCTTCCAGGCCACAATTGGTATGGCTCCGTACGAGGCTTTATATGGACGAAAATGTAGGTCTCCGTTGTATTGGGACGAGGTTGGGGAAGCCAGTATTGTTGGTCCCGAGATTCTACAGCAAATGGCAGAGAAGATTGTCATTATTAGACAGCGCATTGAGATAGCTCAGAGTCGACAGAAGAGCTATGCTGACACTAGACGGAGGGAACTGGAATTTGAAGAAGGTGATGAGGTTTATTTGAAAGTTTCTCCGTTTAAAGGTGTGATGCGATTTGGAAGGAAGGGCAAGCTGAACCCTCGATATGTGGGGCCCTTTCCTATTCTGAAGAGGATCGGGAAGATGGCGTACAGATTGGAACTTCTGGCTTCTATGGAGGGTATCCACAACGTATTTCATGTATCTATGCTTCGGAAATGTTTACGTGATCCGTCGCATATAGTGGAGGCAAGAGAGGTCGAGGTACAGCCTACCTTGACTTATGAGGAGAGGCCGGTACGCATTTTGGAGTCTTCCATCAAGGTGTTACGCAACAAAGAGATTCCGCTAGTTAAAGTCCTATGGCGGAACCACGAGGTGGAAGAAGCGACTTGGGAACGACAGCAAGATATGATGACTAAGCATCCTGAGTTGTTTGTATAATCAAATTTTGAGGACAAAATTTTAAATAAGGTGGATGGAATGTAATAACCGGCTTTTCGAGATATTGATATTTTAATATAAACGACATTTTTGTAAATATGTCAAATCAAGTCCGTTTTGTGAACGGAAAGCGTTATTACGATCCTAATAATTAATATGAATTTTGAGAGAATTATGAGAATTTAAGGAATTCAAGCCAAGATATAATGCTTAAGTTTCCAGTTTTGACCCTATGGAGGCTTAATTCGTATAAATAGCAATTAAATCTGTTTGACGAACCGAAAGTTTTGTTAGAGTCCTAAGAATAAATTTGGAA
Source organism: Begonia masoniana (assembly GCA_022432975.1). Classification (NCBI taxonomy): domain Eukaryota; kingdom Viridiplantae; phylum Streptophyta; class Magnoliopsida; order Cucurbitales; family Begoniaceae; genus Begonia; species Begonia masoniana. The sequence goes on along the minus strand of CM039505.1, from coordinate 41,297,345 downwards.
TTATTGGTAAAATAAGGAAAATTGGAATAAGTGAAGAATTAGTGCAAAGGTCAAGATGGTAATTTTACAAACCAAATTTAATTAAATACACAAAACCCCTCTTTTCTCATATCCTTCACGCTATTTTCCCTCTTCTCTTTTCTCCGGCGACGTCTCTCCCTTCCAACGGCGATTCTCCACATTTCATCATCGTTCTTTCTCCGATCATCAAACGTTCTTCACGTTTTCTCTTCCCCTCGCGATTCTAAGTAAGTCTCTAGCGTTTTTCGGCTTTATTTCTCGACTTTTAGAGATTTAAACGTTTAGGGTTTCGTAAGAATTTCGTAGAAATAGTTGGGTTTTGTTAGAATAGGTTAGTTATCGCTTTATTGATGATTATTGAGCATTATTGGATAGATTGGTTGGGTGTATTAAGCGTTTAATTGAAAAACTGGAAATTTGGAGCTTGGAGACCCCCATTAATGGAGTTCTAGAATTGGTGAGCATAAATTGCTCGATGAAATGCCCGAGAGAGATTTATTAGAGTTTTAGGAAATTTCCTTTAGTTAGGAGTTTCGTAAATTTCTAGAATTTTATGTTTAAGCTCGGTTTTGACAAAAGAACGCTATGGTTGGCTTTAGGTGACAAGGCTCGAACCAAGGAGCTCGGTGTGCACGGGACGCGAGGTAAGTTCTCGTGACTTACTCTGGCCGATTGGCCTACACCGTACGTCGAGGTCGCGTCGAGGATCTTGGAGAACTCTTTGTTTAAATTGTTTTGGTTGGGTAGTTAGGAGTAGTTCTTTTATACGTTTTGTTTTATTCGTCTTGATGGTATGCATCTTGGTTGTTTATTTTGTGTTTATATAACTGTTCATGCATCACGTATTTTTTTAACTTGGCATAAAAATGAATTTCCGCACGATGTTTTCAGAAAACCGATGTGGCCCAGAAATTGGGGGCTCAGATCTATTGTGTGGGTCGATTAAGGGCCTGACACAGTACCACATACACTGTAATGTAATTAATGAACGTAATCTGTTATCTGGTCACGCGAGGTGGGGCTCAGGCACGGCTGTACGTGTGGTAAGCGTGTAACCCCCTCCTCTAATCGCACGGGGTAGTCCGACCGCTGGATGGGCCCCCTCCGGTTAGGGGGATGAGATCTCGGTGATATTCTTTCTACGACGCTCTGTATGTTATGCATGATTTCTGAACTCCATATGCACTGCATGCATCTGCATTTACGTAGAATTTACTGAGATTTTTATCTCATAGGTGTCTGTATGGTGTAGTTGATATCGAAGCAGGTGAGGACGATATTCCTACGCCCGATGTAGAGGATGGTTGAAGAAGAACGATTGCGGTGGTGTGCATGAGCAGTCGTCGCGTATGTTGACCCGTGGGGAAAATGGTTAGGTATTTTGAGAGTTATGGGTGAATTTTGATTGTACAGTGGATTATGTTATGGTTAGAAACATTCTAGGATGTTTGGTTCTGGATAGATTATGTTTTAGGTTGTTTTGAAAACGTTTTGGAAAAATATTTGTAAATGTTTGGTATCATGAAAATGTTCGATTTTTAAACATATCCACGCGGTTTGTTTTTACACAGTCATACCACGTTTTTAAATGTGTTTTGAGACGGTAAAATAGGGAAAAAGGTTGTTATATTGAAGGTTGTTATGAAATGTATAGAGGATTGATGAAAGAAAATTGGTTAAGTGTTTAAGTTTTAGAGTGTGTGTAGTAAAGATGTTGTGCAGGAAATCACGATCGATCGTGATTTGACCACGATCGATCGTGATCTGCAGAGAAGAACAAAAAGGCCTATCACGATCAATCGTGATTTGACCACGATCGATCGTGATCTGCAGAAATGAGGGAAAAGGCAAGAAAAGGCCTATCACGATCGATCGTGATTTGACCACGATCGATCGTGATCCGAGAAGAATTTTATCCAAAGACTCCAGAGGCGGCCCGATCGATCGGGCTCCTACCACGATCGATCGGGATCAGTTCAGCGTGACCACGATCGATCGTGATAATACCACGATCGATCGTGATTTGCAGAAAAATGTTTAAACTTAGTTTTTTATAAAAAGCTGATCACGATCGATCGTGATGTGACCACGATCAATCGTGATTTCAGAAAAATGTTTAAACTCAATTTTTAAAAATTGTTTTATTAAGTTCCTATAAATGATTTTAAACGGTTTTCAATTCTCTGAACGATTTTAACGATTTAAATTCCGCGTAAACGTATAAAGTTTATAAAAAAAATAATACAGTAAAAAATTAGGATACGGGTTAAGGGTCTCTACATAGGCAGGCATGGAACATGGACTCATCTAGGATACATGTAACGGAAAACTTAATTAAAATAGATCCCTCTGTACCCTTAAAATCATCCCAAAGTTTTGGTAATCAAACTAGACAATCACAGAATCAAATATTCTAAAGAAAATCTCATTCTACTTAAACATCAGTTCAACATAACCTTACTGACACATTATGAGCATAACTACGGGTCATATTTGCCTGCCAGCCACAGACTTCCACCCTGAGCACCATCCTGCAACAAGCCTTAGACGTCATCACTGAATTTGGAATCCTCACCTGCTAAATCTTCACCTACATCATAAGGTTTAAACTATAAGCCTAATGCTTAGTAAGGAATGCAATACTAACAAGTATGCAAGAATGCTCATTTTAAGAAACAAATGTTCATGAATCTTTTCTTGTTCATATTCATACTCAAAATCTTCATTCTTGTTCATCGTTCGTATTCATCGTTCATAATCATCATTCATATTCATCATTCATGTTCATCAATCATATTCTTCGTTCATGTTGTGTGGATTAAGAGAGGATTTGTGCCGGTAAAGGGGGTTGACAGTGAGAGTGTACATAGGCCCTTGCGGGTTGTAATCATGGTCCTTCCTTTTGGGCAGTGACATACGCCAAACCGCCCCCAACCCTCGCTTAATTCATGTTGCATAAGTCTTATATTTTTATCTTGTTCATGAGGAAAACATGCTCTTAAAACATTTTCATATGCATAAAACACTCATGATGCATGAACATGAGAACTCTTAACTCATCAAGCTATAGAATAGTGCATTCATCCGACGTGAAATCATACCATCAAGTCAAAGATCAACATAAGTAACAGACAGTAGCTTAAATAACTTCTAATCATCGTATCAATTTCTACCTAGCCTCCTTGTGATGTAGGGCCCTATTGGCCGGGAATCCTACACATTCACTTACCTGGTTTCCTTAGCAACTTGAACTCCTTTTCTTCAGACTTCTTCACCTAAAACATTTCACATTACCGTGTTAAATCAAAATCCTAAAAGTTCTAACCGAAAATCATCCTAGATTCTAACGTATATATTTCTAAGTCTCCCTAGTCGAGCGCCTAATGCGTACAACTTAAGCTTCCAAAAGTATCTAAATAACCAGATTCATCTAGCAGATAAACACAGATTAAAAGTGTTACTACGATAACCCGACCATTGAAGAATCCGAAACCCCAAGTTCAGCTTAAAACAGAGCTCAAATAGATAACCCGTAACTACATTGTTTGAGTCTTACCTAGGGCATGGATCGTTGGAATGGAGACTAAAAAATCTGTCGTCGAAAGGAGCTGCAACTGGCTGAGAGAGAGAGAGCTCCGGAGAAGAGAAAAATCGCCGAGAGTAAATGTGTCGGCTACAGTGGGGTTTTAGTGAGGTTTAAGGTTTCCATTTTCTTTTTATACTAAATAAAATCCCTCTTAATTACGGTTCTGCCATCACACAAATAGGGATCAAATAAGCTTAGGCATTAAAAATTTGAATTAAAGACTAACAATAAAGGTGACAGTTAATTCCGTTAAGAAAATCACCTGGCTGAAAATGTCGGGTGTTACATTCCTAATCTTTAGATATTTACTAGTCTTTAGATGTTTCATAATTACTTTCTTATAAATTAGGATAGTTTGTAACCTAAAGGCATAAACCTGCAACATCAAAAAAGAAATATATACGATTTTGAGTTACTCTTTGTGAGAATTTTCTCTTTGATTATTTGTGAAGAACTATATCTTCTTCAAGTTAAAACTTGAAAGATCAACTTAATAGCTTTTGTTCTAACTACAAGTTTGGTTACGGGTCAAGCTCCTTGTTTGATAACTTTGGTTCTGTCGGCAAGGTTTGATTGGGGTCAAGTTCCTTATGCTTGATTTCAAAGACGTTCCTGAGCTTCTATTCCGCGTTTTTGAATGGTCTTGGGTTTCATATACCCATGGTTCTCATCATTTGGTATCAGAGCTTTAGCTCCTAGATTCAAGTGTCTATCTTTATTGTTTTTTTTTTCTTCTAGAGTTTCTTCCTTTGAAAATTCAAAAAAAAATTTTAAATTTGGAAAAAAAAATCCAAAAATTCAAAAAAAAAAATTGGAAATTCTAAAACAAAATCATTGAATCAACGATTCTCTTTACTAGTCAAGTTTTCTTCTTTAAAAAAAATCTCAATATTTCGAGTATCAATATCTCGAGTATCAATTTCTTCTTCTTCATTATAAGCATCAATATTTGCTTTTGGGTGTGGTTAAACTAATCTTTTTCTTTGATTATCTCAATTATTCCAAGTTATTGATTCTACTTTCTTGGAGACTTCAAAGGTCTTGATTAATCGTATTTGCTCTCACAATATTGGAGCACTTTCGTGAAAATTTTCCTTTCATAAAAAGTTTTCTTTCTTGAAAACTTTCCTTTCGTAAAAACTTTCCTTTCATAAAAACTTTCCTTTCGTAAAAAGTTTCCTTCCTTGAAAATATTTATTTCTTGAAAAGTTTCCTTTCTTGAAATGTTTCCTTTCATGAAAAGTTTCATTTCGTAAAAATTTTCCTTTCTTGAAGTTCTATATCCTATTCCAAATTGTTTGATTCTAACCGATTTTGGAAATTAGAATTTTGAGTTAAAAAGTTTGATCTTGCTTGTTTTTGCTCGTTGAATTTTTCTCTTGATTAGGTTTTTGCATAAAGAGCTTAAAGAGAAAATTGAGAGGTAAAAGACAAGAGGGTGAGACTATCATATAAAATCAATTATTTGAGGGAAACACGAGTGGAGGGACATATAATCGAGTGTAAACACATGAGGGAGTGAGTGAGTTCCGTTTACTTAACTTTTTTTTTTTCACTAATAATTTTTTATTTTTTCTTTCTTGAAATTATGAGTAGTGAGGAAAGACGAGCTAACTTTGATCTGGAGATGTACATGAAAGCTATACAAGATCAAATTAAGAATTTAGACATGAGATATGAAAGAATAAAGTCACATTCTAATAACCGTGCACAAAGGGGCAAATCACCAATGGAGCATTACTATGAGGAATCCGATTACAAGGATAACAATTATAGAAAAGAGAGATATGCCAGAACAAACCGTGAGGATGGAAATCTAAGAAACATCGAAATGATCATCCCTCTTTTTCAAGGTAAAAGTGATCTCGAACTTTATATAGAATGGGAAAGAAAAGTTGAACATATGTTTGAATGTCATAACTACACTGAGGAGAAAAAGATCAAATTAAGATTGATAGAATTCACGCATTATGCGAGCATATGGTGGGATCAATTAGTGAAAACACGAAAAAGGTATGGAGAACAACACATATGCACATGGGAAGATATGAAGGTACAAATGCGCAAGAGATTTATTCCTAACCACTATTGTCGAGATGCGTGTAGGAAACTACAGGGTTTGACTCAAGGAATCAAAAGTGTGGAGGAATACTACAAAGAGTTGGAGGTAGCCATGGTAAGAGCTAGAGTGGACGAGGATGATGAAGCGACAATGGTGCGATTCATTGGAGGTTTAAATAGTGTAATACCCGGCTTTACGGAATATTATTATTTTAATGTATTGTGGCATTTTTGTAAATATGTCAAAATATGTCCGTTTTGTGAAAAGAAAGCGTTATTAGAGTCCTAACGATTTATAGGAATTTTAAGAAATCTATGGGATTTTTCGGAGTAATAATGCTATATTTCGAGTAATTACGTTTCTCGTAATATAAAGGACGTTTTAGTAAAAATAGTAAACGAGGTCCAATTTGCAAACGGACAGTTTTAATAAATCTCAAATAATAAGTTGGATTTATTGGTGAAATAAGGAGATTTGGTGGAATCGAATAGCTAGTTAATTAACGAAACAAACGACGAAACGAATATTAAACAATACAAGGGCAAAACGGTAATCTGCCAAATCAATATTATAAAATAACAAAAATCTTTTCTTTCTCCTCACTTCTTCTTTGCCATCGCGAAAACACCAGAGAGCATTCTCTGTTGTCCCCGCGGTGATTCAACCTTTCCGACCTCCGTTTTTCCTCCGTTCGTCTTCTGTTCTTCACGTTTTCTCCTCCAATAGACGCTCTAGGTATGAATCTATAGTTTTAGAGCGTTAGTTTTTGATTTTTAGAAAGTTATACGCTTAGGTTAAACGATTAGGGTTTTGATAAAAACGCGATTTAGGGTTTGAAATTTATAGATTTGCCGTAATTAAGGATATAGTGAACGTATTGGACGTATTGGACGAAGTTAAATTGATTTTTGGAAAAAGTTAAAAATTGGAGAATTTTCGGGTTTTTAGGAAAACTCGTTAATTTAGATTTTGAACTATCGAACACTAATTGGTGGTTTAAATGCTTCGATTAGTTAAGTTAGAACTTTTAGGAATTTTCTTAATTAAGGATTTTGTTAGTTTGGCGTTAAGTTGTTTAAGTTCGTTTTAACGTCAATTTTGGTGGAATTGTCTAGGTGAACAATGCTCGTGAACGGGTTTGAGCTGCAACGGACACGAGGTAAGTTCTCGTGATTTTCTCTGGCCGATTGGCCTACACCGTACGTCGAAGCATCTCGAGGAGTTTTGGTGACGCGTATGTTTAAATTGTTTTGGTTGGGTAGTTAGGATTAGTTCTGTATAGGTTATGCTTTTAATTGCTTTATTTTCTCGATGGTACGAATCATGTATGTTTACTTTATGTCATATCGAACTGTTCACACATCACATGTTTTAAAAAGAACATAGAAAATGAATTTCTTCATGATGTTTTAAAGGAAATGGCGATGTGGCCTGGAGAGGGGCTTGACCGATTGTGAAGATCGACTACGGGTTTGTCACAATACCACATCTATTATGTACTCATACAGTTATACAGTTATAGGTCAAGCGTGATGGGGCTCAGGCACGGCTGTACGCGTTGTAAGCGTGTACCCCCCTCCTCTAGCTGGAAAGAGTAGTCCGACCGCTGGATGTGCTCTCTCCGGTTAGGGGGTTGAGATCTCGGTGACACCCACAGAGTAAAGATAAAGAAAATGCTGCATGATTTCTGAACTCATATGCATAGCATGCATGTACATTTACGAGAACTTGCTGAGATTTTATCTCATAGGTGTCTGTATGGTGTAGGTGACTTCGACATAGGTGAGGACGAGATCCCTCCACCTGAGGAGTGATGCAGTTGACAGAGGATGGTTGCGGGAGTGTGTTGGCGCAGTCGAGGCGCATTTTGATCCGTGGGGACGTATGTATGGTGTTTTGAGGGTATTGGGTTATGTATAATGTTAGAACATTTTAGGATGTTTAGATATGATAGTAGATAGGTTATGTTTGATGTTTTAAACGTTTTTGGAAACCTGTTTTATAAACTGCTTTTGTAAAGTTTTCATTTGAACTGCATGGTAATTTAAAACAGGAAGGATTGTCTATTTTTAAACATACCCACGCAGTTCGTTTTTACGAAAGTTTAACTTATGTTTAGGCCGTTTAGTTACGATTGCTAAATTGTGAAGTGAGTTAAATTTTGTTGAAATGTTAAAGTTTATGGTGTGCAAGAATGGAAGAATGCATGAAGAAAAAAGTGAACTATTGCTCTCTGGAATTTCGGATTCTAGAGAGCATTTGTATGAAAAATAAGACAGAAAGATGAAGAAGAAAGTGGCGACTCGGCGCGGGAGGTGAGGGGCGACTGATCGCCACTCCTTGTCTTGATACAGCGACCGATCGCTGGCACAGAGGGGCGACTGGTCGCCCTTGCTTTTTGGTGCATCAGCGATCGATCTCCTGAATTTGGAGATCGATCGCCCCTTCCTTTTGGTTGACTGTTTTTACAGTTTTGTCCTCCCAGTAATTTTAATTGTTTTAATTGATTTTAAGATTTATTTAATTAGTTTTATGGTTTGTTTTAAGTGATTTAAAGACTAGATTTTAATTCCGACTTCAATTCTGATTTTGATTTCGATTTAAATTCCGCCTAGAGTTTATTAAAAGTATAGAGATAAAAAAAAATATGTACGGAAAATCGGGTACAGTATTAGGGTCATCACAGTTATGGTATCAGAGCTCCCGGATTTTAAAATCGGTTCTGTAGACTGCTCGACTGTACAGCCACTGCGCGGACATTCTTCATCAACTGTAAGTATGTTTATAGCTTTATTTGATTTCATTTTTTTATAGAGTATTTGTTTAACTTTTATAGGAGTTATTTATAAAAATGGTGCGTCAAGGAAATGACCGAGAGAACCGAGATGATACGATAGACACCCTCAAAGATTTTATTGCCCAGCAGTCTCAGCATATGGAGCGACAGGCTCAGCAGATGGAGAGACAGTCTCAGCAGTTGGGTACTCTGATAGACCGAGAGGGCATTAGAGCTCGAGAGACAGCTGTATCAGGTAACCGTGGGATGAAGAGATTTCAGAAGCTCCAGCCCCCTATATTTAACGGACAGTCTACGGATCCCTCTTCAGCAGAGGAGTGGATTCGCACCATGGAGGACATGTTGGCCTATGCTAGCATTGAGGACGGAGAGAAGATGGCGTTGGTGACTTACCACCTAGCGTTAGATGCTCGGTTTTGGTGGGATTCCTTCAAGACGACCACCGATGTGATGATTATGGGATGGGAGAGATTCAGAGAGTTGTTCTATGATAAGTATTTCAGCCATACAGTACGGGAGGCGAAGATGGTTGAATTTATGCAGTTGCGGCAGGTTAGTTCTATTGCCGAGTATGTGAGGAAGTTTGAAGCTCTTTCTCGATTCGCGCCACGTCAAGTCAGCGTTAACGAGGACAAGGTACGCCGATTTTTACAGGGACTTAGTCAGGAATTACGGATGCATCTTACTATATCTGGGGTACGGAATGTATCATATGACGAGATTGTGGCCAGGGCGCTTGATATTGAGTTAGTTGATAGAGATTTTGTCAAACCGAGGGAGCCATCTAAGGGCTTCTTCCGAGAGATCCGTCCTCAGTCACTGAACCGAGGTTGTCAACGTAGAGCACGGCCCCAACAGCAACAGAGGGTGTTAAAAGACCTCTTGAGGGAGGTAATGATCGGGGTAAGGGGAAAAAGATACAGGGGACTTCTCAGATACCTCTTTGCTCTAAATGCCAGAGGGAACACACTGGCCAGTGCAAATTGGGCACGAGTGTGTGCTATCTGTGTGGAGACGCGGGCCATTTTGTTAGAGACTGCCCGAAGCATGGTCGAGATCAGTCAGGCAGTGATCAGAGGAGGTTTATGCCGAGGATCTTCTCATTTATCGATTCTGGTGATGTTGACGACGAGGCTCGGCCTTCCGTGAACTCAGGTACTATTCTGATTATGGGCACAGTCGTTTTTACTTTGATGGATACAGGAGCTACGCACTCCTTCATATCGACTGCTTGCATGTCTAGACTGAGGTTAGTGCCAGAGTTGGCAGAGTACGAGTATAGTGTGATGCTGCCCTCAAGAGAGCGTATGCAGTCAAGTCAGGTTGTTCATGGTAATATTGTTTCAGTTGGGAACGATACCCTCTATGCACTTCTGATCGTTATGGGCATAGAGTTCTACGATCTTATCTTAGGGATGGACAGGCTACCGCAGTACTTCGCCACCATCGACTGTCGATCTGGGATTGTGACCTTTCGACCCCCGGGTAAAGCCGACTTTTCTTATCAGGCGATGAACCGATTGAGTGGATCGCCTATTTCATATTCCATGCAGGTCAACGAGCAGTTTAAAGTGCGTGCTCTATTTATTTGGCCTCAGTATTTGATATTCAGTTGCTCAGCGGAGTAAAGCCGAGCGACATTCCTATAGTCGGAGAGTTCTCTGAGATATTCCTCGATGATCTTCCCAGGTTACCGCCGGACCGAGAGATTGAATTCACTATTGATGTCTATCCTAATACTGCGCCAAGGTTTAAAAACCCATACTGGTTGGCACCAGCTGAGTTGAGAGAGTTGAGGACTCAGCTTGATGAGTTGTTAGAGAAGGGTTTTATTCGACCCAGTGTTTCACCTTGGGGTGCACCCGTTCTGTTTGTCAAGAAGAAAGACGGGACCCTCAGGATGTGCGTGGATTACAGGGAGCTGAATAAGCTTATAGTGAAGAATAAGTATCCACTACCTCGGATCGATGACTTGTTTGATCAGCTACAGGGTGCCCGAGTGTTTTCCAGGATTGACCTACGCTCGGGTTATTATCAGCTGAAGGTCCGGAAGGATGATATTCAGAAAACGGCTTTCCGAATGAGGTATGGGCATTATGAGTTCCTTGTCATGTCTTTTGGACTTACTAATGCCCCTGCAGCGTTTATGGATTTGATGAACCGTGTCTTCAAGGAGTACTTGGACAAGTTCGTTGTGGTTTTCATCGACGATATCTTGATCTACTCTAAGACGAGAGAAGAACACGAGGACCATCTGAGGATTGTTTTACAGATTCTGAGTCAACGCCAGCTGTATCCAAAGTTTTCGAAGTGCGAGTTTTGTCTAGACAGAGTGAGCTTCCTTGGCCATATTATCTCGCAGGATGGAGTTTCTGTGGATCCGAGCAAAATTCAGGTGGTCAGAGATTGGCCACAGTCGAAGAACGTACGTGAGGCGCGTGGATTTCTAGAATTAGTTAGTTATTATCGAAAGTTCATAGAGGGATTTTCAAAGATCGCAGTTCCTCTTTCACGATTGACTCGGAAGAACGAGAGATTTATATGGTCTGCTGCTTGTGACGACAGTTTTATGGAGTGAAAGCAGAGATTGAGCACCGCTCTAGTATTGACGCTACCTGTTGAGGGTGACAAGTTTAGTATTTGTTGTGATGCGTCTGGAGTGGGACTCGGTTGTGTATTGATGCAGGAGGGGAGAGTTATTGCTTATGCTTCTCGGCAGTTGAAGCCGTACGAGCAGAATTACCCTACGCACGACCTTGAGTTAGCAACTGTGGTCTTCGCACTGAAGATATGGAGACATTATTTATATGGGCAGCAGTGCGAGATATTTTCCGACCATCAGAGCTTGAAGTATTTATTTACGCAGAAGGAGCTGAATATGCGACAGAGACGATGGCTCGAGTTCGTCAAATATTATGATTTTGATATCAAGTACCATCCAGGAAAGGCGAACAAGGTTGCTGATGCTTTGAGTAGAGTGCCTTCTACGAGTCAGCCTTCACTAGCAGCGATGTCAGTTACTGTAACGCCCGGGAATTTTTAAAAGGAAAAATTGGAGAGAAAGTAAAAGAATAATAAAATAATTGTTTTAAATAATTTAAAAGAAGAGTGAATAAATTGGTTAACCTAATTGGTTAATTAATTTAGATTCGGGCACTTCCAGTGAAATTAAGCCGTGAGTTATAATTTAATAACGAGATTGAATGAAATTCGAAATGGCCGAAATTACGAGAGGGCAATTTAGTGAATTGTTTTTAGATAAATAAATAAAATAACAAAAAGATTAAATAAAATAAAAAGAAAATTAAGAAAGTAATTTTTATAGAAAATAGAATGGCTTCACGAGGAAGCCATTCTATTTCCCTTCGGCCCGAGCTCGCGACGCCGAAGAACAGAAGCGACGAGGGAGCGCGACCCTCCGACGAACGACGAACGCCGGCGACTTCCGCCCCTCTCCGGCCAGACGGCGGCGGCGTGCGACCTCCGGCCGACTCCGCGCGCAACCCGACCGGTAAGGCTCGGTTTCTCCCTGTTTTGGTTCGGTTTTCGGGTTTGTTCGTGGCCGACTGTGACGAGCCGGTTTTGGCTCTGATCGCCGGCCGTTTTAGGTCACTTCCGACGTGGGTTTGCCAACCCTTGGGCCGGCTATCGTCGATTGGATGTGGAGCGCCCGATTTGGGCGAAATTCAGTGAATGCCCGAATTAGGGCACTCGGGTTTTACTCAATGTAGCTTCGATTTTAGGTTAGATATTGTTAATTGGATGTTAGTAGGATAGATTGGTGAAGAAATTGAAGGAATGTGATGAAAAATTGAAAAAGTGAAATTTTAGGAAAAAGGGGCAGTTCGGGTTTTTGATAAATTGACCTAGCTTCGGTCGTTAGTTTTGAAATTCATTTTGGCAGATTAAAATAGGCTATTAGAGGAGTACGTGGCCGCTGGAATCGTTCGATTCCGATAACCGACGCGAAAGTTACGCGCGTTCGAAGTTTTAGGTCGGTTTTTATCGAACCCAGATTAGTGGCCGTTTAATTAAGTTTTAGTTAGAAATTGATGATAGTATGCTTTTATGCCTGTTAATGAATACAATTGTCATTTATTAGGTAGATTAAATGAATTGATGATTGTTGGTGGATTTAGGTTAAAGTTTGAATATTGGAGATTATTGGAAAACCATTAATGGAGGTTAAGTGAATTGTGAGCACCACGTGCTCGATGAAATGCCCAAATGGAGAAAGTGAAAGTTTTAGGAGAAATTGCTTTAGCCAGGAGCTTAGTTTAAGTTTGAGGTTCGTTTAATTAGAATTGATTTTAATGCTTTTTAATTGTGAAATGCTTTAGGTGGAGACGACTTTACGGACGGTGCTCGGCATAACCAGGACGCCAGGTAAGTGAGCGTTAGGCTTTCCGGCCACTAAGGCCCTACGTCGTACAATGTAGATAATGTTTATTGTTGTGATGTGAGTGATTGTAGATGTTGGTGGAAGACGGGTAGTTAAGGAAAGGTTGACAGTTAAGTAGTGCCTTAGTATGTTAGTGCTCATGTGATAGGTTTTCTTTATGTGTATGTTAGTGCTCATGTGATAGGTTTTCCCTATGTGTATGTTAGAGCTCATGTGATAGGTTCTTCCTTACGTGTATGTCTCCTCATGTATCATGTTTTCTTAAAGTGCATACGAACGGTTTATGAACATGTTTTTATGAAAAGTTAAATGAACGATGTATGTTTTCACGGGACTATATGAATGATGAATGTGTCTTCACGGGACTATATGAATGATGAATGTGTCTTCACGGGACTATACGGGACTATATGAATGTTTTCACGGGACTACGTTTTCACGGGACTATATGAATGTTTTCACGGGACTAAATGGATGTTGTTTTTATGAATAAGGAAAGATGTTTTACGAAACGAAACTGTTTTATAAATGTCATGCATATAGGTAATGTTATGTTTAGCACGCTCCTTACTAAGCATTAGGCTTAATGTAGTTATTGTATGATGTAGGTGACAGGTGTGAAGATGAGAGTTCCTCATGATGACAAGGAAAAGGTGGTCGATGGGTGGTGCTCGTGGCGACGGGGTGTGTTTTGGCTTGATGTTCTGATGGTTTGAGTGATGTATGTCGAATGGATGTGAGTTAGTCTTGTTGGTCAGTAGGTTTACGTGTCGGTTTGTTTATGAAAACGTTTAAGTATATGGATTAGAGATTTTGATAGAAGATTGCATGATAAGTCGAGTGTTGATGTATATGTATGAAAATGTTTAAGTATATGGATTAGATGCTTTGATAGAAAATGCATGAATAGTTGAGCTTTGATGTATACGTAGTGATATTAGATTGTTTAGAATGTGAAGTCTTTATTTTGGAGAACATACTGGAACTGTTTGGGCATTTTTAACTGTTTGGTCGTTTTTAAAACAGGTAAGGATACGCTCGATTTTTAGAGCGATCCACGCAGTTTGTTTTCTTGAAAGTATAGGTTATATTAGTGTTTTGTTTTAACTGATTTTACTTTAATGGTTTTAGTCTAGTTTTAAATGTTTTAAAAGTCAAAATGTTTAAGTCAATGTTAGACCCTAAAGGTCGTTAGAGGTGGGTCAATTGTCTAGGTTCAGTTTATTTTATAGTGTCGAGTGAAAAAGAAAAAGTTTATGAGGAAAAATACGAGGGCTTAGGTAATGATTATGTCACGGGAAGTCCGTGGCGGCCCTGATCGGGTTGGGGTCGTCACATACGCTCACAAAGCTCACCTGAAAGCTCGTCGTCACCTACACCATAGAACACAAAACGTAAAAACAATGCATAAACTCAACCCCTAGCACATGTGGTTTCTACATTCTATTTTGTTCTCGTTTCGTTTTCGTTTTATTACTCTTTCACTTTCTCGTGTGAATCAAGTAGGCATCCATCCTATCACAACTCAAGACGGCCACACTTTGACCCAGCGGAGCAAGATCTGAGGCACACGTCATGTCCACACACAGAACAGCCATACGACAATCTCCTCCCACATCGATCATAGAACCCTCTAGTGCTTTCTCACTAGCACGTTAACATCGAGACGTTCCTACTCACGACATCTTACATATTTTCATTAGTGCTTTTCTCGTAGAGACATTTCATACTCTCATTTCGTACACATGCTCAAATATCATTTTTCGTAGTTCAAAAACCATGATGCATGTCAACACATATGATCAACCAACAACAGAATAACAAATAAACAATCAAACCCTACCGTTTAATGGTGTAGGCCCTAAGGCACAAAACAAGCAATCCACTACTTACCTGGATCTCCATAACGTATTCACTCGCTTCGGTTATGACAATTTCACAAATCGTTGACCTAACATATTCACGGAATTAACTTAGAAATCATCAAAACAAATCTAAGGGATTTCTACTTTAACTTTAGCAACAAACCAAACTAACTTTAAAATATCCAACCTAAATCCCGAAATTTCCCCATTTTTGTTGTCCAATTTTCAATCGGCCATAACTCTCTCATTGTTCATCGAATTTGATCGATCCAATACATTTCGTAAACCTTTACATGTCTACTATCATATGCCTTAGTCTATTTTCCAAAACAAAACAACATAATTGGTTAGAATTTACAGAACAGAACCGGTTACATGTAGCTAAATTTTAAGTTTTCAACGAAATTCAACTAAACTTCTAAATAGCAAGAAAACATAGCAAGGGACAAGAAAATTTCAGAATTACCACTTAGGGTTTCATCAACTCTTCCAAAACCCACCAAAACCCACTAAAAATGCATAAAACTCCTAAAGGTATGCATAAATTACAAAACCCATCAAAAACTTACCTTAGATCTTGATGAAATTGGAAGAAAGGAGGAGGGGAAGCTTTTCCAATGGCTTCCAACGTGGGAGATAACGGAAGAAGACAATGAAAATTGTTTTTTACCTCTTCTCTTTACACCTTGTAAAACTCCACTTTACTTTATCACCATTTTATCACTCAATTATAGTAAATTATAATTCAACCCCTCCCCTCACCTTCCCTCTTCTCTCTAAGTCGAAGGCTCCATTTCCCACACACTTCTTCTATCCTATTTCTTTCCTTTAATTTAAAACAACAATTACATCAAACAATCCACTTTAATCTATTGTATTCTCTCCAAACTTCTCTTCCTAAATCAAATGCTTAGGATAATTCTATGATCATTGTTATGCTCTCCTAATGTAACTAAATCTAAAGGCAACTCATGTTTGAGGAAATATCCCGGGTGTTACACCTTGATTATCTGAATATCAAACTTCTCATTCTGTATCCTCACATCAAAAACACTGGCTATAAAACCCGAACATCCAGGCTTTATTGAGTGCTGAGCACTCATGGACGATACCACAGGAATTTGGCTCGAACGGAAGGTTGCTTGAATTGAGTAACCCTCTCCACTCGAGGGTCTAAAATCTACCGCCCACGACCTGCAATTGATTGTGGCATAGTGCCTATACAACCAATCCATACCTAAAATCACGTCATAACCCTTCATGCCTATGATAACCAAGTTCGCATACATCCTCTGACCACCAATAGATATCACATCTCCTTGTATCTCCTGATCTGAGTGTAGAAACTCTCCGGAGGGCAACATAACGCTATAATCACGATCGGCCAGAACAAATTCTAAATTCCACTTAGTTATATACAAATGTGCTATAAAAGAATGGGTCGCTCCCGTATCAATCAACACACATGCCGCTATATTACAAACAATAATAATACCTGAGACGACTGATGGCTGAGCAGCTTCCTCATCTTTGATCAAGGAAAAAATCCTCGAAGGACCACCTGGTGGCCTCTTGTTTGGCTCGGGACAATCTAAAGCCTTGTGCCTCATCCTGTCGCACTGAAAACATCGGCCAGAATGCAGCTTGCACTCCCCGAAGTGATTTTTCTAGCACGTAGGGCACAGAGGAGCTTGTTGAGCCCTTTGTGGTCGTTTGCCCCTGTCTTGACCCCTAGGTGCCTCATTCGGCCTTTTGACCCCACGTTGTTGTTGTGGCTTCCAGCCCCAATTATGTTACAGTTACACTTCTCGGAAAAACTTCTTCGGCGATTCCCTTTGCCGTTGAAGCTTCATCTCTATATCATCTAGCTCGAGGGCCTTAGCCACAACCCTGTGATACAACATGTCTTCCACGCCTGCTGTCTTCACCCCTTTTAGAATTCCCAATTTCAAACCTTGTACAAATTGGTATACTTTATCCTTTTCTTCGCTGACCAAAAGACCTGCATAACGGGATGACGACTCTGTTTGGCGTAGCTGTTAGAACTTCGCCCGTTTTGTTGGCTCAAAGGGTGCGATTGAAATATTTGTTGTAGAATGTCATCTTAAACCGTTCCCATGTCATGACCTCCGTATTCGTAGTGGCCATAACTGTATTCCACCGAAAAATGGCATGCTTCTCCAAATTGAACACCGCACATGTCACTTTGTCGGCTTCCTCCACCTTTGCTGTAATGACCCCTTATCCCAGCAAGATATTGTCCGCTCTGGGGATTGGGCCGCAGCCCAATATCCTCCCCTCACGGCTTTGTTTGGCGAGAACTTCCCGGAAGGTCACCCAACCTGGAATTGCTCTCGCCGAAGCACTTTTAACTTCGGAGTTCTTATGGGATCCGTTGTCAATCGTGCTCCAAAACGCGTCTTGCTATGTTGGGAGGGTCTCTTTACATATGTTTCATTTCCACATACTTCCCCAAGCGATGTGGGAGTGTGACGACCCCCTTTTTACGACCCGTCACCTTCCGGTTCTCCCGCGCGGACTTATCGCCATCCGGGTTCCGGTTCGTGCAGCCATCATACCATACTTACACATCCGGGTCATCACAATCACCCCCCCTCGGGGGCCCAACGTCCTCGTTGGCCACATATCCGGTTGGGTACAGGCTCTAATACCATTTGTAACGACCCCTTATCCCAGCAAGATATTGTCCGCTCTGGGGATTGGGCTTCAGCCCAATATCCTCCCCTCACGGCTTTGTTTGGCGAGAACTTCCCGGAAGGTCACCCAACCTGGAATTGCTCTTGCTGAAGCACTTTTAACTTCGGAGTTCTTATGGGATCCGTTGTCAATTGCTCCAAAACGTGTCTTGCTATGTTGGGAGGGTCTCTTTACATATGTTTCATTTCCACATACTTCCCCAAGCGATGTGGGGCTGTGACGACCCCCTTTTTACGACCCGTCACCTTCCGGTTCTCCCTCGCGGACGTATCGCCATCCGGGTTCCGGCTCGTGCAGCCATCATACCATACTTACACATCCGGGTCATCACATTTGCGTAAGTAAACATACTTTCAATCATACGGATCCACTCCTCAGCGCAAGTAGGATCCGAAGACTATCCATCGAAGGTTAGGGGCCTAAGCCGCCTGAATCTTTCCCCACTTTGGTCTTGTGGAGCATTGCCTTGTCCATTTCCATTTCTGTCCCGATGTAGTAAAATTCCTATTTGTTTCGACTGTTGTTGCACTATGTCCATAAGTTGGTCAATGGGATTCCCTTGAGGTTGTCTAAGTACTCTCGGCATTTTTGTTGTTCCTAGACACGATACAAAGCAAAAATCAATATAAACATCTAAGAATCATACTTAAACTTAAATACTTACGATTGATGGAGAGTCCTCGTGCGGCGATTTGTGTTGGCAGGCAGTCTACAGAATCGCTTATAAAACCCGTGTGCTCTGATATCACAGTTGTGACGACCCCAATCCCATTAGGGCTGCCACGGCCTAGCTGTGACATATTCGTAACTTAATCACTGTTCATTTCTATAAAATTTTTCATTTTTCTCTTTAACCCTTTAGAAACGGATTTGGACAATCGATCTTCCTCTATCGACATTTAAAACCTAACTTAAAACGTACGTAAAAAGACTTATTTAGGGTCGGAAAACATCATCTCAAACATGGGACCCAAGAAAACTTGAAAGACATAGGCATGGGGTGCGCCCAACTTTCGGCGCGCGCGCCCAACGCGCTAGCCGCACCCGTGCCGCGCGTGCCCAACCACCTACTGCGCACCTACTGCTCGGACATGCCGCACGCACCGCGCGCATCGTGCCTCGTTGCGCTCTTCTCGCATGCCAACCGCGCACCGCGCGCCTACCTCTCAGCCACGGCGCACGCACTGCTTACTCCTTGCTCGCCAACCGCGCACCGCGTGCCTACCGCTCTGTCACGGTGAACGCACTACGCGCACCGCACCTTGCCGCGTGCTCCTTGTGCGCCAACCGCGCACCGCGTGCTCGTCCACGGCGCACTCACTGTGCGCACCTCGCTTTGCTACGGACCCCACGCACCTGGCACGCGCACTGCACGCCTAGCACTCCACGAGGGCCGACCGATCGTCCATCGCTCTGGTTTCTCTCCCAAATGCACAATCTTTGGCCGATCGATCGACTAAAGAGCATAACAGTCGGCGATTTTGCTGCTTTGTGCCCATTTTTCCAGGACCTTCACCGATCGATCAGCCATGGTGCGCCGATCGATCGGCTGAGCAGGGCAGCGCGCCTCTGCCCACCCCATGATTGCGCCTGCGTGCCTAGCGCACCCTTCTCCTTCTTTCCTCCTTTCCTTTGCCATTTTCTCCAATATTTCCCTACAAATTCAATCATATAATATCTCCATACCATCCACATAAATCTCCACCTAATATACACAGCCATTTATTTGAAAACCTCATACTCTAATCATCAAATTCGACCCAATATCCAAACCATTTCATCAATGACGAACACATGCAGCGGAAACTCATAAAAACTTCTCAAAAGTAAACCCATTCATTAAAAACTATCCAAAACGACAATATCTCCAAGCTATCCACTATACACCTAAAATCATAATCCAACTCAGCTATGCCAAAACACTCCCATCCGTCGACCACCTATGCTTTATCATCAAGAGGAGGTTCCTTACCTTCAGTTTCGACACCTGCATCATATGATTTAAAAGATAAGCCTAATTCTTAGTAAGGAGTGCATAATACATGACATATACATGAATGCATGATTTTCGTAAAACATGTTCATTTTGTTTTTTTAACGTTACATACATGAGGAAAAGTAGGGATTTACGTAGTAGTAGGCACATGCACCCTGTCTACCCTGTAGACCACATGCCTTGCCTCGTGCGTGCCATATATTGGGTGTTTTACCTTGCCACATGCGTTCCATATATCCTACCATATGCCCTACTCACTCACCACCCTCACTTAACCGTTACATATATTTCTTGCTTTTTACTTCCTTTTACTTGAAAACGTGCATGTAAAAATATTTCGTATGCCTTTGAATGGAAAACATGATGCATGAGAAAACTACGCATATAACAACCATCAAAGACAATTCATAATCACACAAAAATCTCATCGAGCATGACGTGAAACGATTAACTAACTTCCTAGGCTACCCGACTCACCTAAAACCTTAGAACCATCAAATATCATCAAAACACATATATCCTAGCATCGATACAACGTAGGGCTTTAAGGGCTGGAAACCTAGAACACACTTACCTGGCGTCATTAGCAATGCCGAGCACCTCGCTTAGACTTCGTTCACCTAAAACATTTCACAATTTGTCATTAGGATCGGTCCTAAACAATAGAGTTCCAAAATTAATCGAGGCCTCTAACTAAAGCAATTTCCTAAAAATCTCAAATTACCTCACTCAAGCATTTTATCGAGCACTTTGCGCTCACTAATTCTCCAACAAGCCATTAATGGCATTTATATCATTCAACCACCAAATCCAACCTAACTATCAATAATAACTCCTAATCTTCCATCAAAAGTCATCAATACGGTAAATCTAACAATTTCTAACATAAACATATAATTTCTCAAACCATAAACCAAAAAACCTAACTGTTATCAAACCCTAAACCGAAACTAAACTCGTAAAAAACTAGAACCTTACCTAGAGTGTTGAACCGTTGAAGAAAAATCAAGAATAACGATCGTCGCAGAAGTAAAGTCGTCGACCGAATGAGGGATCGCCGTGGGAGAGCAAAAATCGCCAGAATAGGGGTAAGCTCTCTGGAGGAATCGTGAAATGAAGAAAGGAAAGGGGGATTTGTGTTTTTATAAAAATATTAACTTCCCAAATTACCATTTTGCCCCTCCTCTTCATCATTTACTTAATTCGCTATTTAACCTATCGATTTGGATTCTCCGAAATTTCCTTATTCCACTAAATATTCCAATTAAATCCTATGGTTCTAACAAAACTTCCCGCTCGTAAAAAAATTACTATATTTATGAATATAACCCTAATAAGTGGAATATCGAAATTCTGGGCGTTACATAAGTGAATTTCTTAGGCCATATTATTTCGAAAGAAGGAGTTTTGGTGGATCCGACTAAGATTCAAGCCGTGAAGGAGTGACCTCAGCCAAAAAATGCAAATGAAGTATGAAGTTTTGTAGGCCAGGCTGGATATTACAAGAGGTTCATTGAAGAATTCTCTATCATAGCCAAGCCTCTCACGAATATGACAAAGAAGGAAGTGAAGTATGATTGGTCTAAGACTTGCGAGGAAAGTTTTCAGACCCTAAAACAAAAGTTGACCACAGCACCGTTGTTGATATTACCCGTGGAGAACGGGATGTTTGGCATTTACTGTGACGTATCCAAAGTCGGATTGGGATTCGTGTTGATGCAAGATGGAAAGGTCATTGCCTACGTCTCTAGGCAACTGAAAAGTTATGAACAAAATTACCTAATGCATGATTTGGAATTGGTAGCGGTAGTGTTTGTGTTGAAAATATGGAGGCACTATCTTTATGGACAGAAGTGCGAGGTGTTTTCGGACCACAACAGCTTGCAATACCTCTTCACGCAAAAGAACTTAAATATGAGGCAAAGGAGGTGGTTGGAGTTCGTAAAGGACTATGATTTTGAAATTAAGTACCATCCGGGGAAGGCGAATATGGTGGCAGATGCGTTGAGTAGGATGCCTAAGACTGAACAGTCCGCCGTTTCCTGCATGCCAACTTTTGTGAGAAGGGAGATTCAGAAGTTTGAAATGGAAGTAGTTTCAGAACTTTCAGCCTTGATTTCAGACTTAACAATACGGCCAACTTTGTTAGACAGAGTTAAGGAAGCTCAACAGATGGACTCAAAAGAAAAGGAGGATATTTTTGCCAAGTTAATAGTTGCATCTTCCAAATTAAGTTATTCGGAGGATGTCATTCTAAAATTTAGAGAACGATGGCAAGTTTCGAAGGATGAAGAGTTGAGAAAGTTGATCTTGGCAGAAGCACACTCATCGTCTTTCTCAGTGTATCTAGGTAACACCAATATGTACCGAGATTTGAAAGTGTACTATTGGTGGGGCCCAACATGAAATGAGAGGTAGCCAGCTATGTACAATCGTGCTTAGTTTGCCAACAGGTGAAGGCAAAACACCAAAGGCCAGGTGTGATATTACAACCCTTACCAATTCCTGAGTGGAAGTGGGATCATATTTCAATGGATTTCGTAGTTGGCTTACAGAGGATAACTAAGGGTCACGATAGTATATGGGTCGTGGTGGATAGGTTTGACTAAGACGACCCATTTCTTGCCTGTTAAAATGACGTACACGATGGACTAGTTTGTCGAATTGTATGTCCAAGAGATCGTTAGACTACATGGGATTCCAGTATCAATTGTTTCAAACCGGGATCCCAGGTTTACTTCGAGGTTTTGGAGAAGTTTGCAAGTTGCTATGGGAACAAAGTTAACTTTTAGCACTGCTGTTTCATCCTCAGATCGACAGACAATCTGAGCGGACAATTCAAATACTTGAGGATATGTTGAGAGCATGCATGCTAGAGTTTCAAGCGTCATGGAGCCGGTATTTACCGCTGGTCGAATTTGCTTATAACAACAGCTACCAGTCTACGATTGGTATGGCTCCGTACGAAGCATTGTATGGTAGAAAGTGCAGATCGCCTCTATATTGGGATGAAGTGGGCGAAGCTATATCGATTGGTCCAGAAGTTTTCCAACAGCTATCTAAAAAGGTCGCTGTAATTAGACAAAGGATGGAAACTGCACAGAGTTGACAAAAGAGCTATGCAGATCAAAGAATGAGAGATCTGGAGTTTGTAGTAGGAGATGAAGTGTTCCTAAAGATTTCACCGTTTAAGGGCGTTGTACATTTTGGTAAAAGAGGAAAGTTGAATCCACGGTTCGTCGGACCGTTTCCAATAGCATAAAGGATACGGAGCAACGGCGTACAAGCTACAATTGCCGTCATCTATGGAAGGAGTTCATAATGTTTTCCACATGTCAATATTGGGAAAGTGCGTACGAGATCCAACGCACGTAGTGAAACCGGTTAATCTGGAAGTTCAACCAACTTTGACTTATGAGGAGAAATCGGTGCAGATTCTAGAGTCCGCAGTGAAGTTCGTACGCAATAAGACGATCCCTCTAGTGAAAGTGTTTTAGATAAATCATAACATAGAGGAAGCCACGTAGGAACGCCAACAGGACATGATGGACAAATATTCGAAATTGTTCAAGTACGTAATTTTGAGGACAAAATTTTATTAAGGAGGGTAGAATGTAATGCTAGGAATTTTGGTATTCTGCTTATTAGGGTTATATTCATAAATATAGTAATTTAAGCCCATTTTACGAGCGGGAAATTTTATTAGAATCCTAGGAATTAATTAAGAGATTTAGTGGAATAAGGAAGTTTCGGAGAATCCAAAATCGATAGGCTGTATAGCGAAATAGGCAAAGAGTTAAGTGGAGGGGCAAAATGGTAATTTGTGAAGGTTAAATTAATAAAAATCAAAAACACCTCTCTTCCTCCTTAGCATTTCACGGTTTTTCCTCCAGACTCCCTTCCTCTACGTTTTCTTCCTCCCTCGGCGATTCTTCATTTAGCCAGACGATTGTTGTAATACCCGAAAAATTTATCATATAAATTTTTGATTTCCACGTGCTTGATAGTTAAATTTATCAAACGATTATAAGACAAGGGATTTATTGAGATGAGAAGTTAAGTCTTGGAGAAATGAAATGATGAATTCACGTTGAAAAAAAAAATGACATGAAGTGTTGAAAAGTCAAATTGTTAAGTTAAAAAGTGTGAGATCCACGTTGGAAACAAAAAGATAAATTAAACAAATTGAAGAAAAGTAAACAAAAGTAATCTGAAGTTTTAAAGAGTCAAACTTTAAGCAATCATCCTTCACGTTGGAAAATTTGCATGGTGAAGGGGAATTTGGGCAAGAACATTGGATTAGGTGTTTGATGCTTATCCTTTTAGGGGGGAGAGAAAACTTGTTGAGCTCCGACCTGCAAATAGGACTCAAGAAGAAGACCGTTAGCTCAGGTGACACAAATCCGAATAAATCCGAGAATGAAAAATATAAAAGAAATATCAAACATGCTCAAAATTTAATAAAATTTTAGGTGAATCTTGTGAAGTGAGTGAGGTGTGTGCTGGTGAAAATCGTGGTCCAGATTCGTTAAGATGAAGGATTTAGGGACTGTTTTCCGAGAATTGGCCGGTGAGTGCTTCAATGGAGCTTCCAGTAAGAGTTTCTTCCAAGGAAGATAACTCGATTCAAGGAATCGGTTATGGCCACTCCTTGCTGTTTTCTGCTCTCAAAAGAGTGGAGAAGGAGGAGGCAAAATCCACTCCAACTAGCTACCAAGCTAGAAGAACGGTTCGGGGGTGCAACCCCTCGGTTGTTGTCAACCGAGCTTACATTGGAAGCTCCTTGCTCCAAGCTTCTTCTTCTATTGAGAGAGAAATCCGTGGGTACTCATAAATCAACCAAAAAAAGTTACAAACACCAATGCCATGAATATATAGACCTAATGGTGGGCTTGGGCTTGGGCTTGGGCTTGGGCTTGGAAGGGGAATGATAGGTCATCATGTGGGCTTGAGCCATGTCTTCAACTTCAATGGGCCAAACCAAGCCACCAACTAATCCTATCATTCATCTAATCCTAACATCCATCTAATCCTAACATGCATCTAATAAAGTTTAAACAAGAAGGCCAATGTTTGCCAATAAGTTCAAAATTTCAAAAAAGCAACAAATATCAAAGCTCCGGAAGACAAATTCCCATGTGAGCATTAAGGTGCCACTTTAGTCTTTCCACATGAGTAGATGCTTTGGTTGGTCAACGTCCCCAGCTTTAATCTACCACTTCAAGTCGTCCACGGTGTCCTCCAAGTCTTCACACGAACCATGACCTGCAAAAGAGACAAGTGTGTTAGTAAAATTGTGGACTCGGATCTGGGATCGTGTAATGAGCCTACAGGGCACATCATCCTCCCCAAGTGATTGAGGATTTGACCTCAAATCCTTTAAGTTAGGCCTCTCGGAATTTTCGTCATCGCTTATATAAGGTGATAGGTCCATGACATTGAACGTTGCCGATACTCCGTAATCTCCAGGCAGTTCAATCTTATAAGCATTGTTATTGATCCGCTGCAACACCTTGAAGGGTCCATCCGCACGAGGAAGAAGCTTAGATTTTCTTTTGTCGGGGAATCTATCTTTTCGTAGGTGCAACCAAACCAAGTCTCCTTCATTGAAGATAACCTCTTTTCGGCCTTTGTTTACTCGTTTGGCCACGCTCGGATTTCTCTTCTCGATGGCTTGACGCACGTTCTCATGTAATTTCTTAATTTGTTCGGCCTTGTTTGCTTCTGATTTGTTGGTCAGTTCATTAATGGGTAACGGAACAAGGTCCAACGGTGTACATGGGTTAAACCCATAGGCAACCTCAAAGGGCGTTTTGCTCAGTAGTGGAATGAAAGGTGTGATTGTAGGAAAATTCCAATCCGGGAAGGACTACATCCCAACTGGATAGTTTCTTACCTATAATACTGCGTAAGAGGGAGCTTAAGGTCCTGTTAACAACTTCTGTCTGCCCATCAGTTTGGGGGTGGAAAGATGTGCTAAAACACAGCTTCGTTCCCAACTTTTTCCACAAAGTGGTCCAGAAGGAGCTCAAAAATTTAGTGTCCCGGTCTGACATTATGGAATGCGGTATACCATGTAGGCAAACGGTTTCTTTGAAAAATAGTTCAGCAATAGAAAAGGCGTCATCCGTTTTTGCACAAGGAATGAAATGTGCCATCTTAGAGAAACGATCCACAACCACCATGATCGAATCCTTATTACGAGCAGTTCGTGGCAATCCCAAAATGAAGTCCATACTAACTTTTCATATGTGGTAGAACCTTACTTTTGGCTTTCTTGGACACGACGCATGTCTCCACCATGCGGTGCACGTCTCTTTTCATATGTGGCCAAAAGAAGTGTTCCTTAAGCATATCGAGGGTCTTCTACTCCCCGAAATGACTTGCTAATCCTCCACAATGGGCTTCTTTTACAAGACTTCGCCTCATGCTTCCTTGCGGTATACATAATTTTCCCGCCCTTAGTAAATAGCCAACCATAAGTCGATATTCTCCTTCAGCCTTTTCCTCGCACTTGGTGTAATAAGATCCAAAGTTAGGGTCAGATTCGTAATTATGCTTGATCCATTCAAATCCAAAGAATCGAGTCCCTAGCTCGGTAAGGAGAATGCGTTTCCTCGAAAGTGCATCGGCGACTACATTATTTTTGCCTTTCACATACTTCAGAATATACGGGAACCTCTCCAAAAATTCTACCCATTTAGCACGCCTCTTGTTCAACTTATGTTGACTATTAATGTGTTGTAAAGTTTGATGATCAGTATTGATAACAAAGTCTTTTGACAAGAGGTAGTGCTGCCAATGCTCCAATGCTCTAATAACGGCATAAAATTCCTTATCGTACGTGGAGTAGTTTAGCATGGCTCCTTTCAGTTTCTCACTAAAGTATGCAATGGGTTTTCCCTCTTGCATGAGCACGGCTCCAATGCCAACTCCGGAAGCATCACTCTTAATTTCAAATACCTTGTTAAAATCGGGGAGTGCTAACACTGGCGAGTGGCATAGTTTATCCTTGATTAGCTCAAAGCTTTTTTGGAAAGCCGGGATCCAAATGAACTCTTTTCCCTTCTTAGTGCAATCAATGAGCGGTGAGACTATTGAACTAAAGTCTTTTATGAACCTCCGGTAAAAAGAGGCCAGACCATGGAAGCTACGTAATTCGGTTAAAGAGTTGGGGGTAGGCCAATCCTTAATAGCCTTGATCTTGTCAACATCGGCTTCCATGCCATCTTTAGAAATGACAAACCCTAGGAAATAAACTTTATCTTGCGCGAATGAGCATTTGCTTAAATTCCCAAATAATTGAGCTTTTCGTAGGGTTTGGAAAAGTACACTAAGATGGTTGAGATGTTGTGGGAGGTCTAGACTGTACACCAAAATATCGTCAAAATAGACAACAATAAATTTTCCTAGGAAATCTTTCAGCACATGGTTCATAAGTCTCATGAAGGTACTGGGCGCGTTAGATAACCCGAAGGGCATCACCATCCACTCAAAAAGCCCGTACTTAGTCTTAAATAGTCTTTCACTTGTCACCTTCTTTCATTCTAATTTTGTGGTAACCGCTCTTAAGGTCCAACTTAGAAAATATTGAGGCTCCACTGAGCTCATCCAACATATCCTTGAGCCTAGGAATGAGGTATCTATATTTTATGGTAATTTGATTCACGGCTCGGCTATCAACACACATCCTCATTGTGCCGTCTTTCTTAGGTACCAATAGTGATGGAACTGCACAGGGGCTCATTGACTCTCGTATGTATCCTTTATCCAATAAATCTTGAATTGATCTTGGAGTTTCTTGGTTTCTTCGGGGTTCATTCTATAGGCCGGTCTATTAGGTAGTGTGGCCCGGGTATGAGGTCAATTTGATGTTCTATACCACGTAGAGGTGGTAATCATTGGGGCAGTTCCTCAGGAAACACATCTTGGAATTGATTGAGCAACTTCTTTACAGGGTCAGGGATTACTCCTAGCTCCATAACTCTATCTCGAAATAGTATAAGGATCATGGGTCTCCTCGAAGCACCGATGCCTCTATCTCCGATCTAGTTATAAAAAGATTTGCTTTATTCTTCGCTTATTTTCTAGCGGCATCGTCTTTGGATATTTTTTCGGGGGTCAAAGGTGCTAACTTAATTGTTTTACCACCAAACTTAAGGGAATAGTAGTTAGAATATTCATCGTGGTTCACTCTTCGATCAAATTGCCAGGGTCGTTCAAGAAGTAAGTGGCTAGTACTCATTGGCACGATATCACATAAAACAGAATCTTGATATTTTCCCATAGCAAAATCGACTCTCACTTGTCGAGAGACCTTAACATCATCCCTATCATCTAACCATCGTAACTTATAAGGGTGGGGATGCGTAGTTGTCTGTAATCCTAACTTCTTAACTAACTCATCAGATGCCACGTTGGCACAACTTCCTCCATCTATAATTAAAGAGCATATCTTATCCTTGATAACACATCTACTATGAAAAATATTCTCACGTTGGAAATCTTCTCCTGAATTCTTAGTCACAAGGACTCGTCTCCTAACCATCAACAAGGGTCCCTCAGGAGCGAGCACGACTTCGTCCTCAGTGTCACTTTCCTCGACATCTTTGTCCTCTACTCCTACCTCGTGGTCATCCCCACTCTCAACTTCTCCCGTATCTTCCTTGATAATCATCACCCGCCGATTTGGACATTGAACCATATAATGACCTAGACCTTGACATTTATAACACTTGATTTCTCTCGCTCTAAGTGGGTTGGCTTTATCGACTAAGGTTTTGCTACTGGACTCCTTAAGTGGCCAACTATGGTTAAAAGGCTTCTTTCCTTCAGCCTTTTCAAAGGGCTTGATTGGCGCGGGTGACGTAAGGGTGACTTTGGGTGGAATGTGGGGGGTAAACTTAGGAGGGTAGGTGGATTTCCTCTTTCTATTGAGCTGTTGCTCAATCGTCATGGCCATATGAACTATTGCATCTAAGGACTCTGCCGGGTGTATTTCAACGGTGTCTCCTATGTCTCTATTCAAGCCTCGAATGAATCTAGCAATAACCTGCTCCTCAGGTTCTTCCATATCTACTCGTATCCTTAGAAGTTCAAATTCGGCTATGTAACGCCCGGTTCTTTTTCAGGTTTTAGATTTTCCGCATATGAATGGCAATTTTCTAAATATACCCAATCAAGCCCGTTTTACAAATGGAAAGTTTTATTGGAACCCTATAAATAAATTAGAGTATTTGGAGAAATGAGGGAGTTTTTGAAGATGTAACGCCAATTTTACGAGATTTTGGTATTTCTCGTAATATAGGGGTATTTCAGTAAATATAGTAAACTAAGCTCGTTTTATGAACGGAAAGTTTTAATAGAACCCTTATGACTAATATGAATTTTAGGAGAAATATGGAAATTTTAGAAATCCCAAATCGAAGGTATACGGTCAAGTTTCCATTTTTAACCTTATAGTGATTTAATTCGTAAAAATAGTAAACTAAACCCGTTTGACGGAAGGAAAGTTTTATTAGAGCCCTAGGAATGAATCGGAATTGTTGGTGAAATAAGAAAATTTGGAGAAACCAAATCGATAATTAAATAATGAAATAAGCAAAGGTTAAGTATAAAAGGGTAAATTAGTAAATTACTAAGTTAAATTTACATTAAAAACAAAACCCTCCTTCCTCCTTATGCAATCCACGATTTTTCCTCTGCAACCCCTCCCTTTCCAGCCGACGATTCCACGCCAAGCTCCCTCCTTTGTTGAAGATTAAAGGTAAGTTGGATTTTTGGTTTAATGATAGTTGATTTTAGTGTTTATGAGTGAGAAACTAGGGTTTTGTGGAGGTTTAAAGATTGGGTTTTCTTTAAAAACCCTAACCTACGAATTCTCCTCTGAAAATGGATCGTTTGTTGAGTTAAATATGTTTAAATGGCGTTCTAAGGATTAGGTTTAGATTGTAATGGAAGATGGTGCATAATAGAAGAAAGAATTAGAAATGGGTTTGAAAAATGTACAAAAACAGAACACTTTCGGTTTTCTTGAGATCTGACCTAGCTCTTGATTCTAAATTGTTAAATGGCTTGTATCAGTGGATAGGGGACTCTTAGAGGAGTCCATAGCAACTTGAACCACTTGATTTCATTAAGAATTGATTAAGTTATGGATTTTTGAAGTTATTATGCAAAAACTGGAAAATTTCAGCAGCCAGATCGGTTTTTGATTTTCTGGCGCTAACTGAGTTAGATATTTGGCAAATAGACTCTACTATGTTAAACTAGACATTGTAAGGATTCTATGACATTTTGAATTATTGAATTCGGATATGTGTACGATTTATGGTGAATTTTCGAAGTTGGACAAAAAGTAATGATTTAAAAACAGAGCAGTTTTGGTTTTAGTTTTTCTGCCAGTATATGTGAATGGCTTTTGATAAATGAGTTTATCATTAGAAAGTAGACATTCCAAGGAGTCCATACCAACTTGAATCACTCGATTTCTTTAAGAATTGATTTAGTTATGAATTTTAAAAGTTTAAGTAAAATAGTAAAACGAAATTTCGGGCAGGTCACTGTTCTGATGCATTTTGACCATCTTGCTGATTTTATCTTGCAAAAATGTTTTTGTGGGATGAATTAGATACTTTAACAAAGCTGTGGCCTTTGGAATCAAGTCGTTTCAACAATTGTAGAGGAAGTTATAATTTTTCGAAATTGGTTCATGTTTTGAGCTAGAATAGAGTTTAGGAGATTTTCTTTAACTAGGAGTTTGTAATTTTCTAAACTCGATAGTTTAGAATTGATATAAAATGACAAATGTTGTGCTTTGCCCTAGGTGAACCACGCTCGTGGACGGAGCTCGGTGTGCAACGGACGCGAGGTAAGTCTCTGTGACTTGTTTAGCCATCTAGGCCTACACAGTACGAATTGAGTCGATCGAGGATATTGGTGATGTTTGTGTGTTTCGGGTGATTAGGACGGGTAGTTAGGCTACTTTAAACTGTAGAACCATTTGCGTTGTTGATTTCTTATGCTTTATTTTCATTGTTTCTTTATCGTATTGAGCACGTCCATGCATTGTTTTCTACATACGCATGCAAAATGAATTTCAAAGTATGTTTTCATGAAAAAAGTTAACGAAAAGTAAATGAATGCAAAGATAGTCATATCGGTGGTGGTGGTTCAGGCATGGCTGTCGGATAAAGCATGCTTTTCCCCCGGTTAGATCGAGGGGCTATCCAATCGACGGATGTGCCGCTCCTATCTAGCGAGAGTGAAGCCCCGGTGACCCAGAGAAAAAGACATGAAATGAAATGATTTGTGTAACGACCCCTGTTCCCAGCAAGATATTGTCCGCTCTGGGGATTGGGCCGCAGCCCAATATCCTCCCCTCACGGCTTTGTTTGGCGAGAGCACTTCCTGGAAGGTCACCCAACCTGGAATTACTCTCGCCGAAGCCCTCTTAACTTCGGAGTTCTTATGGGATCCGTTGTCAATTGAGCTCCAAAACGCGTCTTGCTATTTTAGGGAGGGTCTCTTTACATATGTTTCATTTCCACATACTTCCCCAAGCGATGTGGGATTGTGACGACCCCACTTTCAACGACCGAACTCTCCGGCCCAATCCTCTGGGATCCGCGGAGAATTCGTTGAACCCTCCGGCCCAACCCTCTGGGATCCGCGGAGTTTTAACCCATCTCCGACCCCAAACAATCGGGAACGCCTCTGAGGCGGAGAATGGGTGGTTCTACCACATACGTGTCAAGTCGGGTCCTCACAATCACCCCCCCTCGGGGGCCCAACGTCCTCGTTGGCCGCATTTCCGGTTGGGTACAGGCTCTGATACCATTTGTAACGACCCTTGTTCCCAGCAAGATATTGTCCGCTCTGGGGATTGGGCCGCAGCCCAATATCCTCCCCTCACGGCTTTGTTTGGCGAGAGCACTTCCCGGAAGGTCACCCAACCTGGAATTACTCTCGCCGAATCCCTCTTAACTTCGGAGTTCTTATGGGATCCGTTGTCAATTGAGCTCCAAAACGCGTCTTGCTATTTTAGGGAGGGTCTCTTTACATATGTTTCATTTCCACATACTTCCCCAAGCGATGTGGGATTGTGACGACCCCACTTTCAACGACCGAACTCTCCGGCCCAATCCTCTGGGATCCGCGGAGAATTCGTTGAACCCTCCGGCCCAACCCTCTGGGATCCGCGGAGTTTTAACCCATCTCCGACCCCAAACAATCGGGAACGCCTCTGAGGCGGAGAATGGGTGGTTCTACCACATACGTGTCAAGTCGGGTCCTCACAATTTGTGAACTGAACATGCATAGCATTCACGTGCATTCACATAGATTTACTGAGCCTCTAGCTCACGTGTTTAATTCTATGGTGTAAGTGACTTTGAGACAGGTGAGGAAGACATCCCTCCGCCTGACGTATGAGCATGTTGAAGGAGGAGGCCGTGGGAGTGCGCTGGCAGTCAGAGCGTGATTTTGACCCGTGGGGACATAGGTAAATGTTTTGGGAATTGATAGATAGAATATAGAAAATTTGTATAGTTAAACGTTTTAGGATGTTTGGAAAATCTGGATAGTTGATAGATTTGGTTTAAAGTTTTAAACGTTTTGGGAAAAATTGAAAGTATTTTATGATGTTTTGGTATTTTCAAACAGGAGGAATGTTAAACTTTTAAAAGGAACCATGCGGTTCGTTTTCATGAAATTAGTTACATTTTAAACGTATTTTTGAGTCGGTGAACGGGTGAGTGATGCGCAATGTATGTGTGTGATAGTAAATTTCTTGTGTAGAAGTGTGTTTATGGGAAAAGCATGAAATGGTATGTGATGAAGAAATGAGAAAGGTGAAAATTGAGTGTTGTTGTGTGTTGAGTTGTGAGTGTGAAGTGCAAGGCATGAGGATTCGAATGAAGAAGGGAAAAGAAGGGGAGGGAGGAGGAGCTGTGCTCTCTGGAAAATTTCCAGAGAGCATGGCGATTGATCGCCCAGTTGGGGCGATCAATCGCCCCTCTATGCCTGGCGATCGCCATTGGCGATCGCTAGGCGATGGTGTTACCGCCTAATGGCGATTGCTCGCCATGAGCAATCGCCACCTGTTTTGCCCGGCCGAAAGAAAAACAAAAAAAAGAATAAGTTTTAATTTTTTTCCTTTAATATTTAAATTGTTTAATTAATGGTTTTAAGTTTATTTTATATAGTTTTCAAGGTAGTTTTCAAACGCCGTTAACAATTTCAATTCCGATTTTAAAAGTTTTATTTCCGCACAAAAGTCAGATTTACAGTTTATACGCATAAAAATGAAAAATTTGTACGGGAAAACTAGGGTACGGGTAGAGTCGTTACAGGCTAGGTAAGCCTCAACGGATCGAGTTCCTTGTCGTAGGTTTTTTATTTTAAGGAATAGATCTTGACGGTAATTGGTGGGTATGAACCTTTTAGTCATGAGCGACTTCATTGCTCTCCATGTCGTAATGAGGGTATCTCCTATCCGTCGTCTTTGAGCTTAATATTGGACCACCAGAGGGTCGCATATCCCGATAGCTCTACGGATACTAACTGGATCTTTACTTTATCGGAATACTCATAATAGTCGAAAACTTTCTCTACCTTATCAATCCATTCAAGAAAGGTATCTCCATCGCATGTTCCGTCAAATAGGGGTATATGTAGCTTGACATTTCTAAGGTCCTCTTGATCCTTTCGTCTATTTGGTCGAAAAGTCTCTTCTTCATCTAAGGTCCATTATTCCTCCTCCTCCTCATAAAGCGGGTTTCTTCTCCTAGGATACTCAGGTCTTTCTTCGTCCGAGGTGGGATATGGTTCTTGAAATCGTCTCCTAGGATTTCTGGGTCTAAATTGAGGTGGGGGTTCTCGGGTCGCTTCATTTGGAATTCTCGTATTAAGGACTTCCATTATGTGTTTCATGCTAAGGGTTAAGTCCTTAAGTTGTTGGCCTATATGGTTAACTTCTCCACTAAGTCCATCTAATTGTCCTTGCATGCTAGACTCTCCTTCTTGTGGGGTGTGAGTCTCAGGTTGGGGAATGGCCTTGTCTCGGTTTGGTTCTTGATTCATATCTTGGTTTAGCTCTCGGTTAATTGCACTCCTAGTCTTCATTCATGTGAATACTAAAGTTTTAGGAAGTAAATATTAATTAGGTTCAAGTTGATCACGGGTGTTAGGGAAGGTAAAGGTGGGGAACCTAACTAGAATTTCAACCTAGAAATTTTGAAACACATTTTTGAGGGCTTAGACGACCGTTTTTGGGATTGAAACGTGATTGTCACAGCATAGTCTGTGACACCGTTATAGATCTTTTCGATAGCTTCGATTTTCCAGGTGGCTCGTCGAAAACTGACACTTGTAGCCAAAGTTATGGCCGTTATAGTGGGGAAAGGTCAAATTCACTAACAAACAAGTTTTAAATCCACTAAACCGAAAATGAAGAACAGCAAGCACCCGGTTTTGGTGCCTCGATTTTGGGCAACCAAATGGGTTTGGAAAACCAAACCGATCTGGTTTCCCTCACCCTAAGGCAGCTATCCAAGCTTTGATACCACCTGTTGAGCTCCGACCTGCAAATAGGACTCAAGAAGAAGACCGTTAGCTCCAGGTGACACAAATCCGAGTAAATCCGAGAATGAAAAATGTAAAAGAAATACCAAACGTGCTTGAAATTTAATGAAATTTTATGTGAATCTTGTGAAGTGAGTGAGGTGTGTGGTCGTGAAAATCGTGGTCCAGTTTCGTTAAGATGAAGGATTTAGGGACTGTTTTCCAAGAATCGGCCGGTGAGAGCTTCAATGGAGCTTTCGGCAAGAGTTTCTTCCAAGGAAGATAACTCGATTCAAGGAATCGGTTATGGCCACTCCTTGCTTTTTTTGCTCTCAAAAGAGTAGAGAAGGAGGTAGCAAAATCCACTCCAACTAGCTACCAAGCTAGAAGAACGGTTTGGGGGCGCAACCCCTCGGTTGTTGTCAACCGAGCTTACCTTGGAAGCTCGTTGCTCCAAGCTTCTTCTTCTATTGAGAGAGAAATCCATGGGTGCTCATAAATCAACCAAAAAAAGTTACAAACACCAATGCCATGAATATATAGACCTAATGGTGGACTTGGGCTTGGGCTTGGACTTGGAAGAGGAATGATGGGTCATCATGTGGGCTTGAGCCATGTCTTCAACTTCAATGGGAAAAACCAAGCCACCAACTAATCTTATCATTCATCTAATCCTGACATCCATCTAATCCTAACATGCATCTAATAAAGTTTAAATAAGAAGACCAACGTTTGCCAATAAGTTCAAAATTTCAAAAAAAGCAACAAATATCAAAGCTCGGGAAGACAAATTCTCATGTGAGCATTAAGGTGCCACTTTAGTCTTTCCACATGAGTAGATGCTTTGGTTGGTCAATGTCCCCAGCTTTAATCTCCCACTTCAAGTCGTCCACGGTGTCCTCCAAGTCTTCACACGAACCATGACCTACAAAAGAGACAAGTGTGTTAGTAAAATTGTGGACTCGGGTCTGGGATCGTGTAATGGGCCTACGGGGCACATCAAAACTTTTCATTTCTCCTCTTCCCCACGTTTCTTATCCTCCATTCTAAGCAGCCGTTCCGCATTTTTTTTTACGGAACGTCCTTGGTTCGGAGCTTCTGATACGTCCATCAGACGATGAATGAAGTGTCTTCGGTTTCGCAGGAAGAGGCGGAGCAATAGTACCACATGTTTTTCGAGCTTGCCCTTTTTTTTTGGATTGTAGAGGGAGTAGAGTTCTACGGATAATTTATCGCAATTCCGACATTGCGGAAATTCGTGAAGCCACGATCAAAAGATTGAATGTCGAGCTTGAGTTCTTCACACATGCTACTCCCACCTTCTGCCGTGAGATGGACATAAAGATCTCGTGAGTTGCATGAATCTGCATGTCAGGGAGAAGCTGTACACTAGAAAGCACTTTCGACCCTGGCTTCGTGATTTTAGGTCACATGTGTGAAGTCGGGCAGACTCCACAGAATCTCCCATATGTCGCACTGATTTAATACATCACTGAGCGAGTAGAATTCA